>QNUK01000020.1:600000-922500 GCA_013621035.1 Clarias magur
TTAGAAAAGCAGGGCGAAAGTTCATAATAGAACAGCCATCATGAACCACCACAACCTCCACTTGGCAAATGTAAATGATAATTACAAATTGGGTACTCCTTACACAATGATTTCTGCACATGTAAACAAGAACAAAAATTGTAAAGTAACCAAAAACATCTACACATACTTTGGCCTTATCGGGTCAAATGGAGCCTCTTCCAGAAGATCATAGATGTAGTTATTGTAAATCTCAATGTAGGAGACAAACACGCTGTAGCTACTGTCCTCATCAACACCATCAGCCTTAGAAGCTTCTTCTGGCTTGATCATATCAGCAAACTCTGGATCAAGTCTTTGCCTGCAAAACAAAAAAAACGAAACGTTACATTTACAAAAATATCCAGGCAATACACCGGATTAAGCCAAACTGTTACATACCTTGAGGACGGAGTCTTCGGTACAGAAGGCTGATTTTCTTGTTTCTGTCGTTCCAAAAGAGCATCCACTTGGTTTTGCACTTCCATGCCATTTTTATCATCTGGTTTGAAGACCTGGGGGGGGGGGACAAAAACAATTAAAACACATAATTGACTAGGTTAAGCCCATCAATGAATAACAGCAGTAAATGTCACATACAAATCTTTTGGCCTGGTAGGGACCAATGCTGTTGAAGATCATGTCCAGTGAGCGGGGCAGAAGCCCACCTTGGCCTGGGGAACCGGTCATCGTGTAGGTTTTTCCACTTCCAGTAACACCATAGGTGAACAGGAGACCTAATAATGAAAAGGGCAAATGTCACAGGCACATCTAGCATTACATAAAATAAAAAGTCATCTCATATTTAATGCCAAGGGAATTTTTCTGTTACCATTTTTTCCATGAATAAGATCTTCCACGAGAGGTTTTGCAACATCCTCAAACAATTCCATCTGTGTGGTTTTAATCCCAAAAACCTTCTTGAATGAATACTGTGTCTGCAAAGCAAAAACAAATGTTTCAATCACCACGCATTACAGAAATACTTAGGAGAGGAGGGAAGAAACACTGAAAATAGACGGTCCCCTGGAGAAAAATAATATTAATAAATACCAATAAAAATAAATGTACTCCAGGGGGCCAAAGGGCTTTTTTCTGTATAAGAGCATGATCTGTAGGTGTGCTATTTTCAAAACAACCATGCAATTTCATTATAAATTAGTTAGACAATGTTATGAGGCATCCACTGCACCATACATATCGTTTTATGGAAATTACTGAAGAGCATTACAACAAAACTACAGCCAAAGTTTTAAATGGATGTAAACCCTTTAAACTATGCAGTGTCCCAGGTTGAATTATTCTTATAAACCATCAAGTGATCTGTTTGTTTACTACATCAGACCATGTCCTATGACAAAACAATCATGTGTCACTTTGACACAGTCATGGTTTTCTAGCATCTCGATGGTTCACAAACGACTGAATGTGGTTTCAAATGAATGGAGGGGTTAAAGAAATAAGGGAAGGCAAAAGAAAAAAAGGCAAGTTAATGTCTTTTTTGGCTTGTGCACATTTTATTCACAAATGTTCAGTGCTAATGTATGCATATGAATTAAAGTTATTTAATTCTGAATGAATAGTTATGTTTTTTTTTTTTTTAAGTGAAAAACATTCATCCACAATTCTATTAACATTTAGTATTTGTCTGGTAAATATGTAACATGCACTATACAGATCACTTTATGAATAGTAACATCCAGCACTGAAAGGTAACTAACTAAATTGCTTTAAAAAAGAAAAGAAAAGAAAGGAGCATTCATGAAGTCACTCAGAGCTCTAACGTACCACTTTGAATGTGAATAGCACGCATTTTTAGTTTTTCAAATGTAAACACCTTTTTACTCACTGTGTGCGTGTGTGTTTATTAAATCCACATCCTGCTTTTGGTTCACATAAAAAGTGCAGTCCATCCCAAAAATATTACTGAATGCATAAAGTGAAAACCCAAATACCCAGGCCATAATAAATTATTAAAATCTGAATGAATCAGTATTGCATAAATCAGGGTGTGAAATGTTAAGATATCCTTTCAGTGATTATGAACAGTTTAGACTGATCTATAGATGGGGTGAAACATTAAATAAATAAAGTACTGAATACCATGACCGTGGACAGGCTGGTGTGACTAAATTGGATGACAAGCCCTGTAATATTCTACTCCAGTTAGTAACGAGCTATTTAATTAAACCAAGTTAATAGTGCTGCACGATTTCATAAATGAATAAATAATCAGACTACGATTATTTTGACACAGATCTAAATTGTGGTAACTATTAAAATGTATCATTTAGTATTAAAACATATGAACTCAAGTTATACCGATTAACGACACATATGATCACTTTACGAGTACATTTACCTATATAAATTTTGCAAAAGCAATGAAACTGCAGCTTTTGGTGACTGCTGATAACTGCATGGTACATACTGCAACTTTGATTTTATACGATTCATTTCGCAACACTACTAGTTAAAAGGTTATGTAGCATTTGTTAGACATTATTGAACTGGAAATATTTTTGGATTTTGCACAGAACGGTGCAGTGGTACAGACACTGCCGCGCATCATATGTGCTACATTAATCATGTATGTACAATGTTGCAGTTAGTGAGTTTATGCTTCCCCCACATCAGTACAAGTATGGTGGGCTGCCCTGCCAAGCCTACATGAAAGACAACATGCATTTTATCCAATTTTCTAGAACAATCGGAGGTCTACTATTGTGGCCACACTGTAATACCAAACACTGCCACAAGGTGGCAAAACAAAAAGGATGTGTCACGTTGCGGTCAAACTGTAATACAAAATAATCCTGCAAGGTGGCAACCAGTTTAATTGTGGTAGACTAGGGCAAAGTTTACATCACCAGCCTGAAGTATAAAATTCTTTTTTTTTACACTAATGTGACAAATATTTGATGATTTTTAGGGCTGTCTGTATGCACCAATCTGATGTTTTGCAGATTGCATACAAGTCACTTCTGTATGTAGTCCTAGATCGGACACATAAAAGAGAATGGGCAGATCGGAATTCATGTGAATGCATGTTTTGCGTGGGGGGCTTCCTGACACTCAAAACTGGCAGCATAGCTGCCATCGATTGCTAGCACTTCCACATCAATTCTGTGGAAGTGCTAGCAATAGCTGCTTAAACAGCTGTCTTTCTTCCAAAAGTTCCTAGAGCAGAAAATGTGGTTTTGCTACAATAACGATCAGATAAGCTACCTTGATGAACTTGTTCTCCTTATTACTGAGCGGTGCAGGGTATGACTTATATTCTACAGCTCGTGCAAAACCAACGTCATGGAGAACTGGCTTGTATAGTCAATGTTTAATACTTTTGTAATGAAGTTACAGTGTGGAATTTCCCACTCCAGACATGTTTTTCAGCTTTCCAAGCTAACTTACAACCTTGGAGCTAATGCTAACTGCAGACTTCAGCTTGCTGCAGTAAAGTTAGGTGGACATTTGATATTCAATTGACAATCAAAGCTTCTTATGGCAGTATGAACCAATAGAACAGAGAAGTGCAACATTAGCGATGTGCAGTCCATCAGGATGTCAAAATAAAAGCTAGATAGGGGTCTTAAAAATAATTTGCTAAATGTTTTATAAGCAGCAGAAGCATTTTTCCCTATGAAACTCTGCTTGGTTCATATTATATTTGAGCAATTTAAATTTTAAAAGTTTTTTTTACTCATTTTAATTGTGCAATTTATAATAATAAAAATGTCTACCATCAGCCTGTGTCATACATCTTAACATTCTAAGAGCTGTAGAAAAAAACGTTATTGAATAAAGTGATTGGCCTCTCAAAATCAGCACTACCCTAATACACTTATTTTTGGGAATTACCAACCAAAATGCTTATGTTGTGCAAAAAATAAATAAACTATTTTGATGTGTAAACATCAAAATATTGATGTACGCACAAAACCTACATCAACCTATTGCCTCAGTTTCTGAAAACTTTTCTAGGGGAAAATACTGTTTAGTACTGTCCCTGTGTTTAATGTACTGGATAATTATTAGCAAAAACTTTATTATTTATCTAAAGTTTATATCATATAAATTAACAATTAATATAACTATTTTGTAACTCATGAAAAAAAAAATACTATTTCTTTTTGGGATTTATAAGTACACAAATTAAATTTTTTTTTTAAATTACTGACTGGGGATAGCAACCAAAAAGAATTTCGTGGTGTCAAACACGTCAAACACGATGATGAAGCATTAAATCCTTGACTTTACCTCTTTAAACTCCCCGTTTCTGTTGGCTTTGAGGCCATCAGGAGCATGGAGCTGGATGGTGGTACTGCTAATCACTTCAATGCAGCACTCTTCATCCCCTGCACCTAGTGGACGCACGCGACAGTACACCTGCACGCATGCGCGCGCACACACGTCCATATTAACAGTCAGATGATGAGCAATTATCATTAACTAGTCTATCAAAAACCTCTGAGTTTATGGTGTGAAACTATAATAAACACTGCACTATACTTACACCAACAGGGTCCTTCAGGTTGTTGGTGGGTTTTTTAGGAGGAGGCCTGCGCGGGGTCTTACCCTTACTGTAACGGAAAGAGAAGCGGAAGTGCTTAAATGTATACTACATTACACAAGAATAATACTCACTGACGCTTGATATTAACCACAAAACAATAACGTTAGTCAATCCTAAAGTATTGTAAAAGTTAGAATGGTCAGATACAAGCTCCTCGACTAGCAGCAGGGTTTAAGGTCAGTAGCTAACAGACATAACCTGCTCGTGCTGGCACACAGGTAAATAAGTGACCACTGAAATAATATTGGTCTATTTGATTTTATTTGTAACGCTTCTGACTTAGGTTATTATCGCAAAGCAGCCTTACATAATTCAAAATAAAAAGATGGAAAAAATAGAAATTAGTTTGAAAGTTCGCTTTTAAACAATAACACCAGTGAACGTGTACATAACGATCACATCAGGTTACCTCTAAAGGTGGTCAGCACGCAGTAAAATTAATATCTAAAAATAAACTGGTTAATTAGCGAGCGCTACCTAAACTCATAGCTATTCCCAAGCCACGAGCCTGGACACTTCTTGCGGTCGCCAAGATGGCTATTAGCTAGGTATGACCAACTGCTTTCGCAAACGTTCCTTACCAGAGAACGAGACTAAAAAGTTAGACAACACAGCCATTTCTCACAGATGTGTCTCGTAGAAATGTAATCCACAGAAAGAAAGCGGAATACTCACGTAGGCCGTATCATTTTGCTTTCTTTTTGTTCAAATCACCAGCTTTGTAATCTCACTCTGTGTCTCTCCCAGCGCTGAGAAATTCGAACTTCGTTCCCTCCGCTCACCGCAAACATATTTTTCAAATCGGACCAATCAGAGCGCAGGAAAAACGCCCGAGTCTACAAAGCGCCCCGCCCACCATGTACGTCATGTCCGTTTTCCGCTGCACGGACCCATGGTCACATCCGTCTACTCTACTGGTTATTAACGCTTTCATTACCACTCAACATTATACTGCTTAAACTAGAAAACAGAAGAAAAAGTACATTTTCTGTTCGGAGTTCTGCCAAAGACAGGTGCCGTGATCTTAGAAGTTTAAAACATCTAGATAGGAAGTTAAGAAATTGAAAGCTCTATAAAAGAAGTCTCGTATTCATATTTTGATTTCAAACTCCTTCAAGGTTCAGCAAAAACAAGACAACTGACCTTGCGCCAGTTGCGCCAATGTTTTTGGAGGGGACTGTAACAATCATTTATACAATCCTTCAAAAATCCATGTTCTTTCCTACAACCTCATGTTATTTTGAGACTTTGGGAAGTTTAATATATTATTTGACTACACATCTTAATCACGTTCTAATATTTAAACAAAGTATACAACTGTCAATATTACTAAATCTGACATTTGATCTTATAAGGCAAAAATTCTGAAAATCAGCTCAAAAAAGCACAATACTATTTGTTAGAGATAAGAATAACCAGGGACCTCCTGATACAATATCATGATACCCAGGTGCCGATTCGGTTTGTACTGCGATTTTTTAGGTAACATGATTTTATAAATATCCTGATTCTATATAATATAAAATGCCTAAGGGAATATTTTAGAGTGCACTACATGTAAGATTATAGAGAAACTGCAATACCTGGTCAAATGCACACATATTAATAAATAATAAAATGATAATAATAATAATAAATTTAAATTATTTTATTAATTTTTAATAGAGTCAGTGTAATGATAAATGAATTGGCACCCAAAAGAAACACGATACATCACCAAAAGCAGTTCGTGGAGCACTGGCTAAATACTTGAACAAACTATATAAATGTCAATATAAGTAAGCCTGACATGTATCTGACATTTGACCTAATAAAGCAAGAAGTCTAAAAATTAATATTGAGAACTATGATGATTACAACACAAACCAGTTAACATTTAGGGAAAGGACATTGAGAGAGTGGACTTTTCTAATGACCTGGGTGTTCATCTACACAGCAAACTAGACTGGTCAGACAACACAGATGCAATTTATAGAAAAGGACAGAGCAGACTCTTTCTGCTGAGGAGACCAAGGTCTTTGGAGAGCAGGGAGCACCACTGAAAACCTACTGGTGTCCTCGCATCTTTTATGGAGTTCTACTGCAGACTAGAAGAGATAGGATAAAGAAGATAAAGCTGATAAAAGAGGCCAGCTCGGTTTACACCGTGTATGAAACAGTTTCATTTCTCAGCAGCTCCTTCAGTGACAGACTGTTACATCGTGTCTGAAGGAGAGATATTGAAGGTCTTTTTCCCTGCTCCTATTAGACTGTACAATCAAAGCTGCTCACAGTGAACCACTCACCATAACACACACTGTCATTACTATTATATACTGTTGGTGGAATATACTGTTGTTACAATATTTACAATTTTATAATATAGTTACAATATCTTAAATATAGCTACACTATCTCAAGTTACAATATCTTACATTTTTGTGCAATAACATTTTGTAACTGTGCAATATTACATTACCTAGTGCAGTTTGATTGAAAGTATAATTATTGTAGTTTTTTTCCATCTTATGTATTTATACACTGTACTGTCACTGTTTTGTTTTCACATTGTTCCGTGCTGCTGTAACGTACAGCAGAAATTTCCCCACTGTGAATAAACGTATATTTTATCGTACCTAGGTGAAGATTCGATTTCTATTGTGATTTTGTATATTCTCTCCCTTACAATTATAAATAGACATAGAAAATAATTTGCTCTGTAGGATTATAGAGGAACTGCAACATATTCAAATGTTAACATGTATTAATTACAAAATAAAATGTAAAAAATTATTTTTGAAATTAATTAATTTGAAATAAATTTTGAAATTAGTGTGATGATGCATAAATTGCCACACCAAATAAAATTTTCCCTCTCTATTATTTATATAAGGTCACTTGGCAGAGAGATCATTAAACAGGGAAAATTAACAACATTTGAAACATTCTTTCTGATATTAATTACTAAATTCATACCCTAATTATTTTAATAGTTTCTTTTAAAAAAACATTCAAAGCAAAACCAGTTAAAACATTTTATTAATAAATATAATAAATATAATTTTTAACAAGTAACAAATAGAAACACAAAGTCAGTGCACATGTCTTGAAATCCAGGTCTTGAAATTAAAGCAAGAATAATAATTGTATACTGAGTGTCTTAACTGTAAACATGACCCTGTAAAAGGCACCAATTATTTTAGTTTCAAAACTTACAAGAGTTATTTAAAAACTTTTTTCTGATTAACACATCTTTAGCAGGAGATCTTGAATAACTAACAGAGATAAGACAGTTTTGTGTAGAACATACTTTAACCCATGGCAAAAATTCCTGTCTTAAAATAAACACGCTTTTGCATGCTGTGAGTCAGGAACTGCAGCGAAATGTGACGTTTTTAAATCTTTGTCTTTCCAAATCCCTGTGCAGAAAAGTGCCTTACTGAAGACATAGATTATACATAAACTGAAAACTGCACAAAGCAATGCTGCACCCAGTGTGTTGTTGAAGGTAATGGGTTGTGAATGAGTCAGAAGCCATTGCTTCCGGAAGGTCATGTCTAGCTCAACTGCAGAGAGCTGGAAATACGTGCCAGTGATTGCAAACACATGAAAGAGCTGATGACTGTGTCCTGTGGTTACAAAAAAAAACACCACATTATATAACTGCATGAAAGTGTAGGTATGCAGGTGTTCATAGTAGAATGCTATCTGAAGGCATTTGGTTTATGTTTATATACCAACGTTTTTTTTTTATGGAATGTTAAAGATCACCTATATAGTCAAAACTTCCAGGAGACAGGCGTTCAGGTAAGTGTGAGGCAAAGAGGAAGCCGGTAAGCAGTGCCAGTGCAGTGTGTTGGTAGTGAACAGTAGTGGCTTCATTGACTGTGCAATCCTCTCCAACACACACAAAAACCTGCAAGGGAAGACAAGCCTCAAAGTTTCAACTGTAAGGAACATTAGAACTGACTACAGTGGGCCGCTGCTTTGGACAGAATACGTTCTAGTACAATAAGTGCTCGTCTGAGCCTTATACAATTTAAAGTAATACGCAGAATTCATTTTTCTAAGGCCCGCCTATCTGCAATATATTCTGCTGTAGAGGACAGATGTGACAATCATCTCAGTGTACTTTAAGTCACATGTTTTTCACTTGTTCTAAACTGCAGAATTACTGGGTTAACTACTTTACAGTGATGTCCAAGGTGCTCAGGGTTGATATTGACGTTTGCCCTGCTATTGCAATTTTTGGGGTTCCACAGGTCTGGTCTCAGTTCAGTTCCAAACAACTGGACATTTTGGCATTTACCTCTTTAATAGCTAGGCGCCGTATTCTGATCCACTGGAAACCTGCCAAGCCTCCTAGTGCATCTCAATGGCTTATAGATACCATGTTCTTTCTAAAACTAGAAAAGATTAGATGCTCTGGGAGGAGTAGCTTTCTTAAAACATGGCAATCTTTTATTTCATATTTTAAATCACTCAATTATCTGCTATCTGTTTAGTGTAGTTATTTACTTATTTTAATTTTTTAGTTAGGGGGTTTTCTATTTGTATTTTTTTGGGGTGTGGTTGTTAGTTCATGGTTGATTGTACTTGATGCTTGTTTTATTGTTTTCTGCATGTTTATATTGTTGAAAAAAATGGACATTCGCTTAAAATTTATATCTTTAATGATGACTACACAATAAAAAGTTTGGGAAAAAAAAAAAACTGACTACTGCATAAGTTATCTAACAAAATGCTGACAATTTGTCTAATTACGCCTGGCAATTACTCACCCTATAGACCAAAGGTATATTGTCAAAGAAATATGGAAAGGCAAAAGACACAATCCGCAGAATTTTCCCTAGTTTCACATCTGCATTCTCAACAGACCTAAGAAAAAAATGTAAATGAAAAAAGATTGTATAAAATCTTTACAGAATTTCAAATATTTGATTAGGAAACCATTTAATGAATTTACCTTTTACTCATATGATGGTTGTAATCAATGAAAGGTAATCCAAGTCTAAAAGATAGAGAATATAAAAGGGAGGAATAATATCAATGTGCTTACATGAATAACAACCACTGGTTTATAAAATACAATGCACATGCAAAATGTCTCGATGGGATTTAAATTTCAGTAATTTTTTTATGAATCCTTATTAATCATTATGAATCATCAATGTCACCTTGAGTAACAGGCCAGTCCAGTGGAAAGAACAGAGTTAAGCATGGCAATGGGAATATAATATTTATGGAAAACGCTGTTCACCCATTTCTCAGGAAAAACATAGGAGGAGTATGTGATGGCAGAACCTGTTGATGTGCAAACATCAAATAAAACCTTAATAATCTCTTTGGTTAACACCAATCATACCATAACATTGAGAAAACAACTACTTTACAATCATACTTTATAATGTATATTATTTATAATAGTAATTTATTAATTTTACACATTCCATAATTTTTTTATATAAATTAATATTCTATACATGATGAATTCCAACCTCCTGACCTAAACTGTAGAAGCTTAGAGCTCCGTAGTCAAAGAAGAAGCAGATGTGTCTGGCACGTTCAGACATGGTACTAAAGGTGTGTGCACAGCTGGAAGCCAGTGGGTACAAGCAGCAGGACAATAGGAAGACCAGAAGAGGCCAACAGTAGGAGTCCTGCCAGTCTTCCTCTGATAGCACTATAAGGAGCTTCCAAAAAAAGAACCTAGCAAAGAAAATAGAAAATTTAAACTTACACAAACTACCAATACTTTCTCATGATCTCTATTTAGCAAATTATTTAGTTAGTCTAATTAACAGGGGCACAAGTAGTTTTCCATTCTAACCAGTACCATGTAGCCAAAAGGTGAGAAGAAAGAATCAACTTCCAGGTTCCATGGTTAAATCGCAAATAGCGATAAGTGGAAAGCTAGTGTACAAATCACTTGTTCGACACTAAGTAGTGACCTTGACCAGGGGTTACAAAAGAACTTGGAATTCAGCCTTGTGTTAGAAGCTAGTTAGCGTTGTAGCTCGCTTTAGGCGTAAATACAACACAGAGGCAATTCGGAATTACTTAAAAGCAATTATTAAATAAACAAAATGTTGTTTATTATGCCATAAAAATATCAGATGTTTTTTTTTTTTTTTGCACAGTACAAGTGTTTCTGTAACTGGTTTTTGGCATGTGGCTACTCTCACTTTTCACCTGTGATGCAACCAACAGTATATAAACGATTGCAAAACACCGGGAGAACACAGGGAGTGATCAATATAATTAAACATCGCATTGCTGTTATCATCCACTATCAACACTCATTAAAGGCCTCTCATCTAATCAGACTGTTTGATCGGAACTAACCATGGTATAATATGAATTTGAATACATCATATTCAATTGATCACAATATATACAATATTAATGAATTCATGATGAATGAAAGTTAAAAAAAAAAAAAAAACAATTCTAACTTAGTGTTCATAACAATAAAGATGACCAAATGTTCTCATTGCTGATGGGGTTAGACAAGAGACAATCACAATGGAAGAAGCAATATACAAATCAATTTAATCATCTCTTACCAGGATGATTAAAAATAATAAATAAGTTTTTCTTTATTTTTTTTACCTGCATTGTTTTTAAAATGGAAAAACATTTAAAATTTATCATGTAGTCAAAATTTAGTTTTTAGAGGAATTGTAATGATAGGATCTTTTAATTCTTTGATTAACTGATCTCAATTGAAAATATAAAATCCTTTGGATGTTTGCCATTGTTAGGTTTACTTTAAGTATTTATCAAAGTACTTCAATTTCACTACTGCTGTAATTGTTCTTACTACCTTTAAAAAAAAATTTTTTTAAGTGCCAGTTAGTGCCCGATTATTATTATTTATTATCTAGTGCCCGAGAGTTTTAGGGATCTTTACCTATAGGAACTGCCATTCCCATTCTAAGGTTAAATGCCTCCAATGGAAGTCATCATTCAGCTCAGCTGTGTAAGAGGAGATCTACAGTCGTGACCAAAAGTTTTGAGAATTACATAAATATTGGAAATTGGAAAAGTTGCTGCTTAAGTTTTTATAATAGCAATTTGCATACTTCATCTTTACCATGAAAATTCACTTAATCCCGAAAAAAACCTTCCACTGCATTTCATTGCTGTCATTAAAGGACCTGCTGAGATCATTTCAGTAATCGTCTTGTTAACTCAGGTGAGAATGTTGACGAGCACAAGGCTGGAGATCATTATGTCAGGCTGATTGGGTTAGAAAGGCAGACTTGACATATTAAAAGGAGGGTGATGCCTGAAATCATTGTTCTTTCATTGTTAACCATGGTGACCTGCAAAGAAACGCGTGCAGCCATCATTGCGTTGCATAAAAATGGCTTCACAGGCAAGAATATTGTGGCTACTAAGATTACACCTAAATCAACAATTTATAGGATCATCAAGAACTTCGAGGAAAGGAGGTTCAAGTCTTGTTAAGAAGGCTTCAGGGCGTCCAAGAAAGTCCAGCAAGCGCCAGGATCGTCTCCTACAGAGGATTCAGCTGCAGGAGCGGTGTGCCACCAGTGCAGAGCTTGCTCAGGAATGGCAGCAGGCAGGTGTGAGCGCATCTGCACACACAGTGAGGCGAAGACTTTTGGAAGATGGCCTGGTCTCAAGAAGGGCGGGAAAGAAGCCACTTCTCTCCCAAAAAAAAAAAACATCCGTGACAGATTGATCTTCTGCAAAAAAAAAAAAAAAGTATGGCGAATGGACTGCTGAGGACTGGGGCAAAGTCATATTCTCGGATGAAGCCTCTTTCCAATTGTTTGGGGCATCTGGAAAAAGGCTTGTCCAAAGAAGAAAAGGTGAGCGCTACCATCAGTCCTGTGTCATGCCAACAGTAAAGCATCCTCATGTGTGGGGTTGCTTCTCATCCAAGGGAGTGGGCTCCCTCACAATTTTGCCCAAAAACACAGCCATGAATAAAGAATGGTACCAAAACACCCTCCAAAAGCAACTTCTTCCAACAATCCAACAACAGTTTGGTGAAGAACAATGCATTTTCCAGCACGATGGAGCACCGTGCCATAAGGCAAAAGTGAGAACTAAGTGGCTCGGGGACCAAACGTTGAAATTTTGGGTCCATGGCCTGGAAACTCCCCAGATCTTAATCCCATTGAGAACTTGTGGTCAATCCTCAAGAGGTGGGTGGACAAACAAAAACCCACTAATTCTGACAAACTCCAAGAAGTGATTATGAAAGAATGGGTTGCTATCAGTCAGGATTTGGCCCAGAAGTTGATTGAGAGCAGCCCAGTCAAATTGCAGAGGTCCTGAAAAAGAAGGGCCAATACTGCAAATACTGACTCTTTGCATAAAATGTCATGTAATTGTCGATAAAAGCCTTTGAAACGTATGAAGTGTTTGTAAATATATTTCAGTACAACACAGAAACAACTGAAAAAAAAGATCTAAAAGCAGTTTAGCAGCAAACTTTGTCAAAACTAATATTTGTGTCATTCTCAAAACTTTTGGCCACGACTGTAGATATTCAAGTTTGTTTGGTGCATCTGGCATTAATTTCTAATTTTTTTTCTCTTAAGAGATAATTTAAAGGAAATTAAAGAGAATGTTGTTGCATTAGGCCCTGTGTGTCTTATTATTTATCATGAAGCCAATTCGGAGATATAAAGCAAAACAAAGAACTCTTTATCCCACCTGTTCCTTATCGGGTGGCATAGCTTTGTGCGTAATTCTTGTCCTTGAGGAACACAGCTCTATAGGCCATTGTTATACACTCATGAGAAATGAACGACCACAGAAAGCACATGAGAACATGATTAGATATGAATTGGCTGAATCATATAATGAAAGAACAAACAGAGTCTCAGCCTTGGTGTCTGGCACTGGGACATTGCAAAACAGCACCCAAAGGATCTGCTGCCAGAGTGGGGCATCAGTGGATGGTACTTGTTTGTCTGGAGTATCCCGTATACTTGGTAAGACTGGGATATGGCGAGACTAAAGGTTGGAACTGCAGCTTTGCTCTTTTCTGCTCTTTGCCTACTAATCCCCATATTCTGTGGGCTATGGTGCACTGGGTGTTTTGGTCTTTTTCCAGCAAGTTTTACTGCTTTAACTTTTTTTGTGAGATCAGAATGGGCCAGTGGCCCTTTGGTCCACGTGGGTGAACCCCTTAATTGCCCATAATCCGGTCACGAGTTTACTGATGTATAGATGGTTATTAGGGTTTTTCCTTTTTTCTTGGCAGTGGGGATGGGTCTACATACTGAGAATTACAACTGCATGCTATTGTTGACATGGTGAAGTCAGAGGACATTTATTTCACATTTTTGAAGGGAGTCTCCACATTGTTTTGCTGATGTTTCACAATATTAAATACAACCATCAGTAAACAGGATTAACCAATTTAAAAATTGCATATTGTACAGAATTAATAAATATATTTACATGCTCACATTGTACAAAGTAAAAGGGGAATAAAACGTTTCAGGATATAATTTCATTTTTAAAATCATCACACTGCCTTGATGTCCTGTCATGTTTATAGTACTTTTTATTTCAGGACTAAGTCATACCATGTAGGAAGAAAGTGGGTCCAAATGTTGAGGGTTTCATTAGTTAGCTGGAAAATGCTAAGAACACAGTCTTTAGCTGAGCTGTATGGATATCGATACCCAGATATGATGCCATGCTCGTGGAATACCTGTAAAAAAAAAAAAAAAATTGAAAAAAATCTATTCTATGAACAATTGATAAGAAATAAGGGGGTTAACTGACTTTACCTGTAGTTAACATATGTCTTTCGCTGCTTAAAAGCACTCAATAAACTAACAGATTTTAGACAGCATTGTAAATGTTTATTGTTGATAAAATAAATCAGCAGTACTTACTTTTGGAACTTGGTTGATGCTTAAAACTTGAGGTAGTTTGATGAGGCTCAACATGATCCTATAATCCACTAGCAGTCAAGACAAATACTGTAATTAAAGGTGAAAGAATCTGACATGAAATACGTTTGTAGTGTTCTCTTTACTTGCTCCACCCTTTTCCTGGATCACCCAGTGTTCTTATCCCTCTGATATAAACCTGGTGGGACAGGGCACAAAATGAGATAATTCCAGATAAAAGGACCAAGAGTAGAAATACAGTCTAAATGTACATGATCACAAGAAAGAAAAAATAAAACTTGCTTTATGGTGCAGAGAGCTGAAAAGCTCACTACCTGTGCCTTGTATTTGAAGAAAATATGTTTTGCAGACCTGATATGGCACAGGCAGGGCAAATGTGAATTGTTACATGAATTAGGTTTACATACAGTTTCAGAAAAAAATTTAATACATTTTATAAAATGGTGTTTATATAGGTATAATTCTAATGATCCTTTTTAAGAATGCTTATCTAGATAAAGGCCCAAAATAGATCTGAATAAGTGTAAATTTAACATGTCTCTGTAAATATACAATATACAAAACATGCCTCTGCTATACAGTATATATCGATCAGCCAGAGCATTAAATCCACCCAACTCATATTATATAGGTTACACTTGTGCTCCCAAAACTACTTCGGTCTGTACAGGCATGGACTCCACAAGATCTTTTAAGGCGTGTCATCTCTGGCATCAAGAAATTAGTAGCAGATCCTATAAGTGGTAATGTGAGCCCTCGATGGGTTGGACTTGTTTGTCCATCACATCCCACAGATTGAGTTCTGGGGAAATTTGGAGGCCAAGACAATTCCTCGAACTCTGTCTCACGTTCCTCAAATTATTCCCGTATCAATTTTTTCCCAAAACATTGCTGAGATCACCATGCTACCCCTGCTGGCTTACATTCTTCCCATAGTGCATCCTGCGGCCTCCCTTACCTAAGCACCTGGCCCTTTAACATGATGAGTCATGCTTTCTTTTACATCAGACCAGGATGCCCTCCAGTGCTCCACAGGACAGTTCTGGTTATGACATGCCCCCTGTTGGTGTGGTTTTGGCAGTGGACAGGGTCTGCATGAGCACCCTGACCTGTCTGTAACTGCGCAGCCCCATACTGAGACAACTTTCAATTATAGTTAACATTAACACAAATTGTGCTATAGCAGCTCTTCAAAGGGATCAGTCTAAACATTGCTATTCTTCACTTCCCAGTGCTTCATCACTGAGCACAGGGTGCTCAGAACCCAATCACTGGATCACAAGTTATCTTTCCTTGGATCACTTTTGGTAGGTAGAAACCACTCCATACTGGGAACCTCTCCACACTTCCTAAAGACTTATGTAATAAAATCACTGTCAAAAATAATTGTGCATAAAAAAAGATGGGTGTGTAATTCTGTGTTTTGTCCGCATCAGACCACCGCATTAAAACACACAAAATATCGTATCTGTAAACTGTCCTGGCCGTAGATTTTGGAATCCAACTCGGACAAAACACAGAATTACACAATTTAAAATTTTTTTTTTTTTTTTTTTTTTACACGCACAAATATTTTTGCCAGTGATTTTATTCCATACAGACTCTGGGACCCTGAAATGTACTTTCATCTGACAAGACAACCACTGAGCAATAGTCCAGTCCTTTTTTTATTTTTTTTTTTAAGCCCAGATAGGGTGCTTCTTACAGTGTCTCAAATTCTAATAGTGGCTTGATAACAGAAATGCAACAGTTGCAGGCCATTTCCTGAAGAACTCTGTGCATGGTGGTTCTTGATTCACTGGAGTGATAACTGTTAAGTCAGCAGTCTTCCCCATGCGTGTACTGAACTTCACAGAGATGCATGGTATTTATACTGTATGAATAGTAATTTACTCAAACTCCAAATTAAATATTTTAATATTTTCATGAGTTGTTAGCTGTAATCATTGAAATTAAAACAAACAAGGCTTGGAATATTTTATTATGTTATTTATATAATTATTCTAGATTATAAGAGCCACTTTTTGAATTAAAATCCAAATTTCTTTCTTCAAAACCTATAAAAAAAATGTTTTTAAACTATAGTGCATCTCAAATTTTAAGTTGGCAGCAAGGTGGTGTCGTTGTTAGCATTGTTGCCTTGCACCTCCAGGATCCAGGTTTCATTCCTGGCCAGGCTCAATTCCTATCGATGTGTGCATGGAGTTTGCATGTTTCCTCCCACAGTCAAATGACATGCTAATTAGCGTTCCCAAATTGCCCGTCGTTTGTGAATGAGTGTGTGAGTGAGTGGATGCCCTGCAATGGATTGGCACCCTGTCCAGGCTGTACCTCTTGCCCTAAGCCCCCTAGAACAGGCTCCAGCCCCCCCGCGACCCTGAATACAGGATAAAGCGGTATAGACGATGAGAGTAAGTGTAATTAAAGTTGTATTTTAAAACATGAACATTACAACAGGGCTGGCTGGTGTAAACTGACTCAATGTCTAACCATGAGTGTCAAACTTACACTTACTCCACACAAACGTGCAAGTGTTTTAAGACATTTAACCCAAAACAGTAATTTGTATTCCTTTTAGAATAGGCAAAAGAAATATACTGTCGCAGTCCAAAATGATGCAGAAAACCTGTCCTAAAGACTGCTGAGCAAGAAGAACATAAGGTGAGGGAAAAAAGACAAGCCTTTATAGTCTTTCTGCTCAGCAGTCTTTAGGACAGGTTACAGCAGGTGAGGGGGAACAGATGCATATTCATGGCCATTGCTTTGGAAAAGGATTTAACAGTCAGCCATTCACATACTTTTGGCCGTATAATAGGGCTATTATTCAGCAAAACAAACACTTTAACTGTACCAGTTCTAATAATGTTTATTTATGATTAAGGAAAGCTATCCAGTACTTTAACTAACAACTAGTGTCATTATGCTTTTTCCCCCCCTCTATTGCCGACATGTATTGGTCAAAACTTGATGTCATTGTCAGAACTCAGGCAGTGAAATCAGTCAGTATATGTGAACTGTGAATCATTTATTCACTGTTTCCACAGAAAATGAACGCAGTGATTTTCCAAAATTCAGGCTATTGCCGTCTCCATCACCTAAAAAATTAAATGTAGGAAGTGACGTTGCAGGATGTTCCGAATGGCGGAATTTTGTAGAGTGAAGTACCCTTAACAGACATTCCCCAACATGGAGTAGGGTGTAGTAATTTCAATGTATATGGAGTTGCCGATTCATTCTCGCTGATTAGTAGTAGCATTTTTAAATAGACCTTTACTGGACAGTTTAGAAGACAGCGAGTGGTTTATTTATTATCAACACAAAAGGATCCGACATATTAGCCACAAATTCCGTGCTTCAATTTTCTTTTTGCTAAACATCACCTGGGTTTTGTGCCGCTGCAATATTCAGACATTATGTGGACAGTTGTGAATATGCCTTGTGATTGAGCAGTGATGATCATTATACTGTCCTTCTCCGTCTTCTAAACTGTCCAACAGCAGGCTGTTTACAAATCGCTACTACCAATCATGGAGTATGAAGCGACAAGTCCGTCTACACTGAAATGCCTTCTGTTTACACTGAAAATTTCATGTGTGTGTGTGCGTGCATCTCATATGTGTGTGTGCACGGAGAGTTTGCATATATGTGCGCGCATTTCATATGTAGTTGTGTGAGCAGTTAGTAGTACATATAGATGTGTGACTGTTTCATATTTGTGCATGCAAGTGTTTCATATGTGTGTGCATGAGTGAAGTTTGATTTAAGCCCTATATGGCACCTCATAGTTATGTTTATCTGCAGTATTTTATACACACATACACATAGCAGTGTGAAGTGTGAGTGTTTTCCACCTTTACTGATTTTTTTCCCCATATTTATCACTTTATGTTTCAGATTATCAAACAAATTAAAATATTAGTCAAAGATGACAAACATGATGTTTTTAAATGAAGGGTATTAAGGGAAAACAAAGTCCAAAACTACATAGTCCTGTGTGAAAGGGTTTGTCCCCTAAACCTAATAACTGGTTGGGCCACCCTTAGCAACAACAAATTGTTTTTGTTCAGAATTGTAATTCAGCCACATTGGAGGGTTTTCAAGCATGAACCGCCTTTTTAAGATCATGCCACAGCATCTCAATTTAATTCAGGTCAGGTCTTTGACTACGCCACTCCAAAGTCTTCATGTTTGTCTTCAGGCATTCAGAAGTGGACTTAGTGTGCTTTGGATCATTGTCCTGCTGCAGAACCCAAGTTCACTTCAGCTTGAGGTCACGAACAGATGGCCAGACATTCTCCCGCTGGATATTTTGGTACACAGCAGAATTAATCGTTTCAGTCATCACAGCAAGTCTTTCAGGTCCTGAAACAGCAAAACAGCCCCAGACCATCACACTACACCACCATATTTTACTGTTGGTATGATCTTTTCTTTTCTTCCACACATAAATGGTACACAACTTCCAAAAAGTTAAACTTTTGTCTGAGTCCACAGAGTATTACCCAAAAGTCTTGGGGATCATCAAGATGTTTTCTGGCAAGACTGAGATGAGCTTTTATGTTCTTTTTGCTCAGGAGTGGTTTTCATCTTGGAACTCTGCCATGCAAACCATTTCTGCCCAGTCTCTTTCTTATGGTGAGGTCATGAACACTCACCTTAACTGAGACAAGTGAGGCCTCCAGTTCTTTGGATGTTGTTGTGGGGTCTTTTGTGACCTCTTGGATGAGTTGTCGCTGTGCTTTTGGGGTAATTTTGGTCAGTCATCCAATCCTGGGAAGGTTCTCCACTGTTCCATGTTTTTGCCGTTTGTAGATAATGGCTCTCACTGTGGTTCGCTGCAGTCCCAAAAGTTTTAGAAATGGCTTTATAACCTTTTCCGGTCTATTCCAGATCTTTCTCATTTATTTTTTTATTTCTTTGGACCTGGGCAGGATTCCTCACTTTTGAAGATCTTTTCGGCTACTTCACTTGGTCAGGCAGGTCCTTTTTAAGTGAGTTCATGATTGTGAACAGGTGTGGCAGTAATCAGGCCTGGGTGTGGCTAGAGGAATTGAACTCAGGTGTGATTAAACTAAAGTTAAGTTATGTTTTAACAGGGGGACAAACTTTCACACAGGGCTATGTTTTAATAATAAAGACCTTAAACCTTAATAATAAAAAACTAAATTAATTAAAGTGTGACAAACATGCAAAAAATAAGAACTCAGTAAGGGGGCAAACACTTTCACACCACTGTATATACGGTAGCATCTTAGCAAAGAAATTATAATAAAGTGAAAAAGTAATCATTTAAACACAGCTGAAAACGTCCACAATCTCCCTGTTATGTCAGTGAGTTATGAGTGAAAGTGTAGGCCTGCATAGTGAGGTCTTAGTGTTGGCAGTGTTATGGCGAAGCTTATTTTGGGCTCGTATGAAAGTTTTTTTGGACTGAGTGAGTTTGGGAGGTGAGATTAACTTTTTGTCTGACTTTTTATCATTGGAAAAAACTGGGGGAAAAAATACAGAAACACACGGGGAAGCAGGCCTCTTCATTAGCACTATATCAGCGTGCTTTATGTGGGCTGTTTACTAGAAATGCTCACTTTGTCCACAGATTTATCTGAGCGCACTGACGCCATTAAACACCATGTAAAGTTAACATAAAAAACGACTTTTTTGGACAAATACAAGATTTGAACTTACAGTGTAAAGCAGAGGAAACGTGCCGCCCGTCACCCCGTGTAGTGTTAAATGAGGAGAGATTCTCTCATCTCTCGCCCTGCCAGTGGGCTGAAGCGAGCTGCTTTAAAGAGAGAACGTGCCTTTCTTTGTTGTCGTTGTCAGTTATGGATCCCAGACTCGATCTGATTGGCTGAGGAGTTTCTCCGCGCGACGCCGTTTCTAAGCTCGCGTGCACACACCCCCTTTCTCTCTCTCTCTCTCTCACACACATACACACTTACTTTCTCTCTCTCTCTCTCTCTTTTTCACACACACACACACACACACACACACGTGGCATGTACAGATCTGTCATAATTACGATAACTTTAAAGATTATCAATTATACAATATTCAAACTTCAGTTGGTATGGTCCAAAAGACTAATTATACTGGTTTTCTTAATTTGTAGGCTTTTCTACATGTACTATAGAGCAAAACTGAAGGCACTGGTGCCTCAGTGGTAGATGTTTCACCTGCCACGTGTAAGGCCCGGGTTCGTTTCCCAGACACTGAATGCAGTGCAAATCCCAAGCCCTGATAAAATTGGAGGGTTGTGTCAGGATGGGCATCTTGTGTAAAAAATTAAAAAAAAAATAATAATTTTGACTCTATTAGATACGGAGAGCCAGTGTTTAGAGAAAGACAGACAGGGAGAGTGAAAGACTGAATAATGCTGTGTGCAGCATGAAATAATCTGTCTTTTTTGCCCATTCAAAAAGCTTTTTTATTATAGGGGATATCCTAATGTTTTCCCTATCTTATGTGACGTGTACATTTTAACATTTGGTCGTCAGCCAGAGAAATGTGTGTATGGTGGTGTTGGAGGCTGATGTATGCTAGTGGTGTACGGTGGTGTATGTTTGGTGATGAGCTGCAAAGTGCTTTAAATTTGCTCTCAGATGACCTGCACCAGAGAGAAAATGAGCTGAGAAGCGTTCAGCACCAGGGGCTTTATTTAACGCTTGGGAATTCTGCCTGCCTCATTAAGATGGTTGAGAGAACACCATGAGTGTACAAAGCAATAAAGGGTCGCAACTATAAATAATTAAAATTATAAAACTACATCACCTTTATGGTCACTGCAGTTTTTTTTTTTTACTTTTATGCAGTCACATTATTTTCCATATTAAAAACTACTCATAAATACAATACGTTCAGAATATTTTTTCACAGTAGGTTACTGTTGTTTACTGAATAAGTGAATTTCTATTATTCCATTCAATTATGCGTTTTATGCTTTTGTGTACATATTTTTTACTATGCTGTGGAATCAAATATTTATACCTGTTTATGTCTATGACAGCCTTATACAGAGAAAGGAAATAAGTATTTAAATACTTTTGTTTTTGCCATGAACTGGTTTTACATCACCATGGACAGACAGCCTACCATACAAGGAAGAAACCCAAAGGTTTGGAAAGGTAAACGTGAGCCATTTAACTATTTTAAAAAAAACTACCAACTGTTCAGCATTATAGTGACAGAATCATACTTTGACGCTGTTTTCCTACCTGTGGAACTGGTGTATTACCTGTAATGAATAGAAGAATAAAGAGAATGAATACTTTAGACATCTTCAGCATAGCCTTAAATCATTAGCTACAGTAAATGGTTTAAATTTGTACAAAATTGAGTGTTCCAACATGACAATAACCCCGAACACACACCAGATCAGCAGGCTAATTTTAAGCTTTTGGATGCTGAGTTCTAGCAACAACAACAAAAAAATATGATTATGCTTGGAAGTCGGGTTCATGCCAGGAAACTAAAAAATGTTGACTAACAAATTGAACACTACCCATTCTTCCAAGAAGAGTGGTCAAATATTCAACCAGAATTCTCCCAGAATCTTGTTGGTGACTACCAAATACATGTGCTAAAGGTAAAACTAGCTAAGGAACTAAATATTCTGTATGCTATAGGTATATTATTTCTGACCCTAGAGGTTTCAGAAAACCCCAAATAAATTAATCATTGTGCCCCAAATGGTTGGGGTGTCCTTCCATTAAAGGTGGGTGTTGTACAATTATTCTGCTCCAGAAAAGACCAGTTCAGAAAATTATTGCAAGCCCAAAATTCATGCTGTTCTCTGAGGACATGTGACTGCAGTCGCTCAATAGTCACTCTACCTGAGCCTCCAATAACAAACTGGACTCCATATTAACTTTAAGGCATCTGTCATATTGAACCTCTAGCTGCCTAACACACAGTATGACTGCACAACAACTCCTGCTATCCATTATCACCCAAATGAGGATGGGTTCCCTGTTGTGTCTGGTTCCTCTCCAGGTTTCTTCCAATTTCCATCTCTGGGAGTTTTTCCTCTGCTACCGTCGCCCTCTGCTCGCTCAACAGGGGCAAGCTGATCATTTTGATTCAGACACATTTTCTCACATTTCATACACATTTCCATAATTTTCCTTTGATTGTGTAAAGCTTCGCTGCCACAATGACCATTGTTAAAAAGCCTTTCTATTGTTTCTATACAAATAAAATTTAATTGAATGGAATGGAATTGAACATAGTATGAAGATTGACAAATGCAAATACAAATACAATTTAGAGCTGAATACAAATTAGGCAGCTAGAAGTTCAATATTACTGATGATGTCTTTAAGTTAATATGGAGTCATATGGGTAAAGTGGAATCATCCCCAGTCACCACACGCATCCCAAACAGACCACACCTAGTTGAAGGTGAACGAATGCTATGCTGGTAATATTATAAATCTGAACTTCAAATGAAAGACTGGAATCTATAATCACACCAAGGTATTTTACTGTTGCACTTGATGGAACAGAAAAGCCATTTAAAATTACAGTGTGATCAAAAAGCGTACTTCTAGCTGCTTGTGGTTCTATGACTAAAACATCTGTCTTGTTAAGAAGAAAGTTAATTAACATCCAGTCTCGTATGTCCTTCACACATTGCTCAACTTTATTAAGCTGGTTTATCTCATCTGGTTTTTGCTGAGACATATACAGTAACTGTGTGTCATCAGCATAACAATGAAAACTAATACTGAACCATGAGTACGAATTATGTTGATCAGTGATTGTTTACAGCATTGGGACTGTCTTCTGTTATAACTGCATACTTTTAGGAATAATCTTTATCTACATATTTTCATATGTGCCTGAAGTAAAACAGATCCAAACTGTTCAAAGGAAATCCTCTTTAAATTGTGGTCTATAGGACCCCACACATATGTAATTATCATCTGTATACTTTATTCAACTGACTTCCTGTATTACAGGTTAGAATAATCAGAAATAAAACATTTGCATAGTTGCATAAGTTTGAGACCTTGTTACACATGTATTTTAGTTAATTCCAAACGAATATCCTATGGATTCTTACAATAATGGTCTTCTTCTTATCACTCTTTCATGAAGCCCAGTTTTGGCTGCCCTGTGGATCTGTGGATTCTTGGAACTTTTTTGCTTCTGCTTAAGTTATCCATGGTCTCTTCATTGCTTCTCTGCAAAATGCTCATTTTACCTGGTCACAGACACAGCCTTGTCTAAGTAGTTCAAAGTTGTATATATATAGTTGTATATATAAAAAGTTTACTTTTTATACTTTTCATAATTGATTTAATGGTGCTCCATAAAATGTTTAAAATTTTGCATATTTTTTAGCAACCAAACATTGATGGATACTTTTGTAGAACCTTCTGAATAATTTTTTCTTTATATTGAGTCAAAGGTATAAGAGATAACAAATTTATACTGATATAACAGCACACTTTGAAGAAACATATACACTGTATTAACTTATTTACATAAGTCAAATCAATCCAAACTAATCTTGTTTACGTTACTGTATAATTTATTCAACTACATTGTATTTCAGGTTAGAATAATAATCAGCAGTACATATTTGCATATATATAGGCTTACATAAATATTTTATGAAGTTAATTTTACTGCAAACACTTCAAATGAAGTAATAAAATCCATAAGCAAAATATTATGTAAATGCAAGTAACGAGAATCTTTTTTGCTCTCATGCAATTTTTTTGTCACTCTCCTGCCTTTGCACTGTTTGATGTGCCTATAAATGTGCCTGAGCCTGATGAAGATCACTATCACAAACAATTTGCATTAGCTCCTTATTCCCAAAATTTGAATAATGGGCCTGTGAATATGCTACTTGACATGGATGCTGGCAAATCGCTTTGGCTAGATTTATACACCATTATCTAATTGTTAATTTAATACGTCGGCCGTTATTTAAATGATTGCTATAGTAAATTTCTTCATATTTCAGTATTTTGAAACTATATTGCATTTAGTTTCATGCAGAAATGATTATTGAGAACATTCCATAATAAGGAGATAATTGTATAAGAATCCGGCAGAGAAAAAAAAAAAAAAAAAAACAAGAAGCGGGTGTGTAATATCACTGTTGTCTCCATGGCACATCTTGTTCTTTGATCTCTCCTTGTAGATATTTGGCAAGTAATTAAAGCAAGTACCCTTTTCCTTCATGACAATTGACCTTTCAATAATGAAATGATTTAATAAATAAATAAAAACAATAATACTATTAATTACGGTTTGGGCTAATAACAGAAAGGTGAGGTGAAAAGAAATGTGGACAAAAATGGAGACAAAGAGTCATTGGTATTGCTTCAAGCTTGTCCAGGCCAAAATAGCAAACAACCATTCAACACTAACTATGCAGAAAAAGGTGTCTTATCTGTACAAAAGAAATATGATAAACAAATGAATTCTCTTTTCTCCCCAATGAACCAAAAACACAGATAAAATGCCCAGCCACCCCCTACACCCAGTGACTTGGATAACACTCACTCACACTCATCATTTGTAGCACAGCTTTTCCCCTTGTACAAGGGTTGCGGGGGCCTATCCCAGGAGACTTAGGGCACAAGGAAGGGTTCACTCTGAGCAGCATGCCAATCCCTGGTTGAAATCCACCAAGAGCAAGGAGAACATGCAAACTCCATGCACACAACCTGAAGTGGGAATCGAACCCAGACCCTGGAGGTGCAAGATGACAGTGCTAACCACTAAGCCACCATGCCATCACCTGGGTAACACTTACAAAAAGGTTTACTACACTACAATATTTACATAATGGGAAAAACATACAATCTGCCAGATTGTCAGAACCTAACGGCGCAGGCATATGTAAGGTCAAATACCAGTCAGTCACACCTAGCACCACAGAAACAAAGAATCAAGTGAGCGACAGTCTGATTCAAACTGCTGACTCCTTTTTTTTATTGCAGTACAAGATGATATAAATATAAAAAATAGTGAATAGAGAATAAAGAATAAATCAGTAAATGAATGAATAATAAAAGGAAGCAAAAAAGAGGAAGATTATGACAATACAGCAAACTAACGCTAGGGGAAGCACAAGTATAATTAAACAGCTCTTAGAGGAAAGAAAACATAATACATAACAGATTTTAAACAGAATATTAAACAGATATTGCACAAATACTAAGCCTGAAGCATTTGTTTAAAGTTCCTGTTTTTTGAAGCCATCCAGGGATTAAGATTTACTGCCCTGACATTTTGAATGTTATACTGGGCTAATAAAATAGTTACATTCCATGCAAAGTATTTTAAACTCACTAGAATGTAGAACATTCATCCAAATAAACTTAAAGTCACAATAAAAAAAAGAAAGAAATGTTCTGGCGTAGTGTGTGGGTGTAATCACATGACTCCTTAAATACTCATGAGGAGATGAAGAGAAGCATGCTACTGGGAAAGCTGTGAATGGTGATGTGGCACACAGGATTAGTCAGCACCCGGCCAAAACAGCACAGACACAACCCACACACAAAGAATAAAACACAAACAGCAAGCACAGATGAGGCCACAACATCTCATAAATCTCCATAGCATTTACTTTGATCATATTATAAGGGGAAATCTTTTTTCTTCATGTGCCATCATTAGATAATTTGATATTACATTGATCTTAATATATGAGGGGCGTTCAAGTCAAACCAGAACATGTGATGAAAATTCTTCTTGAATTGTACAAACATTTTAATGAAGACTGTATGTCCGTGAATGATGATACTGGCTGAGGTGGCTTGGAGCCCACTGCAGTCATTCACATGAAAATTCAAGAAAGAGAAAGCCCGATCCTTGAAAATCGATGGATAACTTATTGTCAGGTTGGGAAAGAGACGCATCTGGTTGCGGGATCTGTACACACAATCATTCACAAACCCCACTTGCACATTACAGAAACTACAGAAACTTGGCTGAGAGTTATTGCCACATGCACTGTACAGTCCAGGCCATTCCCACATTTTTGGGCCAGTAAAGGAGTTCCTGGGAGGCCAGCATTTTAGAAGTGATGCAGGCTGAGAAAACTTTCTATTTCGATGGTATCCAAGCACTAGTGAAATTCTGGAATAAGTGCATTAATGTACTTATACTCATCCATACAGTCCCCTGGGGATTATATTTTTCAATTCAATTCAATTCAGTTCAGTTCAATTTTGACGTAAACGTAAAGGTTTATCACTTTATCACTTGAAGTGTGATCTGAAATAAAACAAACATAAGAGGTGTATGAGTTATGAGTTATAAGATGCACTTTAATGTGAATTGTATATTGTTACTGTTAAAATTATGTAATTTAAATAATAAATGATAAAAAAGAGCAATGACAATGACACAACCATTCCACATGTCCAAGAGAGCAAAATTTCCCATATTCTCAGGGAGGCACAGGTGGCATAATCCTATCAGTCATAGCAACGCTAAACAATCTTGGGCATCTGTGAGCTCCATCACATGAACGTAGGCAGATAGTTTCTCTGTAGGACCACAGCTGCTATTTTAGCATCTCTGCATACCAACTTTAGAAACAGCAGTGATTTGGGCTTGGTATGAGAGATGGTGATGCAGATGGTGAGCACGTTGCTGTGGCAGGCTATGCTACGCTTGTGCTTCCTGTTACTAACCATATCAAGTCATATTCTCTGAAAAAACTGGTCAACATGTTATGTCAGAAGAAGAGTATGAGCTGGATGTATCTTATAAATCTTTTTCAATTCTCTATCAGGAGCATTATTAGAAGGAAACATGGCCATAAGAGTTTATTAATTATTATAACAAGGACCTTTTCCTGTTTTACCCTTCATTATAAGGTAAAAAAAAAATACCCTTTTAAATTTTTTCTTATTCATCTGGCAACAGGTCACGTTGCTTGCTTGATCATCAGCTAAAGAATGACCTGTTTAAAAAGGGCTGTCCCAAAAGTCCCAAAAGCGTATAGAGAGTTCACTACTTATTGATAACGCTTTTAGAAGTTATTCTGAGGATCTTTATTGGACTAATACACCTGCTTTGACACAAAAGATATATGCATTTCTGGATACAATATCTCTTCCCCTTCTGTCTGATGCTGCTGAGGACAATCTGCATAAACGTCCTGTTCACTCCAGAAGGTTTAGAAGTATGCAATATAGTTCATGAGGGCATTGTAAATTTTACAGGAAATACTTACATTCCTGATTTATTCTTACCATGCTAGGAAAAAGATTGCTCCCTTTCAGATTTTTGCAATTTTTTATTTTTATTTTTGCACATTTGTTACACTTAAATGATTGAGACCATCAAATAAATTTGATGAAAAAAAGTAAATACAAAATGCAGTTTTTAAATGATGATTTCATTTATTAAGAGAAAAAAGTTGCTCAAACCTTTTTGGCCCTTTGTGAAAAAGTAATTGCCCCTAAACATAAAAACTGGTTGTGCCACTCTTGGCAGCAACAACTGCAATTAAGTCTTTGCAATAACTGGCAATCATTCTTTCACATCTGAAACCAACTTAGGCACATCAGATTTTGAGCATGAACCTAAATGAATTTGAGCTTGAGGTCATGATCTGATGCATTCACCTTTATGATTTTCCTCAAACTGTTGCCACAATGTTAGGATCCAACAAATGTCTAGAATGTCTATATATGCATTAGCATTGAGAATTCCGTTCAATGGAAACCTGCTCTACTGTAACACCGTCCCTGTGCACAAACCGAGTTCTATGAAGCTGTTGTCAAATTCGGCATGGATGAACTTGAGTGGGCCTGAATTTACCCCAGCTGAGCACATTTGTAATGAATTGGAATGTTGCCTCCCTGCCAGGCCTCCTTAGCCAACACTCATACCTGACTTAACTAATACTATCTTAGCTGAATGGGACATGAGTGGAAAGTCTCTCTCTCTCTCTCTCTCTCTCTCTCTCTCTCTCTCTTTTTCTCTCTCTTCCAGTACGCAGAACTTGTAAGAGTCCAGTAAGAGACGTGGGTATTAAAAAGTTGAGGGTATTATTTTAGCCCTTCTTTGTTACGAGTATTTGCATCATAAAGGGTCACTGGATAGTTTTACATGTTTTTAGGGAGTGGGTTTTATTTGATTCTCTTTTTCTTTCTATCTTCATTTTTTTATTTTAAGCATCTTTCTTAATCCTTCTGTTGAACTTTATTTTATTGAAACTTTTGGCATACACAGTGATCATGCCTTTTAAATTGCAGGTTGTTTTGTAACAGGTTGAAACCAGGGCAGCATGGTGGCACCTCCAGGGTCTGGGTTCAATTCCTGGCCTGTATAGCGGTATAGACTACGATGAGTGAGTGAGTGAGATTGAAACCAAAACTGAATTAACTAGAATCATAGGTTATGAATCTACACAAAACAGCCTGTAATACAGTGTTTGAGATGGAGGTAATTATACAGTAGTTTATAAAATTATTTGCCCCTTTTCCTAAAATACAGAAACCCTACTTCTGTTATAGTCAAGTCACTGTGGCCAGAAGGGTACTTTTCAACTAATGTACTTTGCATACAAGGTTATATATTTGCAGACATGCCCAGAGTTATATTTATCTGTCGAGTTCCCCTTTATGTCCCAAGGGGTGCACACTTGGCAGGTGACAAAATTTCAAAAGAAAATGACAAAACCCAAAAGAAAAATAAGCTGGGTAATTACAAAAAAATGGCCCAAATAAGTTGCATACTTTAATATTTAAATCGATCACACTTAGGTTTGATTATGGTGCCTGGTGTGGTCGCCAATTCATGTGTGAAAATGACTCCTCATGCTCTCAGAAGACTCCTTCACAATTTTAATCCTAGAACATGCCCATGCCTTCAGGGAAGAAAAGGAATGTGATAACCTGATCATTCAGTACATTTAGGTCATCAGCTGACTTAATATTATTGCCCCACAACATTGGTGAACCTAAATCCGACCACCTGGAGCAGTTACAGATCATAACACAGCCTTTTGAGGCTTGTACAGTGGGCGCGATGCACGATGTGGTGCATCACTTCATGCGCTTCTCTTCTTACTTTAATGCACCAATCGCTCTGAATAGAGTCAAAGTGGACTCATGAGACCACATGACCTTCTTCCATTGCTCAAAACTGCAATCTTTATGCTCAATTGAAAATTGAAGCCTGTTTTAGCCTCACTGACAAGTGGTGTTCTTATGGCCACACAGCTGTTTAGTCCCAATCCTGTTAGTTCTCATCACTTTGCGCATGTGGAAATAAGAAAATCAAGAACAGGTAACCCTCCGTCCAGAATGTTTTCCCAACCAGATTTCTTTGACACAGTTACGGTTCAGCACTATCCTTCCAGGTTTTCAATTTGAACAGCTCTTACCCAGAATACTGTAATTACCCAGAATGAAGTAATCTCTTTAGTTGTTTTCTTTGCTAGATGCAGGCTGTTAAGCTAAAAAAATAGGCATGTCCAAATTGCTAAGTTTTAAGATGATTGAAAAGAAGAAGAATTATTTATTTATTCATTTAAATATTTTTATTGGTATTTAACGACAACAAAAAAGCAGAGCCAGATCAATATACAGTCAACACCCACAGCAAACATTTAAAAAGAAACAATAATCTGTTAATCTAAGAGCGAACATGGAAAACAAGGGCAAAACAGTCCAGTAAAAGAAAACATAAAAGAAAGAGCCATGATTGCTCAAGTAGATCCCATAAAGGGGCCCATATCTGCCAGAATAGTTCAGATTTGTTCTGTAAATCATAAGTAAGTTTTTCCAATGGAAGAAGATTACCCACTTGTGCCAAACACATCTTTAAAGTTGGTACACGAGATGATGACCATAAGATAAGTATACATTTCTTTACCAGGTAAGTAGTGAAATTTAATAAACAATTTAAATCAAAAGGAAGATCTTGTGATATTTTACAATTTAACATGTATATAGTTGGAGACATAGTGAATTTTCTATCCAGTATTTTCTCAACCAGATCATGCACTTCATACCAAAAAGTTTTAATTTTCTTACACTCCCAGAATAAATGCATCAATGTTCCCGTTGCTGAATTACATTTAAAACACAGCTGAGATACATTTGGATACATTTTGTGTAGGCGTACAGTGGTGAGATATGTTCTATATATGAATTTGAAGTTTTGCTCATGCACAGAAATTGAAGTTGATTTGTGAACAACCTCCTCACATATAGAGAGCCATTCATCATCAGTGAATGATTGGCCCATATCCTTTTCCCAAACCTTTCTTAGAGTATTCAAAAGTGAAGGGGTTTCTGATAAAAGGGAGCCATACAGATAAGAAATCTGACCCTTCAACGCCTCTGGAAGCAGGATATTTTCAATATCACACATTTCAAAACAAATTTTGCCCTGTCTCATTTCAGATTGAATAAAATGACGTAGCTGGAGCATTTTGAAAAAATCTGTTCTAGGAAGTTGATAATCCCTTCTAAGTATCCCGAAAGATTTGACAACATTATCTGTAAATAAACTGGTTAAAGTAAAAACACCTTTCTCCACCCAAAGAAGAAGAATTTTATGTGAAACCTTTTGTGTCCGCCACACAATTTTTAATGAGATACACTTAACGGACAGGCCTGAAAAACGAGATACGGACAAACATTAAATCATTATGTTCATGCTGCTGTTGTGTGCTGGGGAAATGGTATCGGTGCAAAAGGCTACAAAGGCACGAACAGATTAGCAAGCCTAGCTCAGTTATTGGAGTCCAGCTGGATCCGCTGGAGGCATTCGTAAATAAAAGACGCTCAGGAAATTGTTACCCGTCACAGACAACACATATTCCGTAAATCATAAACTGGGTAAACAGAGAAGTGCCTTCTGTAAATGGCGATGCACCTGTGCTGTGCTAAGGCATGTAATTCCAGATCGTTCTTATACAAAGCAACTGTATCACACGTTACGTTACTATGGCACAAAACTGACCTCCTACTGTTAAAACATCAAGTAGTAGTATGAGTTTCAATTTTAGTTTAAGTATTATTATTACTTGGATAGTGAATCCTATAATAAACTGCTTGGAATGAATACAGGTTCAATGAATCTGTCTATTTAGATATCCTGGCCTATTATACAGTTATAATGTATATAACTTGGCTATTTATAATTATTAGATTTCTTTTTTTTTTTAATAATTAAAAAAAGCCCAGAGATCATGTAAAACCAAGCCATCCAAAGTAATTCTGTTTTTGGTGATATTCTCTGATTAAAATCTGCATTGCATTCAGCAGTGTTTAGCTTATAGCCAATGTAAACATCTGGAGAGAGACTACAGTTTATGGGGAAGACTATGTAGTGTTTTGATAAAGAAGATTTATGTTTCTTTAATTTAAGACGACTGTATAAGCACATAGTCCAAATTCCCCCCCCCCCCCCCCCCCAAAACACTGCAAATCAAACTGTGTTTTCTTCTAAAGTATTTTGAGAAAAGCACTGTCACAGATTTGCTGCTTTCATAAAGTTCAAACTTGAGCTTGGCTTGATATTAGTTAGGATAGTGGCTCTTAGCTAATTCACATATTATCTTCTGACAATCAAGATGATGATTTGTAGTAATTATTTCATATTGATTATAGGCTCTCAAATCAGTCCTCAGTCATCAGAGTCTCTCAAGTAAATAATTTCACTCCATCCTAAATTACACCATAAAATGTCTGGGGACGATGAGAGCAGCATTGAGAACCACTGATGTGGATAACTGTTAATGCAAATTACTGATTAATAAACACTTCATTGTGGTCAAAACATGATTTTTAAATAGACCTCGATGCAGAACCAAATGTTTAGAGGGTGGAGCTCTACCTGATCACTAACCATAAGCCACAAACCATTATACAGCCAACAAACTCACTTATCTAATGCACTAATCTGTATTTCAACTGTGCTCAGGTTGGAGAAGCTAGATCAGGATTTCGTCTGACTCCACCCGCTGGACATTTGATTCTGAAGGAAAACGTCCAAAACTGCTTCACACATTCTCACTCAGGTGAGAAACTGATATTGTGACTATGTTGATATGGTGTGTTTCATGCATATGTGACAGGTGCTGATGTTTTCTGCATTTTGTTGCATATTTTAAAATTTGCGCAGAGTGACATTTGCCAGGCGCCCAAGGACACCTGCCCATGCCTGCTGCTGACTCTCTTGCCTCTTCTCACGGGCCTGGTAGGCTGAATAGATGATTCCCAGGATGAGTGTCTCGAAATTATCCTCAGTTAAGGACTGCTGTTCCCCTTCAAACATGATCAGCAGTTCCTGCATTCCTGGCACAGTTTTGGGTACGTCATCATTTATACGGCTTAAGAAAACCCGTCCCAGCTTCATAGATGCCATTTCTTGGTCCTGCATTCCAACATTGTTGTCTTCATCAATCACAAGTCTTCTCAGTAAAAACTAGGATGAACAAAGTTATATCAACTGAATATTTTCTTTTACTGTCCTTTACCATTCCAGTATTACTTTTAACACACCTTAATCAATCTTTCCTTCTCTTTTGTCTTGGGGGCTCCTCATGGCCATATTCCATCGCCTTATTAGCTCAAGTTAGATAGACCTGAGCAACTAAGCTTACATTATTCAAATAATTAAAAATATATATTTTAAACATGAAAATTACTTTTTTGTCATGCAAGTGACATAAACTTGACATAATAATGACATAGACTTTTGAAACAATGGAGGCTCAAACTTTTAAATTAATTATATACTGTAAGCAGTACTTGAATGCCAAAAATATTCTAAAAATTACACAGATCAGCCATAACATCAAAAACAAAACATGCCCAATATTGTTTAGGTTCCCCTTGTGCTGCTGGGGCAGCTCTGTACCCTCTGTGTATGACACTACAAGACTTTTGGTGATGTGCATGTGGTGTATGGCACGGGATGTTAGCAACGAATCCTTTGGATGCACAGTCATATTGCAATCTGGGGCATTTGAAGGCTGAATCAACAAACAACCATAAACTGTTTGCCTGCTAAGCTCCATATGTTGCACTCTGTCCTACACTGTTCCGATAACTTTCTATTGTGGCCAGCGTTAGCTTTTTTTCTGCAATTTGTTTTTACAGTATATTAGCTTTTCTGTGGTTGGCCTTTGGTCCGCATAGGCATGGGCCTTGGGTGTCCATGATCTTGTAGCCAGTTTGCTGGTACTGTATATAATTGATCATCATTGTTAGGCAATTCTAATTCTTAAATACGTTCTTTAACTTTAATATTAATATTATTTTATGGTTTTAAAATCTTACCTCATACATCAAGTTGGCATCACTGACAGTGGTGATTAAAGTTTCCTTTGAAGCAGCCAGTGCATCTGCACACAAGATTCATTCAAACATCACAAAAACACAACAAACATAGATTAAATATTTAATAAATTCTTATTTAAAGTGACACTTGCTTTTCGCTTTAAACAATGAAATAAAGTTATTTGTCAATGCACCTGCTGACAATGTAAGACAAGTAAGGTCAAAGCACATACTATTTAGAAGGAGTGCAATTCAGAAAGTTTAAATCAAGGCAACAATTATACATTGATTGCTATGAAGATATAACACTATACATTTTTATTTAATGATATATAACTACTGTATAAATGAATTTTGTCTAAAAACAACATACAACTGAACTGTCAAATATACACTGCAAAATTCCCAGTGTTGATTTAACACCCCAAGTGTTCATATATGACCCAATGGTCACGAATGTACTCTGAAAGTGTTAAATCAACACTCTGGGTGTTAATTCAAGACTAAGGATTTTGCTGTGTAGTTTTATAAACTAATGTGTAAATAGGTTTTAGTACAGTACCTTTAGTACCTCTAAAGACTAAAGATTTGTGTTTGTTCTGTTTTTAAGCACCGATTTTTGGTACAGTCTAACAAGGATCCAAGGAATTCAGGGCACAAGCCAGGCACACACACACACTCACACACCCAATCAAACACTAAGGGGAATTTGGAAACACTACCTACATTACATGTTTCTGGATGGAAAGAGAGTACCCGAAGAAACCGATCATGAACCCAGAACAAACAGATTGGAGGTATGAACCCCAAATTAATTTTTTTTGCAACCGACAAGATGAACTTGAGAGAAGATTAATAAGAAATAACTTAATTCTTTTGCTTAAGTCTTGAGCATTTGTGTATATTCTGTGTGTCAACGAAAAAGTGAGATTTACAGTGTATTGTACTAAATAGCAGGGGGTATAAACCTCAAGTGTCTTCCTTTGCAATATGATTTAGTGACATAGTGACACAGTGGCATAGTGGTTAGTACTGTTTCCTTGCAAGCTCCAGGGTCAGGGTTCGAGTCCCACCTCAGTCCAGCTAACGACATGCAGGTTAGGCTAATTAGCATTCCCAAATAAGCATGTGAGTGTGTGTGCCCAGTGAGGGATTGGCACCCTGTCCTGGGTGTACTGTACCACGCCTAATGCTCTAAATCTCCTGGAATAGGCTCCAGTCCACCTGCGACCCAAGCGGTATATGTGTGAGTTAGTGAGTCTAAGCCCAACCTTAAATTATGAATAAACGACATCTTGTGTTATGAATAAAAGAAGTTTCTTTTGTCTAGGACAATTCCTCAGTATTTTTCTCATTTTTATCATTAAATAGTCAATTATCCTAAATTCTCTTCTGCCATTAATACAGCACTAAAAAGCAAAGTCTCAAATTGAGATTTTTTTTTTTTTTTTAAGTTTCAATTTCACAAGTTAAAGTTCAGTACCTGATGACAAATGGCTGGGCCAACACTTGGCTGTATAACTGGACAGGAATGCTATGAATGCAGAGTCAGTTTCAGGGATGTGCAGCTTTGTTCCGATTGTAAAAAAAAAAAAAAAGAATCCCCCGGTTTAATACTTTATGCCAAAATCTCTGCCTTTACAGGCAACGCATCTTGCTACAATATATCATGTTACAGGTCTTCAAGAGATTGATCAACTCCAATCTGTGAGCCAGAGTTTCTAACACAGTCATCCTGCGATGCTTAAAAAAAAAGGAATAGGACAAAAATAGGAATGTCGCAGATGTGAAAGAGGGAAAAGTTCAAACTTTTTGAGTAAATTCGTACCTGAATATGTGTGCCAGAGGTCTCTGAAAACCACGAGACACAGAAGAAGCCGTGCAAAGTGAGCGAGCTGCATTTTCCTCGACGTGCGTCCCGTATGACCCGCGCGATGCGAAGCGGCAGAATGTTATCAGCTCCAAACCCTCAGCGTGTCGCAGTGGCTTCACTCCTCTAGCGTTGCTCCACCTGCGGAAAAGCCGCGTGTCAGCGGAAAAAGAAATACCCGTGACAGACTAAGATATCAGTATGCAGTGCGTGGCACAAGTATTCACACCCTGGCCTTGTTTTTATAAATATATATAAACTAGCATGTAATACACACATTTTAAAAAGGTTATGTTTTACTTCTGATTGCATACGCACCGTGAGGAGAAACATGATAAAAATATCCCAAAATGTAAAATATCTCAGATAGATAGATATAGAGTCTTGGAGGACCTGGAGCTCAATCTCAGGAGACTTAGGACACAAGGCAGGGTACACTCTGGTGGAAAGGGTGCCAAGCTATCTTATGGCACACACCCATACATACACACTCATTCATACACTACAAGCAATTTGGGAACAACAATTAGCCTAATCTGCATATCTTTGTACTGTGGGGGAAACCAGAGCACCCAGAGGAAACCCAGCAGATTCAAGGCAGGAATCGAATCCGGACTCTGCACAAGGTGCCAGTGAAGTCACTGTGTTATCGAGGCTAAAGTTAGTTGAATAAATAAACTAATAATACACTGTTTACAATAATTCATTCAGGTGGGAGTCTGAAAACACATTAAAGTGCATTAACAAGATTAATGTCACACAGCATCATTAAAATGGTCCAACATAGTCCAACTGTCCAATAGAATTCAGCAACTAAGTCAAGACCTTGTTAGTCACAGAAGCAAGTAAGAGTAAGAGCAAGATGCTACCACCCCATGCCTCACTCAAGGTGGCTAGATAAATATAAAATATAAAAAATTTTAATAAATATAAAAGATAAAAAGCCATAGCATCTGACATTTTGTAATCTGTTTAAATAATGTTTATGTGCTTAATCACAATTCTTATTGGAGCTAAACCATTGCTTGTTTCGTTGCTTTAGATGCAGTAAAAATTGCGGTTATGGTTAAAGCACCCAAAATGATCTGAACAGGTTACACATGTTCACCTGTAGGAAAATAAGGAAATGATTTACTAACAGTTTGTCAAAGGTTTGCTTTTAGTGACAGACACCAGAGTGTGAGTTCACATCCCAGGACTTAGGTTAGATAGTTTCCATATATTATTCCATATATATAGTTTCCATATATTAATAAATATATGAGTATATATAGATAATTTCCATATATTGTTGGCTGCATTTACACCTGTTATTAATTGTTAAATCCTAAAAGCAATCGTGACACTCTGTGCATGAAACATGCGACGCAAGAAGCAAGAATATCGTTACTGTTGCTGTGACTGTAATGACAGGCCTCCACCGGAACGTGGCAGCAGCGAGCTGCAAAAATACAGGCGGGTTTTCTGGCTGTCCATCAAATCAACATGTAGCAAGAACGCTATGGCTAATAACAACAGGCTTTATTGGAGAACTGGCTAATTGCAACTGAAAGGTCTATAAACTCGCAAGTACGATGTGTTGTTTTATAAATCGTTACTGGTCTATTTTATGTATTACCGAACAATTGGAAGTGTATACTGACGGACTACAGCTTGCGTTGCCGCCTTTTTTTTGCTAGCTAGTTTCTGAGCGCTAGGTATAGTGTGTGACAGGCTAAACAGCGGGCAGGCAAACATGAGGGAGATAAATGAGCCAAGTTAATAAAAAATTAAAATAGTGTAATGAAAGAGAAGGCACTGTGATTAGGTATATTTCATTGCGTTGTTTTCAATACGTAAGGTTAGGATTCTCAGTTAATGGCGTGAATAATCAAATTTACAAGCTAGCACAGAAAGTTGTTTGGCCTGTGTTTGTGTGTATATACTGTATGTGGGTGTTACTGTAAGCCTGAATTGTGTGTTCCATCAAAGATCATGACTAGCTTCTCATATCTGGCCACCTGTTGAAGAAACAGATTGCTGGACCAGCATTTCCACACTAAATATTTCAGGCAGCACTGTGTGTGTTTGTGTGTGTATACACGTTTTATCAGGGTGTGTTTCTTCCTGCACTGTTAGCTCCTGAGGTGATTGATTGATCTTTTGTTTATTTATTCACTGCTCTTTATTAATCTATTTAATTTCAACCTAGCCGTAATATTCTTCTACACCTTGTTCTACACGGGCATTACATATACACACCGTGCTTTCGTGTGTGTGTGTGTGTGGGCAGTGAGGTGCGTACCCTATGGCTGTGTTGCGGCAACAGTCATCACTAGGGATTTAAATCAGAAGGGATCGATCACATGATACAATATTATATCGATATGATATCTAGATGCTGATTCAATCTACTTTGTGATTCTGTTAGTATGACATTGTTGTATTTCAATTCAATATTAATATTTTTTAGACATTGTTACAATTCTAAACAAACTTCATCCATCTGTAGGATAACAAAGGAAGATTTTATCACCTCAAATGCAAAAATATATAAAAACAAAAAACATAAATTGCCACAACAGAATCACAGTACATCACTGAATCAGTTTTTTCTTCATCTCTACTAACCACTCTGTCACCAGGCTGCCCCGTGGTGCACAATACAATTTACTGTTACATCTCGTTCCTTTTTAAATGAAGATGTCTGAAAGGTTTGTGATAGGATGCTTGACTTTGTCCTTTCCTCCTTTAAGGTGATGGAAAACTTTTGCCAGATGATTAAATGACTGTGTGCTTTGTAATATTTCCACCAGACTAGACAGCTGCAGCCCAAATCAGATGCGATGGAGTCGTGTAATGATGGGGGCCTCAGCGTGGGCACGTCCTCTATTGAAGAGAACTACTTTCAGGGCTACACATTCACAGACCGTTCACATTCCAGCCGTGTGGTTAAGAGCATTATGGACCTGTGTTTGGAGGATGGCTTGTTTGCAGATGTCACCATTACGGTGGAGGGCAGAGAGTTCCTCCTGCATCGTCTGGTCCTGTCGGCCCAAAGCAGCTTCTTCAGATCCATGTTCACCTCCAATCTCAGAGAAACTCACGATCGCCACATTGAGCTGAAAGACGTCAGCGCGCCCGTCTTCCAGCTGCTGGTGGACTACATTTACCATGGCACCATCAAGCTACAGGTGGACGATCTACAAGACACCTACGAGATGTCTGACATGTACCAGCTCACAGCCCTCTTTGAAGAGTGCTCGCGCTTCCTCTCACGAACCGTGGATGTCAAGAACTGTCTTCAGGTGAGTTGAGGAGTTAGAGTGCTCCAGAATTCAAAAAGTGATAGTACTGGCTCATTCAGTTTTTGTTTTAGGTGATGTGGTTGGCAGACAGACACAGTGACCAGGAGCTGTATACAGCAGCTAAACACTGTGCTAAGATTCATCTGGTTCAGCTGCACCAGACAGAGGAGTTCCTCAACCTCCCTTTACGTCTCCTCATTGACATCATCAAAGGTTTGTGCTGTAGGACGGATAAATGGATTGCATTCATGGGCAAAATCATTACAATGAAATAAATACAAAAAAATATCAAGTAACAGACACTACCTCTCAAAGGTTTGGGGTCACTTCCAAATTTTTGTTTTGGGATTTATTTTCTACATTCTACAACAATACTGGGGAATTATGTAACAACAACAACGGTCAATTTTATTTTAAGACTCGAAGGTCACCTGTTCTGGAATAGTTCTTGCAAGAACAGTATTGTCACGTGCATTTGCAAAACTCATCAAGAACCATGATGAAACTGGCTCTCATGAAGACCTTCCCAGGAAAGCAAGGCCAAAACTTACTTAGAAGTTCATTTAGAGTTACCACCCTCAAAAATCACCAATTAATAGAACCTTGGACTAGAGCCAAGGTTTCACAGAGCATAAGTAGCAGACACATCTGTTCAAAGGAGATTATTGCATATTTTGGACATCTTCAGCATTGTTTTACAATGTAGAAAGAAATAAAAATCAGGATCGACCCAAGCGGTGAGCAGTAGTGTATATGACAAGCTAATTGTCATGTGTGTAATAATACAGACTAATGAGAAAGTACTTGTAGAGTGTGACGTTATGTGCCTATAATCTTTCTGTCTTTGATAAGCTGTCCGTTGATAACTCATCCTGTTTGTCCGCTAAACAATAAGTTTGAAAGTCTTTGGTTAACATTTCATCTATGAGTTTTCACTTCATGGTGTGTTTAAATGTAAAGTGTCATCAAGTCAGGACATTGACTGAGTCATGAAGTGTGTTGACAGGATATCAGCTGATTGTTCTCATCCAGAACACAACTTTTTCTGCCCATGTCCATCCAGTATAAGATGTAGGACCATCAAAGCCAACGCAAAGAAGAATACATACTGTTGCTTTTATTCATTTTAATGAACATCTTGGACTTTAGCCTAAAATATTGTAAAACCAATAAAAGTAAGACCTGCACTATGCTTTAAGTTTAAAGCACTGGAAAAGATGTATAATTGTACAAATGTGCAGTACAATATAATTAGTTAGTCTTCACACAGACATACATAATCAATATAATGCTGCTGTAGTACACTATCCTGTACTATATATTGCTCAGCAGTAATGGCTAGCTAGATTAGTGTCCTTCGTTCATGGGATTCATTATTGAAACCCAGCATCACACAGCATTGTCTTTAATTTAGATGGTGTTCCAACTTCCCAAAATCCAACTGCAGCAATCGAGTCATGGATAAACCACAACAAAGTTGAGAGAGAGGAGTTTGCAGACGTGCTCTCTGACAGCCTAAAGGTGAGTTAGTTAATCCATAGCCCATATAATATAACTTTTTATTTCTAAGCATTAAACCATAATGAGTACAAGTGTTATTCAGGGATTGTCGGAGCAACTAAGAACATAATGTAATTCTAAAGTCTGGATCCATCTGATGCAGGAGATTGGAGAGAACGTACACATCTACCTTATAGGCAAGGAGGAGACTCGGACACACTCGCTGGCCGTGTCGCTTCACTGTGCTGAGGACGATGCCATCAGTGTGAGCGGCCAGAATAGCTTGTGCCATCAGATCACAGCAGCCTGCAAGCATGGGGGCGACCTGTACGTAGTGGGCGGCTCTATCCCACGGCGGATGTGGAAGTGTAATATGCGCACCATGGATTGGGAGAGGTGTGCGCCGCTGCCTCGTGACCGTCTGCACCACGCGTTGGTGTCCGTACCCTCTGAGGATGCCATCTACTCACTCGGGGGCAAGACCCTTCAGGACACGCTCTCCAACGGTGTTGTCTATTACACAGTGCGTGCTAACACGTGGACAGAGACCAGCCAGCTGGACACGGCTGTGTTCGGATCTGCAGGGGTTCATCTCGACGGCATTATTTACCTCCTGGGCGGAGAAGAAAACGATGCTGACTTTTTTACCAGGCCATCCCGCCTTATCCAGTGCTTTGACACAGCAATGCAGAAATGCCACACAAAGCCGTACGTGCTGCCTTTCGCTGGCCACATGCATGCTGCCGCTCACAAGGACCTGATCTTTGTGGTGGCGGAAGGCGACTCGCTTGTGTGCTACAACCCACTGCTGGATAGCTTCACACGCCTGCGCTTCCCCGAGGTATGGAGCTGTGTGCCCTCGCTCTGGAAGGTGGCCAGCTGCAACGGCTGTATTTATGTGTTCCGGGACAAATGCAAGAAGGGCGATGCTGACACACTCAAGTTGAACCCAGCCACATCTGTCGTGTCGGTTATCAAAGGGATTAAAATCCTTCTCACAAACTGGCAGTTCGTTCTGGCCTGATGTTGTAGTGCCATTTTTAATGAGACACGGGACGTGGTACAGTATACTGTATGTGGACCATATGACGTTTGCTGTCATAGTATAGAATTTACATTTGTATTGTCCGTTAGTCACTTGGCAGATGCTTCTATCCGACGACACTTACAACTGAACTGAGGAGATAGGAGTCTTACTCGTGGGCTCAGCAGTGATGTTTTGCAGTACTGAGATTTGAACTCAGAACCCTCCAGTTAGTAGTCCAGTGCCACCATTACTCCCTGTATAATGATGTAAGACAGGTGTGTCAAACTCCGTTCCTGAAGGGCCGCAGACCCGCAGGGTTTTGTTCCAACCCTGCTCCAACATATATGCCATGTAATTTTCAAATAAGGCTTAATGATTTGATTAGGTGGATCAGGTGTTTTTAATTATGGTTGAAGCTAAACTCTGCAGGTCCTCGAGGGTTGGAACAAAATCCTGCGGGTCTGTGGCCCTTCAGGAACGGAGTTTGACACCCATGATGTAAGAGAAACTACCTGAAGTGTTTGTATACTTGTAATTTATTTGTGCTCCCAATTCAGTGTTAAAAAAGCCATACAAAAATTGAATTATTAACTGAACCAACGCTTTGTGGCATTTTGGACTACATTTCAGTGTCTAGTTTTACAGGCACAATATTATAAGCAGTAAAAACATTCTATAAGCTTATTATTGACGGTAGAATGTCATGATCTATTCTTTTCAGTTGTCTTAGAGTAAAGATCAGTATGAACCACTGATTTTGTCACTTGTTTCTTTATAATCTTTAACACATACGATGCAGAACTGATGCTTGGTCATATTATTCCAAATTGTAATAAAAGGGCCCTATATGTATATGTAAGTATGCTGTGTAGTCTAGCTGACAGTAATTATGCATGTCAGAGGTTTTTTGGGGGAGGTTGAAGCTCACATTAGCTCACAGTTAAACAGCTACTGAGTGCAGCATTGTAAAGAAAGCTCTCGTCATCAAGCTCAACAGTCCAGTACAGGGGTGCCAAACTCGATTTAGGTAACGGCCCAAAATTACACCAACTCTAATGTCAAGTGGGCTGAAAATAATCTCTTCAGCAGACCAACAACATCAACAGCTCGTCTTAAATGTGTCTATTTATCAACATTTATAAATACAGTGCCTTGCATAAGTATTCACCTCCTTGATTTCCCCCCCTACATTTTGTAATGTTACAAACTGAAGTTAACATTTTTGTTAACACACAAAATAAAAGGCGTGACTTCCTTACTGTTTACTTTGTTTGCTGTGAAACTCAGAAATGTGTTTTGTGTAGGGGAAAACATCCCAATAAAGTGTATTAAAGTGAAAACGCAGATAATGTATCAAAAGCTTTCTCGGTGGAAGTACCCTCACATAAAAATGTTAATTATAAGTAAAAAAAGTGCTCATTTTCTTTGTATTTGCACAATAAGATTTTTTTATTGGTGAAATTGTTAGTATATGTTTTTGATGTTGAAGATTTTCTGCTACTTCCATAAAACTGAAAACCTTCATTTAGATTCAGTATGCATATGACTAGTGAACTGAAAATTAATGAATCAGAAGTAACCAACAAACCATTGTTTGAATTGCGGCCTCGGCAGTTTAGGTTAGCTAATGGAATTGATCATTTCTAACCTGGCATTACCTTGCTCATCTGGAATTTTTTTTTTTTTTTTTTTAATCAAATGAAGTTTATGCTTTCTAGGGAGGCAAAGAAGAATTCCTGTTTTATGAGTCTTGCTACTCTAGTATATTCAAATACTTGACCAAGGAAGAAAGTTTTTTTTTTTTTAGTATAGTCAGTCAGTGGCTGGATGAGAGAGGATGTTCAAGATCTAAATAAATGTAAGAAGTTAAAATAAGTTCATTAAGACAGATTACAAGCATTTAGTTGAAGCAATGCTTGTAAAAAGTATAAACAGCAGCAAGTCTAATTTCTCACGTATTTCCCATTCCTGAGAAAGAATTTCATGTGCTCATGAAGGATTGTGTATCATTACCATTTAGTTATTAGCTGAGTTTATTTTTAATTAATTTGATTCGATTTCAGACCATAAGATGATTATAATTATTATAATGAGTTATATAATATTTTATATTATAAATTGGTTCATGCTGATTATCAGGCCGAATGTTTGACGCATCTGAAATATATATTTTTTAAACTAAACACTACACAGCGAGCTTCTTGCACAATGGTGTTGATTGTGTTCTAAGCAGCAATAGAACATGTAAAGTGACTTGTGCATGTGGATTGTAATATATTATATCTCTTGTATAAAGTGTCTCTTGTTGAACAGGAGAAGGATTTCACCTTGGAATGCCCTGAAATATTTTGTGATGTTCATAATGCTTATTCATGGGTGCTTAACGTACTGTAAGAAACACACTTTGCAGCTGATTATGTACATATGAAATAATGTGTTCTGCACTGTACATGCATTGTAATAATGGTCATGAAGGGAAAATGAAGTCATCATATTGATTCCTCTGTATGATTAAGAATGCATTGCTTTGTTTAATTCGATTTTACTGCCTACAAACTGCTATTATGAGATACAGGACCCTGACCATTCAGGATTCTGCTTCTTTCCATATAATGTAAAATAATTGCAGTGACATAATATTAAATGTAATAAAAAGAAATATAAGCCGATGTTTTCAAAAATTCTCTGCATTCACAAAACATTTCCTGTATCCACCCCTCATGAATGGATTGTAGTTATTGAAGCAGGGGAGGTACTGGACTTTTTCATGCAGAAGGAGAATAAAAGAGTAGAACTGATTTTACGGCATAAGCGTTTTGCTAAAAACCTAAAACAAACCCATCAGACAGGTAGTTAAAGAGCACAGAACCTTTTTAATGAAAGTTGAATAAACTCCAACTTGTAAAACATTTAATTTGCCATGGTTTATAATGCTTTAAGATGTCAGGGCAAAACCATGTCGTGTCAGGTTCATATACAGGTGCATTCCATAAATTATAATATCATTGAAACATGATAATTTATTTCTGTAATTCAATTAAAAAACGAAACTCATCTATTATATACTGTAGATTCACTACACACAGACTGGTGTATTTCAAGTGGGGTTTGTTTTTTGTTTTGTTTTTTTGATTATGATTATGGCTTACAGCTAAAGTAAAATTCAGTATCTCAGAAAATTAGTATATTGTGAAAAGTTCGATATTGGAGACTCATGATGTCGCACTCTAATCAGCTAATTAACTCCAAACACCTGGAAAGGTTTTCTGAGCCTTTAAATGGTCTCTCAGTCTGGTTCAGAGGGCCACAAAAGGTACCTGCTAAAGAGGCTGGCTGTTTACAGAGTGCTGTTAACATTAATGGAAGGAAAAAATGTGGTAGAAAAAGGTGCACAAGTAACAGGGATAACCGCAGCCTTAAATGGATTATGAAACTAAGCCCATTCAAGAATTTGGGGGAGATTCAACAGGAGTGGACAGCAGCTGCATGTTCAGCTGTCAGTGCTTCAAGAGCCACCACACCCAGAAGTATCCAGGACACAGGCTACAACTTTCGCTACAACCTTCGCATTCCTTGTGTCAAGTCACTCTTGAACCAGAGACAACGTCAGAGGTGTCTTACCTGGGCTAAGGATAAAAAGGATTGGACTGTTGCTCAGTCGGCCAAAATCCTCTTTTCAGATGAAGGTAAATGTTCCAATTCATTTGGAAATCAAGATCCCAGAGTCTGGAGGATGACAGGAGAGACTTTACTTTCCAAGTTGCTTGAAGTCCACTGTAAAGTCAGTAGCAGTTTGGGGAGCCATGTCATCTGCTGGTGTTGGTCCACTGTGTCGGTCCATCAGGTCCAAGGACAGCACAGACATCTACCAGGAGGATTTAGAGCTCTTCAGGCTTCCTTCTGATGACCAGTTTTATTGGCACCTACCAACACTGCCAAAAGTATTAAAACCTGGTTTAAGGACCATGGTATCACTGTGCTTGGTTTAACAGCAAACTCGTCCGACCTTAACTCCATAGAGAATCGATGGGGTACCGTGATGAGGAAGATGCGAGACACCAGGCCCAACAATGCAGAAAAGCTGAAGGCTGCTATCAAAGCATAACACCTCAGCAGTGCCAGAGACTGATCACCTCCATGCCACGCTGTATTGCTGCAGTAATTCATGCAAAGTGAACCCCGACCAAATATTGTTCTGTATTTGTTTAAGTATTGTACTGTTCATGTTCGTACTTTTCAGTAGACCATCATTTGTGTTAAAAATATTTTTTCTTTCTTTCTAATTTTCGTTTTTGTTAGCTGTAAACCATAATCCTCAGAATTAAAGGAAATGAACACTTGAAATACATCAGTCTGTGTGTAATGAATCTGTATACATAATGTATATTATGTATTCACTTTTTGAATTGAATTATGGAAATAAATCAACGTTTTGATATTCTAATTTATTGAAATGCACCTGTGTACACCAATTTCCTGTTCCACACTATTAAGCTAAATGTTCTCAAGTGAAGTGTGTTAGCACATCTTACTCATTCACACATCATTTTTAGCAGCACAGCATGAGCACTTGAAATGTTCTGCTCTTACAGGGGCTTTCCCACATTTTTTGTTAAAGCATGCCAAAATGTCCTGACGTGAAACTCTTGATGGTTCTTGGTTGTTCGACTCCGTGACATAACGTGCCTTAAAGCACCTAGAAACGGCTTCATGTTACCTATGAAATGGCACATACTTTGAATTCTAATCTCTTTAAAACCTAAACTTACAATCTAATCACCTTCACCTCCACTACAAACCATGCCAAACTCGTACAGAACCATCACAAGCTATTTACATAAAGGTTATCTAATATTCCTCACATTAATTATCAAGACTTTGACAAGATCTGGATTCCCCCATATTGGATACCTTTAACCATTAGAACATAAATTTTTGTGAATTTGCTCCGGAGAGAGTTTTAAAATTTTATAAAAAATGTTTTGAGAGTGGCATGAAGTGACCAGACTGTTTCAATCCAATCAATGTCCTTTTAGTCAGCAACTACATTTTAAACCTTTGAGAATGGTCAATATTTATTTATTTATTAGGATGTCTAGGACTTATTCCACACCACAATACACCAGAGCAAACTCTGATGAACTTTCTGGTGAAGGCCTTTCTCTTTTCTATGCTCCTGAGAGTTTAGGATCAAATTCAGAAATGTGGACAAGTCCCCTTTCAGGATTGTGAAACATTATCGACTAATAATTGTACCATCTGGTACTATAATTGGGTAGGAACTGCTCAAACCACAATTAAAAAGGAAGATGCTGAACAGTCAACTTCATCGAAAAATGTGGTCAGAAAATATGTGATGGGGGATCACTTAACTTCACTTGAAGTTGCATTGTGAAATGAATTAACAGGTGAAATCACAACTATGTTTAACTGTAAAAGTAAGAGCATTTGCACACACAAAGTTACAAGATCTTATCAGATTGGCACTAACCAGATGAGTGGCCATTGGAAAAAAAAAAACACTTGTAGTGAAGCATAAAGGTTGGCCGTTGGAGCATTGGGAAAATGTTATGTGTCCAGATTGATGGGTGCATCAGAATAAGAAGAGAAGCACATGAAGTGATGCCCTCAGGGTGAGCCTCTGGAGGCAGTGTTATGATCTGGAGTTGCTTCAGTTGGTCAGGTCTAGGCTCAGGAACATTATGTAACAATAAAATGAAGTCAGTGACTTCGAGGAATCATTTCCACACATGAATAGGCCACCACATTACACACCGTTATCAAAGCTAAAGGTGGTCAAACCAAAAATTTTAGTGTTAGTTTTATAGGCTCTTTTTGGTCCAGCAGTATATTTTGTATGGTCTTCCATATCATAAAGAATTATAAAGTGATTCTTTAAACAGGAAACAAGCACAAGATGTGTGTGATTATGAATGGCACTGTAGTGAAGTGAAAAAAGAATTAACATAATGTGTGAGTTGGGCGTGTACTCTGCTGTTTACGATGCATGGAGAAGATGATTAAATATTAATAAAATATTTTATTGAGTACTAATGAAACATAAGAAGAAACATTTCTACCCTGACAGGGATAGTGTCTTCTGGGATGACAACGCCCAGGTCTACGGCCACCGTCAAGTCTTTATGAAGTAAATAATCTTTGTCACTTCTTATCTGTTTCTTTAGGTAAGAAGTCCAGCAACTGTCCTCTTATTAACACCCTGTAAAAAATATTTTATTTATTAAAAAAAAAAAAAGACACAGTCACAGCTAGTTATGGCTAAGTTTGTGTCGTGATCATAAACCCTACAGGAATGACGTTATGATCATGGCATGAATTAGAAAGTCCAGGGATGTGTCTTGGGAAAGTTGTGAATGGCAAGGTGTTAAAAGTTCCTATTTGTATCCTCGAAGTAAGCTGAAAGGAAAGGGTGGTGGAAAAGCTAGAACTTGATAATTCGATCCCATTGATGTGTCTCAAGAAGCATTGATACTGTAACTCAAGACGAATACCATGTCAGACTTTGTGAACTATTCTAAGCATCAGTTGCTGACACCAGAGCAGGGGACATGGGGGGTGGCACATATGTGCTTTAACAAGGCCCTCCCCCAGGAACTCGCCAGCCAGTGCAAGGAGCGTTTGACTTGCTCAGCTTTAATGTTGTGAAATTACTGTCTGTTTTTAGCTTCTCATGTGCTGAACCCTGAATCTTGCAGGACCCCAGGGCCACTTTGAGGCATTTTCATGTTTCTTTAAAAAAAAAAAGTGGTGTCTTTTTTTAAAAAATCTGCAGGTGAGGTAAAGGGTTGATTGCAAGGTTGGAGGCGAAGCAAGTCGACGTCTTTTGTGACCTTGGGTCTTTTCAGAGACTGAAGCTGGATTCCAGCAGGGACACATGGTCCAGACTGACAAGGCCATCTGCTACAGCGCCAGGCCAGGAGAGGGAGGGAGGAAAGAGGTAAAGGAAGGGAGGGCAGGGGATACAGAATTCCTCTCACTGGGGTGTGGAGGGAGTAGATATTCTGGGAGATCATTGCCAGCACCTTGGAGTGGAACTTATGCATTTAGTGTCTTCAAACTTCGCTGGAGTAGTCTCAAGCTCCTATGGCGGCCCATTGAGAAGACCAGAGTCTGTTCTTCAAACTTCGCAGCACAGGTGACGTTCTTGTGCTCCTCTAAAGTTTTCTCGTGGTGATGAGCAATCTTGGCTTTGGGGATCTTGAATGCACTTGATCCGCTCTCTTCCTCTTGCCTCTGCACCCGAAGCTGAGCACGGTGGAATAAAGGCGCTGGCGGGTGCAGAGGCCTGGCGTGGGCTGTCTATCTTCTCCTCCACTCCTACATCCAGACAGTGACGGAAAGGAATTGTATGCTTTCGTTTTTCTTCTGAAGACCAAAAAGCCGGGTAAAGGAATATTTTTTTTATGAGGCACGTGTTTATAAAGATGGGCCAGGACCAAACAAAGCAGCAGATTGAGAAAGGGCTCAAGCTTTACCAGTCGAATGAGACAGAGAAAGCTCTACACGTGTGGATGAAGGTGCTGGAGAAGACCACTGATCCCGGGGGCAAGTTCAGGGCTTTAGGTTGCCTTATCACAGCACATTCAGAGATGGGGAAATATAAAGAGATGCTAAAGGTAAGGTACATTTTTCATGTTCGTCAGTATATCTGTGTATCATAAGACTTTTCAAAGAGAATATGAATTGAAAGAATATGATTATGACTAGACGTATGAAGATCCATCATTTTGATTGTGTGTGCGAAAAAATACTTGGTATTCATTTTCTTTGTAAAATGATCTTAATGTAATCTCATAGCCTAGATAGCTTTTGTGGATAAGTATTATTTCAAGTGTAAATAAATATTATGTTATTTGATCATTTTTAGTAATTAGGTATATTTAGGTATTAGTTTTTAGGTAATTTTCCAAAGTTAGCACAATGCTAATGCATGTTATAGCATGTTATATAAGTTACACAGACTAATCACATTTCTTACTGATTTGCATATCTTTGTAAACAACAATTTCCTTTCTAAAGACATGCTTGATATGGTTTTACAGTATATGGTTTACATGAACATGCAGTCAGTATTTTTTTTTAATTAAAAATACATTGTATATGAAAAATGCTACCGTACTCTTGGTTGATGACTAATCATTACTTGATCAGTTATTTATTAACAGCTAACACTATCTAACCGCTTCACTAAATTTCACAATCTACAACCATAAACATTTAGTCAGACATTTGTTTTTGTTCTGTTGTACTTTTTTTTTTTTTTTGTAATGGAGTTAATGTTACTTCCACACTTTGTAGGCTGGTTGGGCGGTTTGTAAACACCTTCAGTATAATCTCTTATTACAGCAGTAATATCTGATGTAGCTGGGAGGAAAGAGACAGGTTCCGGTTGGAGTAGGCTTGAAAGATTTGTGTGTGTGTGTGTGTGTGTGAGAGAGATAGAGAGGTCCATTCAGCTGTGAAAACATTTTGAAGGTTCTGAAAAAAACTGAGGATTGCTTAAAGTAGCAAAATCATATATGGTTAAAAAAATTTATACAAGATTGTCATCATTAAATTAAATCTCATACATTTTTTATATGATCAAAATAGTAGGAACCAATAAAACTACGTGTTTCTGAGCTTTTTATATAGATGGTCTGTGTGTGTGTGCGAACATAAAATATCCTAATATTTTACCCATAGTGCCCACTGTTTTTTAGAGGCCATAATGGCATTAAACACTTTTGTAAATTGATAAGTAATATTACACTACCAGTTACCTGCTTTGTTTTTTTATGAATAATAATAATAGTAATAACAATAATAATAATTTTCATAAAAAGAACAAATTTCAGCTATTTCAGTAAATCCTGCAAGTTATCCATATTTACATAACTTCAAATTTATATGTTTATAACAACATGTCATGATGATGAATAATGAATCTGAAATAAATCTTGAGGAGCCATTTTATATTTGTGGCTTCCGAAGGAAAGCGTTTCGGTAATGAGAGCCTTGTGATATACAATCCTCAACTCAGGATATCTTGTTGACATAAACCCCCCTTACTCACAGGGACATGCATTTCTAAGTTTAGTGTAGACTTCATTAGCAAACTAATGTTCGTAAACAAAATAAACGTGAAATGTTGATCAGAGTAGTAGAAATCGTGCTCATACTTTTGTCTAGTGTCCATAGAGTTCATGCATGTACTGTAAAAGATGGAGTGTTATTAAAATCGGTTGTGCTAGGGAAAAAAAACTACATGCACACACAGAGTGTGTGTGGACTGATATTGCATAGACTGGTCTTTAATTGTGCACACAGTATAGTGAGAATGCTGAAGCAAAATGAAAGCGAAAAGAGGATTATATTAAAAGTTAATGATTTGAAAGCTCGCAAATAAGAACTGTTTACGTATTTATCAAATGTCTTGAGGATCAGAACATCCTTCATAAACGTAAATGTAAAAATACTTACACAGGCCCAAGAAAGCAAAGTAAGAAAAATTCTCCAAAACTAACAGGTAAAAATGAATGAATGAGATTTATTAACAGAACTGCTCATAGTTTATCATGTGAACATGCACTCCTTTGATCGATCCTGAATGAAGTAATTATTACCAAACACAAACCAACACTTATTTTTTGTCCCCTTCTTGTACACTAACATATGTAACACATATGCATCAGTACGCCCTAGCTCAGATTGACACAGCACGAGAGATGGAGGACCCAGACTACCTAACCGAAGGTTACCTGAACCTAGCCCGCAGCAATGAGAAACTCTGCGACTTTCAGAAAACCATTTCATACTGCAAGACCTGCTTAAACATGCAAGGCACCACCGTGAGCCTGCAGCTCAACGGCCAAGTGTGTTTGAGCATGGGCAATGCCTTCCTCGGCCTCAGTGTCTTCCAGAAAGCCTTGGAGAGTTACGAGAAGGCCCTGCGCTATGCACACAATAATGATGATAAGATGCTGGAGTGCAGGGTGTGCTGCAGTCTGGGCAGCTTCTACATCCAGTTAAAGGTACAGTGCTCCAAAGGTCATGATGTTGATATTGTCAATATTTTATTTTTTTACTAAATGGATTAATGTGTGCCATGCTATGTAATTTCATAACATGATGTCACTCTTTTATAGTAATTCCCAGCAGAGCACTGTTGAAAAGCACCAATATACAGTACAGGGTAACTAACGACAAGCCAAATACAGCAGGACAGTTCAGATATAGACCTTTGTACTCACCTTGACACTGGAGATTTGTAGAGTTTAATCCCCTCGGATACTTAGAATGGACTGGTGTAATGAGTTTGTGATGAAATGGCATGTGGAGAATGTACTCGTACGTCAAAGGCACCGATGGCCACAGTCTAGGAAATCTAAAGATAGCCCATTTTTACCAACCTAAAGTATCGTCATGTTTATGCAATAAATTAAATCTTTCATTGATTCACTGATTCATTGATACAGTCACCTGAGAGCATTTTCACTGTATGTGTGATCATGTGATATACATCCGTGTATAATTTTTTACTCTCGTAGGATTATGAGAAGGCCCTGTTTTTTCCATGCAAAGCAGCTGAGCTTGTCAATGACTATGGTAAAGGGTGGAGTCTCAAGTACCGAGCCATGAGCCAGTACCACATGTCGGTGGCCTACAGGAAGCTGGAGCGTCTGCCAGACGCCATGGAATGCTGTGAGGTAAGCACTCGCGGAGTGTTCTAGCAAGAGCTCATTTGCAAAGGTTTATGTCAATCATTGATTCATCTGGCAGACAAGTTGGCTAACAAGTGAGATCGGATACTACCCAAGAATATAGTTGCTAATCTGTCAAAGTCCTAAGATACATTGTGCAGTCCTTCACTGCTTTTTGTTTTATTAGTTTCATTGTTGTTAGCGGATGGATGATATTATATATTGTATAATATGCATGTTAATGTATGCATGGTTTATGGGCTAGAATTTTAAAGACGAAATGAGAAGAAATAAGTGTGAACATCTAACACAGAGACACAAGGAATGGAACAAGTCATGAAATATTCAGACAAACTACGAATTATACAGACCGACTCAATTGCAATGGTTTGTTGAGGCAGTAAGATAATGTTAGAAAATCTCAATATGCAACAGTAACTTTGCAGCCCTCCATTGGAAAGCTATGTGACTGTACAGCAAATATACCACACATTACATCAGTGGTGACCTAAATGTCTCCCAACTGTACTGAAGTTTAGCAGTCGCTTTGTCATAGTTTCAACTATGGTGACACACTCCATGTTTCTGTGCATAGCTACATCTGAGTGAGGTCCAACAACTGACAGGTGCAGCTGTTTGTGAGTTGTGTGCCAGACCACCCTACTTTACTATGGCGAATATAAATATGGCAAGGGTTCTGTGCCCTGTTAAAGGGTCGTCATCATGGTGAAAAAATTAGTCCTTACTATAACAAGAGTGCAACACAGAGACATTTCTCTGGACTGTGACTACTAGACTGGAGTCACAATATGGAGACAGATGGCAGAGTAGCACATTCCGCATTTCTTCTTATAATCAAATTACAGTTGTTGTGCTTCCAAAAGTGTCTTGTGGAATTACCTTTAATGCTCCTGTACCCTTAAAAAAAACAAAGGAAATGAATGTCATCTGTCATCACAGGAATCAATGAAGATAGCTCTGCAGCATGGAGATCGTCCTCTGCAGGCCATGTGTCTCCTGAACTTTGCAGATATTCATCGCTACCGCAAAGATGTTGATGTAAGCCAATAAAACTTTATGATCAGCAATTCATTCCATTTAAATGAACACAGTTCCAGGCTTCAACACACAAAGATTTACTGTATGCAGAAGTAATATTAAGTTCTGTCTCAGTGAAGTTATGTCTCAGCTATGCTTTGTTTCCTTTTAATGCTTGTTAAACAAGTCCTCAACCACATACAGTAAGGCACACTGTTCATTCATTCATTCATTCATTCATTCATCTTGAGTAATTGCTTTGTTCTGGTCAGGGTTGCAATGCGTCTGGATACTATCCTGGGAACAATGGGGACAAAGCATACAGTAAATGCACACTGGATAGGATGCCGGTCTCTCTCAGGACATCATATCACTCACACACATTCACACACTTACAGTATTCCCACATAGGGACAATTTTAAAATAGCCAATCCACCTACCACTATGTTTTAGAATTATGATTAGAATAGACATACAGACATGAGGAGAACATGTGACATTCTGCAGTAACTTGAGCTCTGAATTGAATCAAAGTTTAATATGTGACGATTGATAATTTTCTTACTTTTCTCAGAAAGCATTCCCTCGCTACGAGTCTTCAATGTGTATAATGACAGAGATTGGAAACCGCCTTGGACAAGCAACTATCCACTTAGGAGTGGGAAAGTGTTGGCTACTGCAGAAGGAGCTCGACAAGGTGATGACGTCCATTTAAAACATTATATAACTATATTAAACAGGCTTAAACTTAGCTATTATAGTTTTGAGACAACCAATTTATCTAATTTCTGACACTTTTTAAATTTCTTTTCCAGGCATTGGAATCTTTTCAGCGAGCATATGAACTAGCAGATGCAATAGGAAACAAGGTGTGTTGTTTCCACATAAACTGGTATTTGGGGCTACCATCAAACTGTACATTAAAACACAATTTATAACACACACACATCACAAACAACACTCAACACACTTCACTCATCCATCTTCTACTGTATACCGCCAGAGGTGGAAAGAGTAATAAACATTTGTACATTTGTTCAAGTACTGTTACTTCAGTGAAAGTTTACTTATATTATAAAAATCTACTGAAGTAAAAGTAAAAAGTAGCTCATTAAAATTTACTCAAAAAGTTACAGAGTTACGTCTTTTAACATCGTGGGTGGGATGGGGGATTCTAGTGTAGTTGAAAAAAACAAAACAAGCGATTATAAATCCTTCCCTGTTGCGTTATTTTTGATTATTTTTCATTTTCATTCTTTTTTTTACGCAGTAGTGAATATGATTTCAAATGTAGCGAAGTACAATACTTCAAACAAAACATACTTAAGTAAAAGTAAAATTAAGTAACGTGAGTAAACATAAACCGCTTATCTTGTACAGGATGGTGGGCGCCTGGAGCCCATCCCAGGGGACTTTTGGCTATTCCCTGGACAGGGTGCCAATCCATCACATGGGACACACACAAACACACCCACAATATGAGCAATTTGTGAATGTTAGTTAGCCTAATCTGCTAGCCTATGTACCGTGGGAGGAAACCAGAGTACTCACTAGGCCTGGAGATAACATGCAAACTCCACTCACACAGACTCGAAGTGGGAATCAAACCGTCGACCATGGCGGAACGAGGCCACAGGGTTAACAACTACGCCACTAGGTTGCCCCACAAAACAATAATATTCAAAAATCTAATATCTAAATTATATCCATTCCCCAGCTTCTTCTACAGTGTACATAAAGATAGTGATAATGTTTTTTTTTAATGAAATAGTTCTTGTTTAAAACTGCCATGTGTTGTTCCACAGCTCTTTTCGCTGAAGGTACACTGCTTGTCAGAAGGCATCTACCGTAGCAGGGATCAGCAGGACGAGCTCAGAGAGCAAGTGGTGAAGTTTCTGCAATGTGTAGAAGAGCTGGAGCTCTACTGTGGCATGTGTGGCGAGTCAATCGGAGAGCGAAACCAGCAGCTCCAGGCTTTGCCTTGCTCCCACATCTTTCACCTCAAGTATGTTTCCTTCCTGTTCTCATGCTCACATGCTCAGTATTTCTGATACAAAATACAGTAGACCAGGAAAGACAGTTTCCTGAGTGATATAACCACATCATACAGATTGACTGTATCGTATTACTGTGTCGGATTACTGTTATCGATAGGCACTATTACACTTGATGCTCTAGTTAGCATACATTTTATGATGTGATGCATTTTTTATGCATAATTTCTAATGACTGACATTTTATTTGCATAACTATTTATGTAGTTTCTGTCATCTTTCACATTCTGTGGCCTTGTCACATTTAATTCAACATATTTCTCACTCCACCATATAAATGATTTCCCTCCTGTTAAAAATGACATTCATACTCGTGAGAGAAACCTGAGTACAGGCCCATGCTAACCATATTTAGCACTCATTGTCATTGTTACATTCCAACACGGATACACAGGATTAAGGGCATTGATTTAAAAGTGTAATTAAAATGTTTGTTCAATCTACTACTCAGATAAAGATGTGAACATGATGTTGTTCATGTGGTAAGGACACAATGGATCAGTTAACTCGCCAGACATTATAATTTGAATATCTGTACACACATTCTGAACTTTAATCAACTATAACTGAACAAATGAAGATTATAGGTCTTAATGTGTTATGTTGCGATGCTTTTCTGCTCTTCATCGATGTAAAGAGTGATTATTTGAGTTGACACTATTTTTTAAACCAGGCATTACTAAATGACAAACTGCGATCAGGACCCTTGTTAAGAGCCAGTTCTATCCAAGTCCTGATGCTTTTCTGATAAATGAGAATAATTAATATACTAGTATCTAGTGCTTTTTCCTTGTGGTGGGAGTGGTTATACGAGTCAATCAACACAATAGTGTACTGTGTATAGAGTGTGCTGAAGAAACTGAAACGAAAGCACAATAGAGCATGGCTTACTCCAAAAAAAGGGAGGTAAACTATGAAAACTGATCCTTCAGAGTTTAATGAGATTAATCGATATATGTTTATTCTTTCAGAAGTTTAAAACCAGTTTGTCTCATGTGTTTCGAAACCATGGTGATAATAATAAACAGTAATGTGAAGCACCACTATGAGACAAAACATGGGTTGTTTGAGCAAACATACATGTCCGCAGGTGAGGGCATGTAAAAAACCTGAATGGAAAGCCTGGTATGACTGAGCAACCAGAGTCCTTTCACATACATTTACGGCCCAGCAGCAGGCAGATGAAGACTCACTAAATATTGATTAAAGACTGTTGTTTATATTCCATACAAATACAAGAAAATATAAAAGGCCATCATAGATCAAATCGACCACTTTTTTTTTTAACATAGTTACTAAAAATTGGCAATAAATTTTACTGAAATGCTTTGGAAATTTTTTTATAGACTTACAATGAATGCATATATAAAGATCGGAAACCTCGGCTCGAAGAAAATTTTATTGACTAGACCTTCTTAAATTTTAATTCAGCACATCTAGTGTAAACACTATAGACTTCGCCAAAAAAGTTCACGACTGGAATGTCCAACAGTTTTGTACCTGAACCTTCAATAACGATTCTGGACTGGACTCCATATTAACTTAAACACAATATAATCTTCTGTTATAATGAAGTTTCAGCTGCCTAACACACAGTATGACTGCACAACAATCCCTGCTATCCGTTATTACCTAAATGAGGATGTGTTCCCTGTTGAGTCTGGTTCCTCTCAAGGTTTCTTCCTACTGCCATCTCAGGGAGTTTTTTCCTTGCCGCCGTCACCCTGGGCTCACTCATCAGGGACAATCTGATCATTTTGATTCAGACATATTTTCTCACATTTCATAGACATTTACATAATTTCTTTTTGATTGTGTAAAAATCGCTATACAAAAAGAAATCAGCATTTTTGCACAAATTGATTAATCTGGCAACAAACAACAATTTAATTTAACATGTAGCATCTAATAGGAAATCAACATTAAAACATGGATTCTTCTAAATTGTAAACAATAAATAAGACAATTCTGTGTAACAGAATACTATATACTATACAATACCATGACTAAAATTTACATTAAATTCTAGTTGTATGACAGAATTCTTAAGTTCCTATCCTTTACTGTATCTTCATTGTGCTGTCACAGTGTTGTAGCTAATCAGATAACTGCATGAATGTGCATGTTGAGAGGAATAATTCAAGGTGGAACATACCTGTAGGCATACTTCTCACTGTTCAGACTATTAAACGAATAAGTTCACAAACAGAAACAAAACAAACATGGTGTCACATGTAATCTGGGACATGCTACTAGTATTAGCATACACAAAAACACCAAATGAAAACAAAGTAAAAGACCCAGTGTTTCATAATATTAGCAAAATAAGCATAAGCAACACAAACATAACAGGAAATACCAGACTAAGAAATTGGACTTTAAATAACACAACTAAAGAGCAACAACTATTAACAATAAACCAAAAATGTAAACAATTACATCAGTTAAAAAGCCTCAATACAAAGCTCTGCCATGACAGAACCTTTCTCTTAAAAGCCCACCTCCTAACGTGCAAATCATTGGAGTTTCTATCTTTCTTAACTTCTTTCGATACATAAACAAATAAAACGGGGGGGGCGGCGGCTAGAGAGAGCTGATTGGCCGAGCTCTCTCAGAGGGGCGGGATGAGAAGTACTTGGTGCGCCCACATGAATCACAGCTCTACAGCCAATAGGGACGTCTGTGAGCTCGCGCAACAGAAGGAGCGGATAGCGCTGTCCTCCGAGTGTGTTACTCCGCCCCCCAACGGTGTCACGCGAGTAGTTCGAAAAGATGCGGTTCGGAGGAGACACGTGATAGTTTTCGGCGGGGGGGAGTAATATGACAATATTACTGAATTAAGTACTTTTTTTTTTTTTAACTTTTTGCCAGTAAACATGTCAGTTAAAGTTGATATTATCATGTAACCGGACATAACATGATGTATTGTTCATGACACATTAATAATATGATTAAAGTAAATTACAGAAATCATGCTGGTTAAGTGATCATTTATACTTTTTTGTTCAAACAGGTGCCTGCAGACAAATGGGACACAGGGATGCCCAAAATGTCGCCGTTCATCAATGAAGCCTGGTTTTGTATGATGTAGTTGTGAAGTTCCAGTTTGGACTAAACAACATAATCAATGTGGCTCCACGTGAGGAAAAAAACTGCAACGTTCTCTACCAGGAGACACAAAAACAGAACAAAGAAAGTGGTTTAAATTCCACGCTGTTCATCTCATCTGGAATTAATAGGGAGACTGAACGCAACCGGAAATGACCATAAAAGGAGAGCTCTAACCATCTGCACAAAGTTTGTGCCTCGTGCACCGAGACCTTGAAGAGTGCTTGTGTACGCCCTACTGGGCAAGTCGGAGAAAACAACTCGGGTATAGCATATTTTTAAAGCATGGAGGTGGAATAAAAATATATAAAAAGAAGATGAGACTGGGGTCACTATACATATCATTTTGCTACGTCAGTTTATACTGGCTATGTGGCACGGATCACGTTTGTATGGATTCAGATAGAATTGAAATCTTTAGGACATGCCATGTTTGGCATCTGTAAACTGAGTACAATGTAGAAATGATGCTGATTGCTAATCTGTATTATGTTTATACACTAAAGTACAATATTATATTTTAGGTTATTGCTATGCTACTGTATATAGCATTAACAAACTATTTGCATCGAATGTGTATAACTTGGGGATATAGTTATTGCTCTGTATATACCTTGTACTACAAAGAGTAGGGTCAGTCAGGGCCAACTTCAGTTTTCCCACTGTGCTTGTAAGAAATCGCATATATACAAGGTTTTTTATTTTTTTAAACAGATGTTAATGTTAACTGAACCAAATGCATGCTGCAGCGGTTCTTAGTCACAATCCCAAGGATCCCCTCACACTGCATATATTTCTTACCTATTCTACACAGTAAACACAGCACATGTTTATAAAAGGTCTTCATGAGCCATTCAAACAGTGTAAAGCAGGGAATCATTAAGGACTAGGCCTTAAAAATAATTTCATAATACTTTTGCCTGTATGCTTGTCTTCAGGCTTTACCTATCCGAAACAGTGCTTTCACAAAATGTACATACTGTATGCATGTATGAGTCATGAAATATATCACTAGTTTACTATAAATTGGATGCATATTACACAACTGTTACACAGACTGTACAGTGCTTCTACAGAACATATAGTAAATTAAAGATTAGCGCTGAACTCCAACTCTTAAGAAAAAGTGAATTCTTATTAACTACATGGGAGCAATGTGCGACGCTGCTGCTCGTCTGTTAGTATACGTTTTCTTACTTCTTGAATTATTAGTTATACCTTATATACCCTAAAACTAATATAACCACCCAGTTTTACTAACAAATCACATCAACTCCCAGTACAAAACTACCTCTTCCATTTATTCTTTACAATGAAGGCATGATTTAAACTTTGAATATAACAATATATATATGTTGAATGTTTGAGAATGGTCCTTCAGACACATCCAGTGGAATTTTTATAGTGAAATTGCAATAAACCTTTTTGCTACAATTGATGACTCATCCTTCTACAGGGCATATTGTGCATCACTGTCCATTTTATTTTTTAAAAATATTATAACTATTGTTCAACCATGTTCTTTTATTATTCTCTTTTATTCTAGTTTTTATATACATCAATATTTATATTAATAATATACCTATATTGTTGTTGGTGTGTTTCAAACACTCTATATACGTATCCTTATGCAATGTACACAACAAACCAAACATTTATTAATTTAATTAGAATAAATACATTTTTGTACAGCAGAATGCAAATATTCAATGTTCTTTATCCTTTGATTTGGATTTTCTTTGGGATGCCATGTCTTTGAGTTTAGAGTCTAATTTGCGTTGCAGGTACACTTTTTTGTTTGGATCCAGGGACTTGTCTTTCTGCCCACTTCCAGCATACAGCACTCCCTCTTTGCTTATTCTCATTCGAGCCTGCGCCTTCGCCTTGTCTCCACACCCGTGTACCTACAAAACAATCAAGTGATTATAAAACAGTATTCCAATATTGGTAATGATGATAAATGAATGAAAACTAGTTGAGCCCGGTTATCATGCTCCCAGGGTATTAACCTGAGGTTTTAATTTATTATTAGCAATGTTAGCAATTTGGCTGAAGTGTACTATTACTGTTAAGTTTGTCATTAAAGCATGTGCTACCTCAGGTATGTGGTGACTCAGGCAGTACTGTCTGTTACAGTAGACACACAGCTGCCCCAGTGTGAGCACACTGGCTTTACACTTCATGAAGCCACACACACTTTCTGCTTTCACCACAGCATCGATGAGTGCTTCGAAATCATCATCAGCTGTAGCAGCTGCAGCAATGTCCACAGCCCCTGCTTTCATTTTCCCCTTTCCTAAGTGAGAAAGTCACAAGGACACGATAGGAATGGTGAATAAACAACAGGATAGAATAAACCAGAACTCAGAAGATGCAGTAAAAATAATATTGCATAAGTATTCATCCCTGGAACATTTCCACAATTTGTAATATTATAACATGAAATTAAAAGAACTCGACTGGAAATATACGTTATTAATCTACATAAAATATACACAAACTCTAACTGTGTCAGGAAATCACACAATTAGTTGAAATATCTTCACCTCCATTTTTTTTGGCAAATAATGCATCACATAATCACAATATAAATAAAATTATTTCCAGAGGTCCATAGATATTGCTAGAAATATAACTAAACAAAACAGTATAAAGAAGGGCAAGAAACTACCATCACAAGTCCAAGCTAGAAAACAGTATCAATCTTGGTTTGGTTATAATTTTTTTTTTTTTTTACAAACTTAGAATACAGAGCGACATTATATCCAGTATAAATAAATCATGACAAATCTAAATGAGACCTTCATATTATAACAACTCTAAATGAGACCTTCCACCAAAGAACAGGAGGGCATTAGATAAAGAAACAAACAAGAGACCAAGGATGAGATCCACAACTCTGACCGGGGGTGGGGGGGGGGTTGGTTTGTGAAGCTGTTCAAAGGACAACCATAGCCTGCACATTTCACAAAGCTGGGTTTTATGGAAGAGTGGTAAGCCAAGAACAAAAGCCATGCGAGTTGCCAAAATACTTGTTCGAGGCTTAGCAAGCATGTGGAAATGTTTTCTGGTGCGCTGAAACCAAAAAGCTTATGGTCTTGGCAGAAAGTGCTTGGTTTGGTAGAAACCCAACATTGCTCAACATCCTGACACGACAATTCTCACAGCAAAGCACAGAGGTCTTACCATGTTATAGGGATGCATATCATAAGCAGAAACGATTGGATGGGGTTGAAGGTAGGATGGATAATGTCAAAGACAGATCAATCCCATAAAAAACTTGTTTCAGTCTGCAAGAGGTTCAACTTCCAACTGGACAATACAAAAAGCCAACAAGAACCTCAGTGGGGTACAACAGCTCAGACTTCATTCAGACTGAGAATATGTACAGTAGCAAGACCTAAAAACTTTCACCATCCAATCTAACAGAGCTCTCAGAGAGAAATTTTGCGAAAAGAAAACATGCCAAAAAAATATAGGAACCAAACATGAAAAGCTGATCACAGGAAAAGCATCACAGGAGATTGGCAGTAATAATTGAAGTCAAAGGTGATTCTTGCTCAGGGGAGTACGTGCTTAGGCAACCATCAAGCTTCTGCTTTTTAAAAATGTACCTTTGTGAATTAAAATATTTTGTACCTTTAAATGTTGGACATAGAATGCAAAAAATTTCCCACTTAAGTTAATTTCAAACACTTTAAAATATGGAAAAGTTTGAGCGGGGTAAATACTTATCCTGCCTCTGTACCTTTTGTTGCACCTTTGTTCTTTTTTGTGGATGGGCCTTTGCCATCTTTAAGCTCGGTGTCTAGTCTTTTGCTCTGAATTTTTTCTTCACGTTTTTCTTGCTCCCTGCGCATACGATCCAAATGCAAGCTTTTCAAGTCTAGAGTCGTCTTTACTGGTTGCCTGTTGGATTCTTTTTCTGTTAGTTCCTCTGGAATCTGGATTTCTGGCCTTGCAGACTCTGATTCCTCTTCCAGTGTTTCCTCTGGCTCTACCACTGGTTTGGAAACAGTGATATGGCGCTGTTTGCCTGTTCCTTTGCTCACATGCTGTAGCTTCAGCTCTTCACAAAGCTGGTGGACCAATAAGCGTTCATGTGAGTTCAGAGAAGATGGAAACTGAAGCTCTGTCTGACTCTGGTTGTCCATAAAGGTAAGCAACTGCTGCTTCATCTCTTCTTTTTTAATTTGTGTTTCAATTTGATCATCTCCTTTTGGTTTGGGAAGGCCTTCTTTTAGATTTTTGCTGAAATGGGCACTATTCTTTGATAGACCATTTCCTTTACTTTTACTCTCAGAGACTTTATTGTGATTGCTCTCGGCTTGCTTGCCTTGTTGGTTTGTAGTCTTTGTTTTGGTGGAAAGAGCTTTAATGTTATTCTGTTCTTCTTTAAAATCACGATGGTAGTTTTCTGGCACCAGGTCCTCCAGGTACTCGAAGGCAGTGCGAACCTCACCATGTTCAGACATGTAGTCAACCAAGCATCTGAGGAACTCATGGTTTCGGACAGTCTGGGAGTCACAGACTACAACAAGTTGGCGTCTGGCACGTGTTACTGCCACGTTGATCCTCCTGTCCTCTGCAAGAAATCCAACTACTCCTGCAGACTCAAAGTAAAACAGTCAAATGAGGTACTGTACTTTGGTATTAATCCTTGTTGTTATTCACTTGCTGCACTTACGTTGTCTCACCTTTTCTATTAGATCTAACCAGGGACAGCAGCACTGCCTCTTTTTCTCTGCCTTGAAAACCATCCACAGATTTGATTTCCAGGTCAGGGTACTCATAGGAGAGCTTCTGCCTTAGCAGATCTACCTGAAATATAATCAGTGTTTTATAACAGAAGATCAATGTATGATATTCTAGTGCGAAATATTTGCAAACTTTACTTTAAGTGAAATGTCTGGAAATGCTTGGTCTACCTGAAGGTTATATGGTGCGATGACTCCAATGTCTTTGGCCTGCACTCCAGCCTTAGTCAAGGCTTTCACATGAAGTGCAACTATGTCAACTTCACCTGTGATTTCAACAACAACAACAACAACAACAACAACAACAACAACAACAAAATGTTATGTAGTAAATGATTAGGCCAATCGTAAAACTTGGGATTTCAGCTGATGTGGGGTTGGAGCAGAAAATAATGCAAAGATTTAATATCTGATCGTTACCCTGATTGCCTTTTGACTGCTCATCTGTATCCTCCATTTCATTAAGACCACAGCCAGCAGTGTCCACTAAGAGCAGAGGCATGCTGGTCTCCTCAACATGAGCTACACCAGCCAGGTCTCTGATTAAAAATAGATATTACACTGAACAACTTCAAAGAGACGTTACATCTATCTAAAGCAGACAACAATGCTGCAATACCAGTACCATAATAGCTATATAAAGACCAGCCTGAAGTGATATTCAGTCACATACCTCAGTAAATGTTTCTCCACTGAAGGATGTGCAGACAGTTTGCCTTGATACATCTGCTCTGAAGCCCACTGCATGATGGCATTGTTCATACGGTACTGTGTGGTCAGCATTCGAACTACTGAGTCTCCGTACTTCTGAATCAGACGCTCCATTAAACTCACAGACAGACCTTTAGCAGCTGCACTGTTTAACAGTGAGGAGAAGACTTTTTTTTTAATGGTTTAAATTCATGTGTAAATTCATCAAAACAATCATGGATCAAAGGAAAATATGTTGGTCCATGATGATACTCTTTAATACAGTTGTATGGCCTGTATTCATGTATTGTATTCATGATGACCTTAAATGTTATCATGTACAGTACTGTGCAAAAGTCTTAGGTGCCCTATTATCTGTAGTACAAATTTTGTTATAGTTATAAGTTTACTATGTCTGCATTATTATGTACAAGACCATTCCCTACAAAGATACACTAAAATTAATGAATAAATAACATTACAGAAGAATGTTTGCATGCCTGTAAAGAAATGACATATTACATGACAGACCAGTTTTCAGATAGGAAAGAAAAAAAAATCAATAATATAGACTCCTGGGTTTTGCATGAAAATAGAAAGAAGCGAGTGTGACAAAGTTACCAAAAGAACTTATATTCTCCAGCATGCTTAGTAAAACCTAAGGCATGCAAATATTTTGTAATGTTATTTATTAATTTTAGTGCATGGTCTTGATACATACATAATATAATATATACAAATACATAATAATGCAGACATAATAAACTTGTACAACAAAATTTGTACTACAGATAACAGACTTTTGCACAGTGCTGTAATTCACTTGCCTGTGCATTTAAATGACCAAACAACATGTGTTATTAGATTTTTATTATTTTTTTATACTTCTACATTTAAGTATTTCATAAGATGCAAATAAGAAAACATAAACATCAGCTTACTTCTGAGATTTAATTGTGGGTGGGAGCTGCTTGTAGTCTCCAGCCAGGATGCACTTGCGTGCCTTGAGCAGTGCAATCCAACAGCTGCTCTCCAGAGCCTGAGCACACTCGTCTATCACCACCAGGTCGAAATGCTCGCTTGGCAAATGCTTCAGTGGACCATCATTGCTAGCTCCTGTAGTCAACAAATGTTACTTCAGAGCCTGAGAGGAAAACGTGGGACGTTTATTCTCTTTAAGTTGCTGAATAAGGATTATTCAAGGGGCGTTCAAATTAAACTGGGTCTTCACAAAATAAACTGGGACTTGTGATGAAATTTCTCCTGAATGAAGGTGTAAAACCGACTGACATTTACAGGAGATTTTAAGCGCAGTATGGTGAGGAGACCCGAGGTTAAACATTTGAACTGTGAATGACAATCATGTCTAAGGGGCCTTGGAGCCCATGCAGCTGTTTTGTTGAACATTCAGCAAGTGGAACATTTGATACTTATTGCCACATCTCCCGTACACAGGTGTAACATTGGGATAGGTGCATTGGTGTAGTAGGGGATTATATGGAGAAGTAAATGTAGTTTTTACTCTGGTAGTTTTGTCTGTGTCCTGGTATTCAGCACAATCAAAAGTACCTGTTTGACTTGAACACCCCATGTATATTTATTCAATGGACTCAACCACTACTGACCAGTGTTGGTTGCTAGAATAACACTGGCCCTTTTCAGGATTTGGGTGATGGCCATCTCCTCCCTGCTTCTCAGTTCCTTTCGAAGCTCTCCTATTTCTCGCCTTAGGGTGCTTTTCTGTCCTTTGTCGCGGACTTTCTTGATCTGACTCTATAACCATGGCAATAATTATAATTTTTTTATTATTGATTATTAATAGTAAAAGTAAAATAATATAATATTAATTAATAAAAAGCATTTAATTACATTTATAATCTGTCTCAAAATCTTAATGTAGTTACATCACCGCATATGGGACAGAATTCTAGGACAGAATGTTGTGTAAACCTTGTGTAAACATTGTTGAGAAAAAATAAATGATTACAAATGCTTTATCGATGTCTTTCCGGACATCCGCAATGATGTTGGTGTTGTCGCTCTGTGCAAGCACTGCATCCAGTGAATGTTTCTGGATTGACTCGAGCAGACGTGCTGGATGTCCCAGACGCAGGACCTTAGCCTTGTTCTTAGCCAGGCGCTCCACCAGATTATCCACCGCCACATTGGATGGCGCACAGCACAAAACCTGCAGGGATTAAGGATCATCCATCAAAATAATTAACCCATTCTTTTTTTTTTTTTTTTACCTTAACTGTACAGCGGTACATAATATGAAATGTTATCCAATGTCCAGTATCTTAAAATATTGGAATATTTCTTAAGATTAATCATAATAAGAAATTGATACTAGGATTCTGGCTTGATACTAGGAATGCAACGGTTGTAGCCCATTTCCTGAAGACATCTGTGTCTTCTGTGCGTGGTGGTTCTTGATGAACTGACTTCAGCCTCCCTTCTCTCCCCCAAGTTTCTGAAATGGCTGCGCTTGACAATCTACTTAAGGCTGTAGTCATCCCTGTTATGTTCCTTTTCCTACCACACTTTTCCTTTCAGGTCAGCTTTCCATTCATGTGCTTATGGTTGCACCATAACTAACTAGACCGAGAGATTCACTGCATTTATACTGTATGAACAGTAATGTACGAAATCAAATATTCTAACATTTAGATACTGTAGTTTTGCTTTTAGTGGTAAGCCATAGTCAATATTAAAACCAAAAACCTTGAAATATTTCACATTATGTGTAATGAGTCAAGAAAAACTGTGATACGGGGGCTTTTCCATGAGATTCTATTTTTCTGGGATATAAAGTAGTTGTAGTGTATATAACATTTACAGTGATGTGTTTACTCTTTCATCTATTTTTACAACAAATCTGTTAAGTAGACCATTTTTAATGACTGACCAGAACCTGTAGAAATTTTTAATTGTACCTTCTGGCCTTGTTCTACAGCCTGTAGAATAACTTCAACCACCGTTGTGGTTTTCCCCGTCCCTGGTGGTCCGTGTATGATAGCAATGTCTTTCTGGGACAGTGCAAACAAAACAGCTTCCTGCTGAGAACTGTCTAATCCATTATTGACCCACTCTAAAGCATCTGAGCAAGCAAGTCAAAAGAGAAATTTAGTTTATGCATAGTTTGAGCCACAATTACTGTTTAAAATATTTTCAGATTTAGATGTAGGCTTACTTTGCTGTGACAACGTTCCAGGCTCAGAGTATCCAAAAAGGACACTAATTAGATGGGCAGCAGGACCATTTCTGTACCCATTCAAAGAGTTTAAAGCACTGCAAACAAACATGAAAGCGATCTTCATTTATCAGAATGTGACTCTCAATGGCAGAATGAAAGCACTGATGAAACCAGGTATGGGCAAAAAAAACTTACTGAGTCAATCGTTTATAAGTTACGTCATTTGCAAGCTTCATAATATTGTACAGTGCATCACTTTCCAGGTTGAGGCCATCATGCGTTTCATCAAAAGCAACGGTTATTGTTGTCTGTGTCACACGGGTCACTACACCTGAGGAAAGCTGATTAGACTGGCTGCATCCTTCCGATTCGTAAAGACCCACAATGTCACCTGGAACAAGACCAAATAAACCAGTTATACACGTCATACAATTTAGGTAGCTTTAGCATTATTCAGCATGAAATGTAACGTCTTACTAATTCCAGGTCTTAAATATAAGAAATATGCTAACTTTTAAGGGATTAAACAATGAATATTGGTCTACAGACTGATCCTGGCTTGAAATCCTGGATCAGTGTCATAGTTTACATTTTTCTCATTTATACCATTTACGTTTTATGATTTTGTTTAAAGATGACAGACATCATAGGTGTCTTTAAGCATGTCTCCATCACACCAGTGATATCTGGTATACATTAAAGAAATTTGTAAATACAGTAATAGACTTGGTTTCAGTATGTCAGTACTAGGCATCTACTGATACCAAGTGCTCGTCTTGAACTTTAGGTTAAGCACTTAGCAATGACCCTGCTTATCCTACCTTTAGCTAGCTATCTGGTTTCATGATATGCTATCAGCCCCCTTGCCCTCTTCTTTTTTTTTTTTTTTGGATTTTTCCCCGATTTTCTCCCCTAATTTTTAGTCGTGTCCAATTCCTCCCCGTCACTAGGGGGCTCCCACATTAAGGCTACTACTACCACTCAGCCGGGAGGGCCGAAGACTATCACATGTTTCCTCCAAACCACGTGACGCCAGCCGACCGCATCTTTTCGAACTGCTCGCTCGCGCACCGTTGGGGGCGGCGTAACACACTCGGAGGACAGCGCTATCCGCTCCCTCCGCTGCGCGAGCTCACAGACGCCCCTGACTGGCTGTAGAGCCGTGATTAATGTCGGAGCACTATGTACCTCTCATCCCTCCCCTCTGAGAGAGCTCGGCCAATCAGCTCTCTCTAGACCTCCGGCTGCGAGAGGTTACAGCACCACCCGGGATTCGAACTAGCGATCTCCGGATGATAGGGCTTTACCCACTGCGCCACTCGGAGGCCCCCTTGCCCTCTTCTATTAGCAGCTGCTGGGATTGAGCTGATCTACTGCAATGAAGGACTAATAAACAGACATGAGACAAAGTCATTGTTTTGTAATTTATACTTTTGGCAGCCCCAAGTCAAGTTACCGGTCCTGAAATGAAGTAGAATTCTAAACAAGACCCAATATGCTCTTTACCAAATTTGAGACCAGAGTGATAAGTATTGTGAATTTACAGAAATCATACCGACTTTAGTCTTCATCACTTTCTAGACAAACTTATACCTCAATGGAAATATTTTGGTATTAAACAGATATACTGTAAAACTGTGACTAAATAACATAATATTTCAATTTCAAATGAGATGAGGTGTAGACTGTTTTCAATGCATGTACCCATATTTCTCAGGTCAGTGAGATTTTGCCTTAGAATTTGCTTAGCAAATGCCAAACAAGATGTGCATCTGATTGAAACTGGCTTAGTTAGTGGTAGCACTGGTGCCTCGCACCTCAGATCTCGCCTACAGTCTATGTCTGGGGAGCATGTTTTCCAAGAGCCTGGTGGGGTTCTTCCTACAATCCAAACACATGCTGTAGACTAAGTGGCGTGTACAATTGTTTGAACATACAATTATATGTTCAAATGTAATTGTTAAAAGTTCACTTAAGATCTGAGTTCAGTTTAAGCATCACTTTGGGCTGCATATTCCATTTAGTGACCAATTATGTTTTTCAATTATATTTGCATTTCTTTAAATGGTCTGATTTCTGATATTTTCAACAAAATTCACATTTAGCACATCTTCCTTTCCCTCTTATATTGTAGTCTTGTGTTATAATGGTACTGTTTTTTTTTTTTTTGTTTAGGTGTTTGACTTACCGTTGTCCTGTTGTTTTTGATATATACAGTATCTCACAAAAGTGAGTACAACCTTAACATTTCAGCAACCACTTTATTATACGTTCTCAAGGGACAATACTATAGAAATGAAAATTGGATATACTTTAGAGAGTCAATGTGCAGCTTGTATAGCAGTACAGATTTACTGTCCTCTAACAATAACTCAACATGCAGACTTTGTCAAAATAACTGGCAACGAAAATGAGTACACCGTAAGTGAACATGTCAAAACTGTGTCCAAAGTGTCAATATTTTGTGTGAGCACCATTGTTATTTAGCACGGCCTTAATCCTCCTGGGCATGGAATTCACCAGAGCTGTAGTTGTTGGAACCTCTTCCACTTCTCCATAATGATATCACAGAGCTGCTGGACGTGAGACACATAGCGCTTCACCACCTTCCGACTGAGGATGTCCCACAGGTGCTCAAAAGGTTCAGGTCTGGAGACATACTTGGCCACTGACAAACACATGAACTTGAGAAATAGGGCATGTGACTTTGCATCGTTAAAGATGTACAGCTGTTATGGCTATTATGACAGTAATGGTGAATATTGAGTTATTTTCTGAGGAGAGTAAATCTATACTGTTATACAAACTGCACACAAGCTTCATTTCTATAGTATTGTCCTTTGAGAAGATACAATAAAATGACTGATGAAATTAGAGGGGTGTACTCACTTTTGTGAGTGTGTGTATATACACCCACACATATATGTGTATATTTGGTTTTAAAAATGTTTTTTTTTTAAGTCTTTTCAAATCTTTAGCAAATGCCAAACAAGGGCCCCAGAGCCAAAAGCCACAGTCATGTCACAAGTCTTCTTCGACTGTATCGAGTCGAAAGTCTGCAAACACTGTATTGAGGTCTTTCTACTGTAGTTAGAAATAGAAAACGTCACAACTCACAGTAAATTCCCCATGAGAACTTTTTAAACATTGTTACAAAAAGGAAAACCTCACCAGGTCCAAAACTGTGACTGGGAAGACCTGAAGGGCCGGTACTTTTCCGTGGCTCAAATGTCACCAGAAGTCTGCCATGCATTCCTGTCCTCTGGCTTCCAATCTGAATTTTCAGCAAGCAGACTCCTTTCTGCTGTAGAGCTTTTAGTGAGAGATTCTTTTGCCATGCCCTGACAATAAAGTAACACAGAAACACCAACAATCATTTCTGAATAATTTTCTGTATCACATGAACTTTGTTAGAAATAACACCCTGCTATAGAAACAGCTCTTCACAACACTGTTGGATTACCTCGTTTCTTCTATCTCAGCTTCTCTCTCCTCCTGCAAGAGCTCAAGCGTCCTGGACACGAAACTCTCAACCTCCATTTCTGTGACTCTGACACACAGACATCACGAGAGCATAATCAAATTAAACAACAACAACAACAATATAGAGATACCGGAGACTGGAACTGATAACTGCAACGTTTCCCTCATTATTCTATAAGATTAGCGAGCTAGCATAGTTAAATTCAAACTAAAGTAATGTTAAATAACAAAAACACAAGAAAAGGAGATAGAAGATAACTCACCTATTTTATATAGTCGACACGTCCAGAAGTAAATAAAAAAAATCTGTGGATTGTTAGTATAATTATTGTATACGACTAAACACATACATGCCTACTGTATCTTCGCCTGCAACTCAACATCGCTGCAGTCACTTTCGTTAGGAGAAGGAGTCGACTCTCCAGCAGGATTCGGATCCCCGTGTGCAGGGGAGTCGATTCTGAAGCTTTGAGAACAGCATAATAAATTACATGGTAGAACAAAACCACTGTTTATTAATTTTGTTTTTATTAGTGTCCTTTCATATAATTCTTCTAATTATTTGTCTGATGTATTATGTTTTTTATACATTACCGGCTATCACATGGTGTCCTATGAACATTCGATGAGGTAAATAAATGCCATAATCGTTCGTTATTCGTTATACGTTCCATAAATTATAATAGTCTATTGTGCCTTTAATTAGCACTGTATTATTCGTTTTACAAGACCACCAACCTGGTTTATTTGGTCACTCGATAAAATTAATGTGTAGAATTGACTCAAGTGAATCAAACTTGAGTGAGTCGACTCGCACCAACATTTTCTGGAATCAAATCCTGTCTGTTTTCAGCATTGCGCATGTCAGAATTGGTACGTCGCCGATTTCATACCGAACTAAACACGCCTCTTTTATATCAGTTATTATATTATTTACATATTTCAGTATATACCTTTTTATTTTAAACAAACCACAACCATATAATATTATTTTGGTGAATTTTATTGTCAGAGAAAGGCAACATTTCCTTGTCAACGCTGTTTTCAGGAAAGGGGAACGGTCATTGTAGGCACGTTTTCCCTTTTTTGGAGGGGACAGGATTTCGTGGTACATCGGTCATCATGCTTTCTGAAAAATGTCAAACTTGATGTAGAAATATCCTCCCTGTGTAGCTATATTGTGCTCAGCACTCAGTGTTCTAATAATATTGTACGTTTATGTAGCTAGATAGTGATTTCCACGGAACAATGGCCCGAGTTGTAAAAGTGTTAAGGACTTTACGAAATCATTGGAAAAAATCGACTTTTGCAGTTTGTGTCCTGTCCTATGGTGGACACTGGATGTACGGAAAGCACTGGTTAGTAGCTCTTTAATCCTGGTGTCACATCACATTCTTCAAAATATACGCATTCTTCCAGTATAATAAATATAAATAATATAACATGGAGTATAATTGAATAAGAGGTTATGTTATTATTCTAATACTTAATTATTATGCTCTATTAAGGGACACAGGACATCTTCATATATTTTAAAGAATGTTTTACTTTTTATAGTTGAAGGTCTTCAAGATTTTTTTTTAAATGTTTCTTTTTAACAGTGACAGTGTACTGCGACGAGAGGCATGTCAGGAGGCGAGGGTAAGTAATATCAGAAATTTCTCACTCAGTATGTAGGATAATGCAGAATCCTTATGATGACACAGTGGCTTTGTGGTTAGCACGGTCACCTTGCACCTCCAGCGTCAAGGGTTCAATTCCCGCCCGAGAGTCTGTGTGCATGGAGTTCGCATATTCTCACTGTGCTTTGTGGGTTTTATTTCACAGTCCAAAAATATCCAACTTAGACTAATTGGTATTCGCAGATTGCCCATAGTGTGTGTGAATTACGTTTGGCATCAAACTGGCAGCTCGACCCCTTAAGTAACTGCCATAGAAACAATAGCTATATCTCCAAGGTGGAGAGTATCCGTTGCCCGATGTGCTGGATGGCATGTGAACGTACCTAAATCACTACCCAAATAATGTATGTAATATAGTCATTCTTTCATATTCTGTAGCTGCTTTATCATGGTTAGGTTTGCAGTGGATTAATTGTGTGCTGTGAGGTAAGGACACACCTTGTATTAGATGCGAGTTCACCATAAGGCACACTATTTACCACCCACATGAAATTTTGAGACACCATTGTATCTACCAGCGTGTTTTTCTAGAGCTAAGTGGAAGCATATACAGACACAGTGAGAATGTATAAAACTTCACATGGAAAAAAAATAGTTTGGGAGTGAATCGGGGTCTCTGGAGTAATGAAGCAGCGACAGTGCCATATATATTTTTGGTTAACTATCATATCATATATAAGGTCTAGAACTGATATGATCCAAAAGCAAAATAATATTTCTGCACAAAAGGAATAAAGATAATAATAATATATTATAATGATGTATTATAATAATTATTATGTTAATATAATATAATTATAATATTCAAAAAGAATATACTGTATTTAGTGCATATATTAAGAATTGGAAAATAAAGGATTATGGGGGAAAAAAACTGCTGTTTTTTTTTGAAGGGATTGGTTGCTCTAAAAAGCTAATAGATATGAATTAGTTTGTGAAGTCTTGTGCGTTGTGATGGATTGGTACTCCATCCACCTCGTGTGCACTGTTTCAGACACAGTCTTCTGATCCACTGTGACCCTGACAAGATAAAACAGTTTCTGGAGTTGAATTTAAGAATGAATTATTGTTTGATTAGTATGTATATTATATGAACCACTCCTAACTGTAGGTTAGAGATATTAGTAGTGTTATTGCAGTGTTGACATTGTAAAACACCATATATATAGTGATGTTGATCTGGTTTATAAACAGGAATTTGGCCAGAAACTAATTGGTCCTCAGGAGTCACTGAAGAAAGCAACAGTAATCCTGAATCCTGCAGCCTGCAAGGGGTGAGCTTATCTTGCCAGTCAAACTCCCACTTATCATAGTGATTGTTTTATTTAAATTCTTGCATGTTTTCCCACAGAAAAGCTAACAGTCTGTTTGAAAAGAATGCAGCCCCTATTCTACATCTGGCTGGCATTGAGGTTAAGGTTATAAAGGTATTATACTTTTGTAGTTGGTACAGTAGGACTATTAAATTGTTTTTTATAGATGATGCTGATGGTGATGCTTTGAACTTTTCTGTCTATAGACAGATTATGAAGGGCAAGCCAAAAAGCTCATGGATCTGATGGAAGAAACGGACATGTTGATTGTCGCGGGTGGTGATGGAACCCTGCAGGAGGTATAACTATAAAGTGTTTAAAATCTGGAAAGATTTTGAACATTTTGCCAGCATAAGCTCTTGCAGCACTTACATCTGTTTCTTTTCTTTTGTTTGGTTCAGGTGATAACTGGCATGCTGCGTAGAGCTGATGAGGTTTGTGCTCTGATGAAACCACCCTTGTCTATGTAGGAGTAATTTGGGAAATAGTACTTAAAGGAAGCTTGAGAATGATCTTGCAGGCAGAACATGTGTCCTGTTTACGGTCATTGTCTTTATTAGTATGAGAGATTTTTTTATTTTTTTTAAAATAAATTATGTCTGGGCATAGTAGATGGATTTTTAATTTAGATCTTTAATTGTCATATAACTGAGCTTTGTCAGATTCACTGTGATATTTCTGAAAACGTATTTTTTTAAACAAAGGAGTTACAGAGTTTGTATAAATTAAATTTTGTCAAAAAATCAGTTGATAAACATTGTACCTTGCTGATCCTTCAACAGAAGTGAGAAGTTGTTGTAAAGCACTTTAATGAACATTATCAAAGCTTGTTGTTCCAGTTGTGATAGAAAAACATGCAAAAGTTTTTGGGCTATAAAACATGCTCTAGGCAAAGTTATGTTTAGGCATATCAGGCAAACCCTGATGTTAAAATTAAGCTGATGGTTCCCTCTTAGTACAACACAGAATCCTCATTTAAATATATATATAAAAAAAAATTGGATTTAATCAGAAAACTCTGTGGCCGCCCTTGAACACAAACTCGTACTGGCCGTATCTCGGCAACTGGACATAATACTATAATAATCTTGGTAACGAAACTGAGCTTATTGAACCAGGAATCTGAAAAGACACAGGACTTAATTCTCCGAAAATGAGACTTTATACATGATTTGATGAGATGGGTCACATAACTGATTGAAATTCACCAACATATGCACAGAAATTTGAGATGATCTGTGTTTTTTTTTATATTTTTTTATTTTTATGAGTACCTTAACACGCAAATTCATTAAATGATCGATAAACAACTTCTCCATTAACAACGTCATAGGAATGTTTATTAAAAAGTGGTGGATTGTATGGGTTCGTACGTGTTTACTGATTTATTTGAATGTGTGCTATATTTTAATCCCAGGAAGCATTCAGTAAAACTCCCATTGGCTTCATTCCTCTGGGCTTACAGAACTCTTTGAGCCACAGTCTGCATATAGTTACTGATGACAAAGTAAAGTAAGTACTCTTATTAAACTCTCTTTTTGTACTGTTTTTGTCTGTGGGTAATTTATCTAGTATTTACTTATCTTTTATTCGCGTATGTATATGGTATGAGTTGTATGTCAGGGCAGGATGTAATTTGTTGTGAATTTCAGGCACATCACTTCAGCAACTCTGGCTATTCTGAAAGGTGAGACGGTGCCACTAGATGTGCTTCAGATAAAGGTAAAGCATAATTACTTTGTTGCCGTGTGTCATTTCTGAGAACAATTACTAATTTTGTGGTTTGCATTTTGCTCTCAGAGTGACAAGGAGCAGCCTGTCTTTGCTCTCTTAAGTTTGCGTTGGGGTTCCTTCCGAGATGTTGCAGCATCCATTAGCAAGTGAGTGGTCTTCAAAACGGGAAACTACGAGGGGCGTTTAAGTCAAACCGGGACTTTTGATTTGCAGAATAACAGGACTTTGATTGTGCAGAATGTCTGAAACCTTGGCCTCTCAGGAACTCCTTTAATGGTCCAAACATGTGGGAATATATAACTCCCAACCGAGTTCCTATAATGTGCAAGTGGTGCTCTTGAATGATCGTGTCTACAGTTCTCATAGACAGATGTGTCTTTTCTGCAAGTTGTCGACAGATTATGTGTCGATTTTCAAGGCGTTTAACTCGCTAAATGTTTAGGGGAACGACTGCAGTGAACGAACGAATGAATGAATCATCGATGAATGAATCTTATGAATCTTCATTTATAAGAAATTTCATCACATGTCCTGGTTTGACTTTAATGGCAATTATATATGAATGCATTTGTTATTTAAAACATGGTGTGTATATATTTTTACATTTAAATGAGCACTTATCTCTCTGCCTTTCAGATATTGGTATCTTGGACCATTAAAAACAAGGGCAGCACATTGGTTTAGTACACTAAGGGTATGTATGGTGTTTTGTGTACATTTGAGTTTTAGATGAATGGATTTTCAAAGTTAAATCAACTAAGTTGATTTCTATGTCTTAGGAATGGCCACAGATGCATCATGCTTCGGTCTCATACCTGCCTCCCATCCCTCGACCCCCAGACCTGCCTGATGTGAAGCCTGTGAGACCCAGTCTCCTCTATCGCATCTATCGGAGACTTAAAAACTACTGGGCACCTCCTGTAGAAGGTACTATTGATGTGTATCTTGGAAAATTGCTTTTGATGCAGGTTTTAATAGCTGATGTCTCAAAGCATCGTGTGTGTGTGTTTGTGTTTGGGTTCAGAGTCGCAGGTAGAGGCAGAACCAGAGCCCTGGGAGGATAAACAAATCTCTACACTGGAGCTCACAATCAGTACACACAACAGGAATCCAGTGAAAAGAGTAAGTCGGCTATTAAAAAAAAACATTTCATATTCATTTGTTCAGATGGTCGCATGACAGATATTAGTTTTTATTTAGAATCAATACATTTTATGCATTTGATGCCAGTGACTGTATAAAGATTACAAAAAGTAAAGCTGAAATGTCTGTGAGACTCTCTAGTGGCTGACTCCCATCTTATGAAATGTGACACATGACATACGTCAATTTTATTACAGAACAGCAAATTATTTCTATGTTGTTTATACATTATTTTCTGTTCTGTATTTTCTGTTGCTTCATATGCTGCTGATATTAGTCTGTTTTTTTTTTTATTAGCCATGCTGATCAACAGTTTTCAACATGGAAGCTTAACTTTGTGAATATGTACCTATTTTCCAACACCTTGGAACACATTTGACACTTGGCGAAATTATGCAGTACCAAGTCTTGTTCTACTGTAAACTGTTCTAACACCCTCAAAAAAAAAAAAATACTAACATTAAAAAACTGTAAATGCAATGTAACATTGAGCCCTAATCTTTGAGTTTTATGCAGGTTTTGCGACACTAGCATCTCTGTTGTTTTGTTATAACTGAAAATAGTTGTGACTAATGGAGTCAGACCTTGCTGTACATCAAGGGCACAGAATAATTGCCTGTATGTCTCCTGCAGAGGACAGATGACTCCTTGGTGCTCTCTGTGGAACCAGACGCGCTTTCAGTTGGACAGTTCATCACAGAAGGGTATTTATTTTATGTTATTTTACCTTACAGTAGGAAAACTCCAGTATCAGAGTTAATTATTGAGAGAATGATGTATAATGACTTGACCCATTGTGTGCAGGACTAAAAAAGCTGAAAACTCATTTGAGTACACAGAGAAGGCCTTTCAGGTCGAGGCAAGCGTATGTCGGCTCAGTTTACCCCAGGTGAGGATTTGTATTTTATGAAACGTGTTGAAAGTTTTAATTATTACTTTGAGTCGAGTTCCTCTAGCAGCAGTCCCACTCAAACCATTATTAAAGTGAAGTCAACGATCTCTTCAGAATCATGATGAATGATGCATGTTTTTCCAGAATAAAACTTTTGACTTAACATACAGTATGAACCCCTATCTATCTATCTATCTATCTATCTATCTATCTATCTATCTATCTATCTGTCTGTCTGTCTGTCTGTCTGTCTGTCTGTCTGTCTATCTATCTATCTATCTGTTTGTCTATATGGATCTATCTATATATTAATTAAACTTTTGTATAAAAGCAAAGGCTGTGACGCATGGCTGTGATTACCTCCAGCCTATGCCTTGTGTGATATCTAACTATTGATAGCTGCTATAACATAAGAACTTGTTTCACAGGTGTTCCTTAACATTAACTGCAAATAGAAACAGGAAAATACATGTCATTCTTAAATTAATGATTCTGTAACTGTTGACAAATCCCTGTGGTAAAAAGAAAAATTTGCAACATGTTCTTACAGGGGGCAAAACAAAATCATCTTTCATGATGATTTTGCATCACTCCACCATGTTGTTGATTATTACCCTATAAAAGCATTGTGTTTTGTTCCTTACTGTTACCCTCATTGTCTGTCTATAAGCAGAGCGTTGCTCTGGACATTTACCTAAATCTGTTCCTTGTTTCTTATGTTTCTGTCCACAGGAGGGTGCTGGGTTTTTTGATGTTGACAACGAAGAGTTTGAGGCAATGCCAGTGGAAGTGCAGCTTTTGCCAAGGAAACTGAGGTTCTTTTGCAGCTCTGAACGCAGAGACGAGCTGGCACAGATGAACTAACCAACATGCTGCAGTGAAACACTGGGAAAGGTTCTGAGCGCTGCTGTCTAATTTATTGGACTTTTACCAATCTATCACAAACTTCTTCTGCCTGGGTGCTAAGTACACAGCATCAGAGCAGTATCACATTATATTGTCATGTTGGTGTAATCTGTGTTTTGATGGTTGAATATTTTCCTATGGATTTCATTTCTAAAAGGAATGACTAATGTATGTAAGAGAAAACAAATGTCTTCAAGCCCAGTTAATCAGTGCGCTGCAGTACGTGTAGCGTAATACCAGGACTCAGAACGAGACATACTTGTTTTCCCTTAATATGAACGTTATGGAAGGAAGGAAGAGAATGCAGTACATTTCAGCTCCATTAACATGGCATCTAACAAACTGTGCCGTTTATATGTGGACCAATGACCAGATATAATTAACAAGAATTATATTACTCATTATATCTGATTATAAAACAGTTACCTACAAAACATGACCTGACTTATTTCTTATTATTTAGAATTTAATTGTTAATTATAAAAGCAAGAAACAAGCTATGGAATAAACAGAGCAGGATAAAGTGTGTTTCTAGGTAAATGTTTCCAGTGTTATATGTAGAAGTGCTCTAATAGCATTGTTCTGCTGCAAGCCTTTAAATGTATTACAACCTCCATCTGTCACAAACTGAGTTTTTTTTTTTGCTGCAAAAGAGATTCTGCAGCAATTATGCAGAGATGGTCGTGCACAAACAAGAACTTCACTTCTTGCTTGTTTGAAATTACCACCAGAATAATGATAATAATAATAATAATAATAGGGGCATCATTCATTTCAAGCATTGAAAACACACACACTATCACAATCAGTAAAGAGAGTTTATTTCAAGATGGCAGTAAAAAGAGCCAGTGGATCTGGACCAAGATACACATGCAGTTACAGTGTTTAACATAATGAGAAAAGTGTTAAATGAGTGCAGACATCAGCTAAATTGAGCCGTGTATGCGTTAATGACATTTTAATGCTTAGTCAACACCTATTTGTTTAAGCGTTCAAACACAATCATTACTGTACATTTTCTCCAACACAAAGAGCTAAGTCAATATTGTTTATAAAATATTAAAAGGAAAAGAATAGGTAGTTGATGAGATACTTTGAAAAATTCACATCAGCAATTCTTGTCTTATAATTTCTATGGACATGTACAACACATTATAATTTGTTAATTTAAATGAAATACATTTTACCATTAAAATGATAGGTACATTTTCTTTAAGCAGGTCTTAAATCATTATTGATGTGAATACAAGTACATTACAATAGATTAAACCAAACTTTTGTCACTTTAAACCAATCTTAAGTAATTGGGGCCAAATTGCAAAATCCTCATTCCGTGTGAACAAATGCATTCCTAGGTTCAGCATCTGCAGTCCTCCTGAGCTAATACTTCAAAGTTAAAGTGTATATAGTACAAACTGAACCCGTTTCTATACCCAGTAGTAGCAGTACGGCTAGCTAAAACTAGATCAGTGGGACTGTAGAAGCTGAACTTTTGCACAGAACGAAGGTTGTGGAGTTCAGAGCAGGAAAACGTATAAGGACCAAGACCTATTGTAATGTACTTACAGTACACTCAGTCCAAAGTTTGGACGCTTCATTTAATTCCATGCTCTTTCCTGATTTTTATTTCTTTCTACATTGTACAACAACACTGAAGGCGTCCAAAATATGAAATAATTTCCTTTGAACAGCCTCCATTCACTCACTCATCATCTATACCACTTAATTCATGGGTCGTGGGGAGCCTGGAGCCTATACCAGGAGACTTATACAAGGTGCCAATCCGTAGCAGGGCACACACACACACACTACAGCCAATTTGGGAATGCCAATGACATGTGTTTGGACTGTGGGAGGAAACCCACGAAGCACAGGGAGAACATGCAAACTCCATGCACACAGAGACGAGAATTGAACCCGGACCCCAGGAGGTGCAAGGCGACAGTGCTAACCACTACACCACCGTGCCGCAGGTTTTAATACTGAGTTCCTTTTTAATTGGTGATTTTTGAGGCTGGTAACTACATGAACTCCTCTGCAGCTGAGGCAAGTTTTGGTCTTGCTTTCCTGGGATGGTCCTTATGAGAGCCAGTTTCATCATGGTGCTCGATGGGGTTTTGCAAATGCACTTGACAGTGCTGTACTACACAGAACTGTTCCACAACAGCTGACCTTCATGTCTTAATATAACAATTGATTTTGTTACTTTATTACCCAATGCCATATGTGTTATTCCAATTTTATAAAATTCAGTATTGTTTTAGAATGTAGAAAATAAATCCAAACTTTTGACTAGTACTGTATATGCACCTCAATTCTGATTTAAAGAAGACTTGAAAAAAAACCAAACTATCCTTTTAACAGTAACAGCATTTTTGTATCCCAGTCAAACAACGAGCGCCTGCACTCATTTACAGAAATAAGATGTTACTATTTGCAGTAAACATTTAAAACAATAGTTTGGTATTCAGATCGAACACATATCTTGACTGCTACAGTAACAGTAAGACAATAGGGTTGGTTGCCTATAAAGTTCCACAGGTCCTAAACACAACAGGCTGTTTCTGTTAGTGAGTTAAAGCATTCTCACCCTTACAGACATATACAGAGTTGAGTGATGCTGTACTTAGGGGCGAACTCATCTTCTATATGCAAGCCATAGACTACAGTTAATGTAGCACAAACTAAATGTAATCTTTTCCTGCAGTGCTGTAAGAATAAATTCTTTTAGGGAGCAGCAGCTGACTTTTCCAGTATGACCATGAGATCTAGTTCTGTTGAAAAGCAATTAAGTCAACTATTGCTCATTGCAAATACATTTTAAACATAAATCCAAGCTTACACATAAATCAAAGTTAATGAACAATACAGCATTCACTGACAGAATCACATTCATATTTTTCTGTTTTTGAAAAAAAAAACAAAAAAAAACATCACAAACAGATATAAACTGAGTCAGTGTATCCCAGCTGTTCAGCAAACATATACAACTTACAACTGATAATAAAAAAATCAGGAATGTGGTCAATTCTGCACAAAGACAAACATTTACGCCTCTCCGTGTATGTGTCATTAACATTTGCACCTACTGTATTCATATTATAGTACATTAAGATTATAATAGTCATATTAAAAGCAGTCAAAATCCATGACTGGTCTTTTACCTCTAGAGCAGGGACACCCGGTGTGTTGAAATACAATGCAACATTGAAAACCAAGGGCAGAAACACAGCATGTAAATTTCATTCATTTATTGGGCCAAAACTGATGCTACTTTAAAAACAGATCTAATCTGGTGTAAATAACCAGCAGGCACCTTCTGAGGCTGCAGGTTGTCCAGTCCTGCTCTAGAAAATACAGTGATTCATAATCAACAGAATTTGTGGCAAATCCAATGTGGTCCATGATTATTGACCATGATCAGGTGAACATGAATCATGAAGTTACATTCCAGACCCATCATCCCACTGGTGACCAGAACATTACCTGATAGATTTTTAAAGGAATTATTAGCACTCATCATAGTATTTCAAATTGTTCCCTTTGTCAACAACACTGATCCAGTCATTAGCTACAGGCATAAATGCTGACAAAAGAAATGAGAGAGAGAGAGAGAGAGAGAGAGAGAGACACACCAACACGATCAAACTGAATTGATGTGGAGTTAGCTTCATAAATACTGGAAATGTGGTCCAAGAAAATGGTTCCAGTTTGGTACCATTCATCTGCAAAAACCGTTAAATATATAACAACGTAGTGGGTCACTGCTTTTCAGTTACCTTTCTTCACCAGACAGAAAACCAGACGAACACAAGGATGAAAGTGTCTCCATTGCTTTACTTTAAGTCTGTGAGGCTCAGATGAAGTGCACTGGAGACCCAGACAGTGCCATTACATCAGGTCTCCAAAACAGCACTGGCTAGAAGAAAAGAGTCACAATTGAGGTCCACAAAACAAGCAGTAACAAAGAGGCACAGAGATCAGTTTTGTCACTTTTCAGGATGTGAGAGTAGATGCAGCTGGAAAAGAAACCCACAGGTAGCTGTCAAGGTACTGAAGAAAACACACATGAGCCCACACACACACCCACACACAAACATACATAAAGCAGACAGACGTTGCGGACGTGAAGGCAGCAGTGTATCAAAGCCTGAAGAGGCAGTATCATTTCACTCCAGCGGTGAGGCCAGGGGTCAGTACTGGCTCCTGAGACACCCGTCCCAAAAAAAAAAAAAAAGAGAGAGAGAAAGACAAACAGAGGAAAGCAGGGAGTCAGGCAGTGAGTTCCGGCCTAGCAAGGCTAGTGGATCCAGAGAGAGCATTAGTGATTAGTGAGATGAATAGAGAGAGAAACCTCTCTGGCCTTACGGGCAGCACGGATTGTCGATAACCAGCATGACGTCGATGCCGTAGACCTCCAGCAGATCCACAAGGAAGCCGCGGTCAGCCTGTGGGTCCAAGCCCATAGCACGCACATGCTCAGGAGTCAATGTGGGATCAGAGCTCCCTGCGACCTCCAGCAGTGTCTGAAAGATTCGATTGTTCTGCTCCATAAAGAACCTAGCAAAGGGACACACACACACACACACACACACACAGACTGTTTGTACGTACATGACGGCTTAAATATTTGTGGTCAATTAGCATGGGAGTAAAATAAAATTATGCTCGCCATATTATTGTACCTGGCAAAATAATTTGGTTATTGGCCCACAGTGAGAAACCGGATCCTTGTTTTTTTAATCAACATCCTATGAAAACTATTAGGACTGAATAGTTAAAGCTTTAGAGCTCTGATTAGAGTACACCGTAGAAACTGCAATTATGAGTCAGCTAGATGGATCTCACAGCTGTTTACACTAACAATTATAATAAAACTTTTTTTTTGTTTGTTTTTAGCCTTTTTTTCCACTAGCCATTCCTTTAATCCTACTAAATGTTCTTAAAAGTTTTAAAAATCCACCCAGTCCATACAGCTCATACAGTATGTGCATGTGACATACATATACATATTATATTACATATACGTATTGATCAGCCATAACATGAACACCACCACGGAACAACATGTATTATCAATAATTTACCAAAATGGTGACAGGATCCTGGCACCTTATCTACACCCGCGGGGACCAAAGGCTATCTGTCCCTGACCAATCCCAGAAAAAAAAAAGTCATTGCAGCCCAAACATTACAGCACTGCCATGCTTGGGGCTTAGCGGGCAAAAAGTTCAAGGTGCAAGCCTTGTGGAGTCCCAGTGCCCAGAGCACCCTGTGCACTCAAGCGGAACCTAAAACCTAGGTGGTTTTAACTATAATGGTCCAGACTGACCCTATTCTAGAGCGATTGATTTGTATAAGTCTAAGAATGGACACACATGAAGCAATGCACTCATCATGCATAATTTTCTAAATTTTACAATCAATGATAAATTATTTTATACATTTTATTAAATTTGTTACTTTCAGGCTTTGAATAGTCTTGTTCCTAGTTTTAAGCAATTTTCCAGGAATATGCAAAATTAACAACAAATATCATTTAAAAAAATTACAAACTGAAATGATAGTACATTTGTCTTGAGATTTGTATAATTTTTTATATTTAGTTTATAGCAATTTTATAAGAGGAAATACTATAGCGACTGAACTATATTTAGAATATAATCTCTAGCTACTTTTTTGGTGTGTCTTACCTTTTGTTTAGTTCATTTAAAAAAATATCTGTTTTTGTTATTAACTACTTTTCCCAGAATGACTTCCCAATAAAGCTTATGCACACTGCATCCAAAAGCTCAGAAATTGCTCAATTCTTGGACAGCCTCAGGTTTTCAAATATTCTTAGCACTATTCTTAGCACTAATAATAATGCAAGTATAAATTATTCACATAGGCTTGTAAGCACTGGTTTTGCTGTGCTCCAGTTTTTGCTTGCCCATCCTGTGGGAAGCCTAGGCAGTCTGTACTTCTGCTCTGTATCAGCGCATGACACATCAGTACTCCTAATTGTGTGCTACAGATTTTTGTCTCAATTTACCCAAGAACACAAAAACAGGAGCTCATCTGAATAATAATATGCAATACAAATCTGCCACTTACAGGATAAAGAGGTCTTCCTCACTAGAGGTACAGTCTCCATCAACCTCCTGGGAATACAGCAACAACTGCCTGCGAAGACATTTCCATGATGTCATCACCATCATGACAACCTGACAATTGTTATCTCACTTTAATCATTGAGCACATCGTTACATTATAAGAAGGAAACTGTACTTTGTGTACTTTAGTTACACTGCCGGAGTCCTTATCTTAAATAATTATTAGTAAACGCCCTTATGTAATGCAGAAACATTAAAGTACTTACTTTGAACTACTGAATGTGTACGTAACTGTGGGTTCATGCACTTAAGAACCTTAGGTCTAGTGTGGCTCGTATTGGTGTCATATGTATTTGTATTACAGTGCTCAATCTTCATCTCAGTACCTACCTCTGTTCACTGAGTTTGCGATACTTCTCCCTGTCAGCGTTGTTGATTCGCAAAAGAGGCTGCAGGCCTTCTCTGTGTGTTTTCACATTCTGGTTGTCAATGTAGACATCGTAAAGCTCCTTCTTTTCCTCGAAAATCTTCTCTGTAGTGCCTACACTCACACAATGAAAGGAGAAAAAGGCTTGAAAAAATGCTAATACTTGAACGGTTCATTAGCAAGTCAATCACAACAACTATTGTATAAAAGTAATGTGCTTTTCAAACATTTTTAGATGATCTATGAAAACTTCTTATTCAACTACCAGGAAAAAAAATTCATAAGGGCAAGCCTTTTCATGACTTGAGTCATACAGATGTTGTGTAACAGCTAAGAATTTCATCATATTTGCTTTAAATGGAAGCACTGGCAGCGAATTACAATGAAGTACTCACAAGCCACGTAGGACAATTCCGTCTCCAGAGCGGTGATGTCAGCAACATTGATATAGAAGAACGGGCGGAACTCAGGTACAGAGCCACCGATGCCAGGTATGGACACGTTAGCAAGGCAACAACAGCAGTATACTGCGGGAAAAGGCACAACACAAGACACAACACACTGAAAAGAAATAATAAGATTCAAAATTATCATTTTGCGTTGTCTGATGGTGTACCTGTCACCGTTATTTATCGAAGACTTTGACCAATACTCTAAGGAAGTTGAAAGTGTCTTAAGAGAAATCATTACTGGTGATGAGACTTGGATTCATCATTACAAGCCTGAGAGTAAACAGCAGAGTATGGAATTGAGTTTCCTGGAAAGTTTTCTTGATGCTTACAGATTTCGGGGATTTTCAACGGCTGGTATTTTAACATTATGATGAAAAAGGTTCAAGAATCAACATGGCTCGTTACAGTGAGACGCTTATTGAAGAGCTGAAGCCTAAACTTTTAATTAAACTTAAAGGACTGCTATCCAAGGGTGTTGTGATCCTGCATGACAATGCCTGTTCACACACTTCTGCCAACACTAGTAAAGAGAGATGAGAGAAAAAATTTATTCAGTGATGTGTTGTGACTCTTATGTGTGGCAATTCATGGATCTCAACACTGACTCCAAATTGATACTTAAAAAAATATAGAATTTGTTAGGTGCGTGCATTTCAGTTCTTCAAAATCCTACAATACTGGCAATTGGGAGGCAGCACAGCATCCTGTGTGGTAGAGCAAATTATTTGTTATGTTTGTTCAGAAAAATTTAACAAAATATAAAAAACAACTGATGTTAAATCAGGATATTTATAAATTGTGATGTTTACATAATCGCAATACAGATCAAATTGCCACCTACAGCAGGTATCATGATCATTTTGTATCCGGTGGTCCCTAGCATTTCCCATCCCTACTGTTGACGTTCTGCAAAAACTTGTTTTGAGGTGTTAAAGCCCCCTCCCTATAATCCTGATCTTGTTCTATCAAATTTCACATTTTTTTCGTCCCCTAAAAGTAGCGCTACAAGGATGAAGATTCACTTCTGATGAAGAAGTGAAGATAGTGGTGCATTCTTGGCATCAAAGTTCAGCGTAAAACATTTTTAAATGATGGAATATTTGTTGGCAGATGGACAGAGTGTATTGAAAAGCAAGAAGATTATGTCGAAAAACGATGTATTTAACTTTTAGAAAATATATTACCATTATTTTCTACAGCCAGATTGAAGAACATTTTTGATTCGTAAATAAATGTTAAAAAAGCTTCTACTAACTAAGTATAGGTCAATGATGATAATGCAGGTCAAATTTATTAAAATGTAAAACATTGAAGTTTGTGACTTATAAACCCTAATTCTCATAAATGGACATCACTCTGTCTTTAGCATATTAACTTCATTTGCGTTAAACACTGCTCGAGCCTCACCCCGGTAACACACCACGCCGACAGGAGGAGGAGAAAAGATGAGAATGCGTTTCCTTAACAAGGCAAACTTCCACAGCACCATGATCTGCTCTCCGAAGAAACGGATGAACTGAGACATGCAGCCAGCAGGATGTGTAATCTGACAGGAATGAAAAATAATCATGAGTCATCTGACACTCAAAATATGGTCCAAAAACTCACTGAAAAGACAATGCATAATGTAGACACGGACTTTCAGTCTGACTTAATAATGTTATGGTCATAAATATGGACAGAGCATTCATGGGAAACCGCAGACAGATGAATTCCTGTTCTGTCAAAACATGTCTCTGTTTAGCAATGTGAAAGTTATGAACTACAGCATTTCAGCAAAAACCAACACTCGACACTACAAAATATTAAAAATCAGCAGTTTTACAGAGTAATTACACTTCCTGTTTTTAATGAAGGCACTGCAAAACTGGATCTAAGCCCTGAGCTGTATTTTCAGGACAAAAAGCAATGCATAGCTTAAGCAGACTAAGAGAATAATAAAGCAATAAAGATGAGAAGAATGTAATATTTTAGCAGTCACATAATCCACCTTCATTTCTGGATGCATGCAGCGGTTCACCATAGTGCTGGTGGGGCAGACCGTGACCAGACCGTTCCCTCCTGGGGGAAGCACAGCCTTCTTATCCTCATAAAATGCCTCCAGCGGGGAGTACTGTCCCGGACACTGCAGCTGGTGCCTGCAGTCAAATATAGCAAGAGTTGTCATATTTTTCATAGAGCTTCCTCAAGTATAACTACAGTGGTGGCCAAGATATTAACAAAATATATGCCATGTATTATAGTAGTAGTTTCGCTGTGCACAAAACACTAATTTGGTCTCGCCTACCTGGCTGAAGAGTTGGGCTGATTAGCTTCAACTGGTTTAGTTAATAATTGCAACAAATATTTATTCTCTGAGGCTGGGGTGTCCAGCTCTGCACAAAAATGGCTAAAACTAGGGAACTCTCAAGTGAATTGTGAAATTCTCTAAAAAGAATTCTATTCATCATCTTGAAGCAATCAAGCAGACATGGATTGAGCAAGTGACACCGGTGTACTGCAGATGTCTTTTTTGACTCTACAACCAGCCAGATACAGCAGGTTTTGAAGAATGATAAATCTAAATATTGATTGTTTTACCACCATTTCTTTGCATAATATAACAAATTATTCTTATTATCCTGAGTGTCATTATTTGAAAACATTTTACAATTTCATTTAAACATTGAATTTCCCTTTTGTCTCAGTACTTTTGGCCAAGATTGTAAAGCTATACACGTTAAAGAATAAGAGGTGAGAATGGATTGAAGAGGCCTGGAGAATACATATACAGGAATAAGAGAGTAATAGTATGGGTGTGCGAAGCTCCAGAGGAAAGCACACTGCCTGATTGTTACTAAATGGATTACATCCAGAACACATGCCACAAATAAAATAAGGCTGCATCCATTATATACTGGATTCTTCTACACTTTATCAGAACTGTGCTAACACAAAAATATTGTGTTTTTTATGCATTTTAATCACAATTAATCACAGTCATAGAGCAGACTCTTATTCAATACATGGCACTTACATGTAGAAATTCTTGTAAGTCAAAGTGTTTTTTAGACACTTCCCAACCCCTAGGCAGATCTCTCTTATCATACAATAGCTACCAATCAAGGGGAAGGCCATATTGTGCTTTCTCTGAGCCATGTGAATCCAGCCAACCACTACAGGCAGCTTTTAAAAACGCTCCATCACAGCGAAATACACTTAGAAGAAAGTGCTATTCACCCTCTTCCATATGTGTGATTTCACAGACATAACATCATTGTATAGTGGTTGACAGTAGAGAGATTGTTTTGCTCTCATGGATTTAAGCCACGGAAGGCTGTGGCATAGTCTGTAATCAAACTTCAAATCTTTGGACATTATAGCAAATGCTTTTCCGTTGTGTCACTCAAGAGCCCAAATGATTGCTAGTTTGCCTTCTTTGCCAAGTTATCAGCTGATGAGCAATAATCAGCCATCCAGTAACCTAACTGAATCAACCAAACATAAAATACATTAATAAACATTAAATTAAGCTTATAATATGAAAAGTATATCACAACCCCTGTCCTTGAGCATATAATAAATTAGAAGACAAGAACTATAGAAATAGGGAAGGAAGGAAAGAGGAAGAGGGGCATCATAAGTGTCAGTGTGAGAAGAGACTGAGTGAGATAACTCACAGAACACTTTAAATGAAAGGCAAAAAACAAACAAACAAAATTGGTTTAAATGTGTTTGAAAACAGCCCAGCATTTTTAACATGGCTAAAACTTCAGGATCAACTTACTTGACCTGGTTCTCTAGAAAGTGCATGTAGCGGTACAGCAGTGTGTACGAAGGTGACAGAATGCCAACAGACTTCATTCGTGCCCCCCTCTCCAGCTCACTCTCCACCGGCATATTGGCGAAGCATGCTAGCCCAAAAAACGAGCCTTTCCGAAAATATCTAGAAAACGTCAAAGATACTGTAAGGTACATCGTCCAGAATCAGACAGCAATGTCTTTGTAAAAAAACAAAAACAAAAAAAAAAAACACATTATACCACTTAATTTAATATCTGAAATCAGATTCTTACATGAAATCGTTTGCAATACGATGAGAGCCGCTGGCCATTGACTTGAACTCCACACCGTCCAGGTTTATGTCCTGAGGTAAGCACCACTCCACAATGTTTCCTGTACATGAGTGGAGTGTAAAAGCCATGATTACTGACTGCATACTGCATAATAACAGAAGAAGCCTAACTCACAATTTCCTTAGAGATTTGTTCACATATATGACAAATCAATATAATGAATATTTAACTACTAGGGTAGATTTTGTGTGGTATAACTTTGAAATGATACGCAGATTCACAGACAAACAAACTAGGTTTAAATTAATGATGTCCATGATATTTTTACCCTTTTCCACTATCCTCAGATGCTGTACTAATGGAGAATTTCAGCTGTGAAAAAATGTTTTTTTTTTTTTTTTTCATATCCGGCCAATCCACTGCGGCTAGTGCCTCCACAAAATTAAGAGACTCTGACTTTGCGTCTTAGACGTCAAGAAAACGAACATGAAAATATAACAAACATAATTAAATATGGATTTACAAGTGTTACATAAGTTAGCTGCAAATGTCAGCTAGTCCTACATTATAATTGTGAAATAATAAATAAAAAAAATGTATATGGTGCAGGATTGGGATCAAAGAAAATTCATAATGTCAATTTAAGATTTAACAGAAAATCCTTTTTGAATGACTTTTATAGCTTGAAAAATCAGACCTGGGTAAATGTCTACCTTCAGTTAAAAACAGCATGATTCAATGACAACACTGGCTGATTATGAGCCTCTCAGAATAACTCAATCATTATAAAATATTATGTTAATAGATTCGGAGCAGCATGTTGACACAGCAGGTAGCGCGGTCACCTCAGAGTCCTGGGTTTGATCCTGAGCTTGGGTTAATGTTTATGTGAAGTTTTCATTATTTCAGGGTCTGTATGGGGTTTCATCTGGGTTGTGCAGTTTCCTCCAACCATACAAACACATACAAAACAAATTGGGCTAATAATTGGGCCTGGTCGCTCTGATTGCAACTAGGTGTGAATAAGTGTGTTAATGTAAGTCTCCACAATTGCATCACGGCCGATGATGGACTGCGTCTGTGTTTTGCGCCCAGTTCTCCCAGTCACCCTGACTAGGATAAAGCAGGTTACTGAAAATGTATGAATGAATGCATGAAGGAATGACAGTACTGCAACAGTCATTCCCAAGCAAGTCATACTGAACAGTTAAGAAAAGCAGAAGTCAGCGAGTGTGTATTAGTCAGCAAGATGACTTACAAACCCGGACATTTTCACTTTTTTATGAGGTGCGACTTTATCTCCTGTGTAATATTTAATCATTGCAGGGAAGGTGCACGCATAAAGCATAGGTACTGTATTTTCTGAGCACGACCAGGCTGTGGACAGAACAGATATTAGCTCTATGAGATGAAAACTATGACAATTGACCCGTGAAGCCAATTGAAGTGCTGTAGTATTAGTCCTGCTCACCTGATCTCGTGTCAAAGGTCACCACAAACACCGCAACAATCTGATCTTTCTCTTCCCAGCCCGGAACTGAGCGGGTTTTGATGGAGGGTCCGGGGAAGGCGCAGTCTCCTTCCTCATCCGTCCCTGAAGCATAAGCATCCCCCTCCGGCCCAGGGCGCGTGCTCTTGCCCCTGCCCTTAACAGCTGTTACACTACCTCCACCTTCCGGGCTCGTGCTCCAGCTATTATTCGCGCCATTTTTGCTCGGAGGACAGCTCGGTTCTGCGGCCAGGAATCCACCGCTGTGAGGAGCAGGCATGGCGGGGTTCGGTTCGGCCCGCCCGACCTCCTCCTCCCAGTCGAGCAGCGGAGCTCGGTCCGACTGCTCCACCATCATCACACCTTCGCTCCTGACGACGAAGGAGAGTCGGGAAAAAACGTCGTCTCGGCGGTGTGGACAGGTTTAATTTGTTCTCTCAAGGCAAAAGACCCCATCGGCTTGTGAAACAGAACATATCTGCAGCGTGACAGTTTCCAAATATGCACGAAGAAACCGGACGCGACCGGGAGTCGATACTGTTTTGATGAGGTCACACATTTCCGGTCACGTGACATCTTTACGCTACGTAAGGTTGAGATGCGAACGGCTCTCGAACGGATATGATAAACAACACCGAGAATATCATATAATATTACTTTATTTTTACCATCAGCTATAATTGGAAAGTTACTCTAGTTTACCGGTGTTAAATAACCTTTTTTAAATGTCGAATGTTACATTAGCTTGGTATGAATAGCAAACCATATCCTTGAAATGACAGTGTGTATTTTCATGTAACAAGTGGTAACCCATGTAACACAGTGTAGCACATGTAACACATTTCCAACCAGACATATCTATTAACTTAAAAATGAAGCAGAACTACAAGTGTGAAAACACCTCTTGTGAACATTTCACATGCAGTAGAATTTTTTTTCATTCAATGTTATAGTAAAAGGGTAAAACGGTTCCCTAACAGATACAGTAAACCTATACTATAAACCTGTCATTGTGGCCTACTGGTTAGCCACCAGTGTATGTCCAGGTTCGATTACCGCCTCGGGTCTGTGTGCATGGAGTTTGCATGTTCTTCCTGTGCTTGGTGGGTTACCTCGGGGTACTCCAGTTTTCTCCCAAGATTAGGCTAATTGGTGTTCCCAAATAATAATAGTGTGTGTATGAGCATGTCAATGTGTGTATGCCCTGTCTACCATCCAGGGAGTATCCTGCCTCGTGCCCTAAGTCTCCTGGGATAGGCTTCAGGCCCACAGTGAACCTGTATATAAGATAAACTGGTACAGACTATGTCCCAGGTCTTTGTTCCAGTATTCAGTTCTCCAATTTCAGTCAGTTAGTGCTCATGATGGCATCAGATTTTTTTTTTATCTTGCCTGCCTGTGTGAAACCTGTTGTGACCTAACTGTTGTAATCTGTCCACCTCAAAGTTTTATGTTATAAATTCTGAGATGCTTTTCTATTCACCAGATTATAAAGAGGGCTCACTGTCATCTTAGACCAGCCTGGTTTCCACTCGTGTGCGTGTGTTAAATTCCCTATAATATTATTCAAAATAAGGATAGGACTGAACATGGGATTTCTGGTTCTAGATAATGAATGATCTTTTTTTTTGTTAATTTAATGTGATTTAAGGAGTTTCCACCCTAGTTAGTGAAGCTCATGAAGTTTCTAAAGGAACTGCATATTTCATGATGCATAAACCAGCATTACTATCGGAGAACTTCCCTTGTGATAATACAAGAGATTATACAAAAGCCGAAAATTAATGTTTTTGTTAGTTGTAACGTATTTTTGTGACTACAGTTATATGTATATATGTATATACGCTATGTATATAATTTATTTAAGACAATAAAACATATGGACGTGACTAAATTTGTCAATTCGACCTGTAGGGTCTAAAGCTAAAAACTATTGGTTGAAATTCCTGACTGACAGTATGAAGCGGCCGCCCATTAATCAGTGAAATAAGCGCGAGCCCCGACGGGGTGAGTGGTGTGAAGCAGGGCGGGCTGGAGCCTCGTTAGGGGAACTGCAGGCGAGCGCGCGAGACTCAAGCGTGGCGACACGCGCTGCTTATGGTAAGGTCGTTGTGCAAGATTTCAGATAATGAGGTCTGAAACTTTTGACTTATCAGAAGTTTAAACATTCAGTTTTACCTCACTGCTGTTATCTATAGTGATTTGGCAACTCAAGCTTTTACTCCAGTTATATATATATATTTAAAAGTATTTTCAGGTGTGTGTTTTTACACTTCATTGAATCCACTAAAATGGAATAAAAGTCTGTCATGTAAAAACTGCTGTGAATTAGGGGCATCTCTGAAACTGAGACAAATTATAACCTGGTTCATTAAAATTATATTGCTGTTTCCGTAAAAAAAAAAAAAACTAAATAAATAAATATATATATAGAGAGAGAGAGATAACATGGAGTACAACTTACAACAATAATGTTGGCTTAAAGTACATTTTGGGGATATTTACCATAAAAATAGTTTGGAGTTGCTACCAGAGTACATAACATAGACTGAGCTTGTCAGGTTTGTATCTTTATCAGCTTCTGATGATTCTGTCTAGTGGCCAGGGATGGCATCAGCAAATGAGAACTTCGTGCAGCAGCATTTGTACTTCTCGAGCTGTGGTGAAGAGGACAGCAGCGACACCAGTGTGGAGGACTGGGTGCCCAGAAGTGTGTCTCTAAGAAGTCCATCGTCTGTCTGCCAAACCCCAAGAGTACAGCGCCACCGCACCAGAAATAACACACCAGCTGCACCAGTCTCGCCATCTGTAGCCACCTCGCTGATACCATATGCTGCCTGGAGGAAGCTAAGACTTTGTGATTCCCCCAGTACACCAAAGGTAACCTTGCTACATTGCTTCAGGACAATGATTTGAACATTTAATAGGCTTCAATTAACAGAACCAAGTGTTCCCTATCCAGAGTCTTCTGTCCAAGTCAGCACTGCCTTACTCAAGCACAAAGCCATGTCGCAGCCAGAGAGTCCTGTACCGGCCTGCTGCATCTGCCCATGCACCCTCGGTCAATATAAACCCTTTCACCCCAGATACAGTACGAAGGAACAGTGAGCACTGTAAGAGGAAGAACTGTAGAAGTGATGGTGATGATGATGATGGGCACAGGTAACCCAATCTTCTATAAGCAAAAGTATTAAATTCCTTCTCTGTCATCTTGTAGGAGGTGACATTTCAAACATGTCGCATTAATTCCCTGCAGGTTAAAGGAAATGCACACTTCATCTGAAGATGAAAGCTATTTTCTGCCATCAAAGGTATGGCATTAGGCATTTCTGGAAACACAATGTACCTTTTTAATTTTTCTTCTGTTCTTGCACAAACACTTGCCTTTTAGAGTTTAACTAATGTGTTACCAATATTAAGTCTTTGTGGATGCTAGTAAGGCAGAGAATGGGTCTGCTATGAAAAAAATCTTATTGTGAAAATTTAATAATACCATGTGGCTCTTGGGCATCACTTTGTTCAAAGACTGCCAAGAAAAGTACAGTAAGTGAGTGCTGATCCCAGACTGACCATTTGCAGAATGGTACTGTAAGGAAGCCTCATGAAAAATCATCTTTCTTGGTCATATTTACAGGTACTTTTTTTTAGAGACTTTAGAAGGTAAAATTATATTTTCATTGAAATGAAATATGCCAAACATTCCTAAGAGTACATTTTAGATTCATGTCTAATGCTTTGTCCTTTTTAGATACGAGAGTTTCTGTGGTTACAAATTAAGATGCAGTGATGTACCCTTGGTTGTTAACTTGAGCATTCCCTGATATCAGACAACTTAAATTTCTCAGTAACCATATTATTTTTGTTGGGTATCTGATAAGAAAAGTATGGCTGGGAGTTTCCTGCTATTGGCAAACCTGTGCCAACATCTCTTTTGCCTTATTTGCTTAGCTGCAAAAGCACTATAGGGTAAGGGTACGAAGTGAGAAACCGCTACATGGATTTCTCAAACTGTTAAGTGTTTGTGCTAAGCATTAGAGACCTCTCAATGTTGATTCTAGTCTGAATAGTTTTAGGTGTACATAATGATGTTGACTAAGTTAGTAGCTCTATATTATGTGACCATGTATATAGGGCAAAAATTGTTTATAAAAAAACTGCCTTATTATTGGTATTGATTATCAGCTACTTGTTTAAAAATCTACAAAAGCCCAACCATCTGTGGATCAAATTAATCATCCAGGCTTTGTGTCCTTTGTTCCATCTGTTGTCACTCAGAGACCAGCAGTGCCAGCCCTCATGCTGTCACGTTATGAGAGCGAGTTCCTGGAGCTGGGCCGAATCGGTGTGGGCGAGTTCGGTGCTGTTTATCGTTGTGTGAAGAGGCTGGATGGCTGCATGTACGCCATCAAACGTTTGCGCAGGCCACTTGCAGGATCAGCCAATGAGTAAGTGTAGACTAGAACAGACGGACAATTACTTTCCTCTTGCCCAGATTGATGATATTTATAAAGTGATATTTGTGCGCATAAAGGAAAAAATTGTGTGGAAAAAAAGTTTGATGGTTAAAAAAAACCTAAGGATGCAGGTTACTGGGGCATATTATGTCTGTTTTGTCTGCAGGCAGCTGGCATTAAAAGAGGTATATGCCCATGCTGTGCTGGGACATCACCCACATGTTGTGCGTTACTACTCGGCTTGGGCAGAAGATGACCATATGATCATTCAAAATGAGTACTGTGATGGTACTGTGTCTGCATGATTTTGATGGTTTGAGAGACAACAACTAAGGGAACTTGACATTTTCTGTCTTAGCCAGCTACTGGACATAAGGATCTATTATACCCATAGGATATTGTGAACTATTTTGCAGGTGGGAGCCTCCATGATGTCATAACAGAGAAGGAAGAACAAGGGGAGTTCTTTAAAGAGCCAGAGTTGAGGGATTTGCTGCTTCAGGTCTCAATGGGACTCAAGTACATACATGCATCAGGCCTGGTGCATCTTGATCTCAAACCCAGTGAGGGTGTTTTTCTTTTTACTTTTTTTTTTTTTTAATATAAATTTGATTCAACATGCAGTATTTATTTTTTCTTGTACTATACAATGTTTAGCTTTAAATGAAAATATCTGCTCTCTGCTGTTGAGGTAACATATTCATCAGCTATTGGACCAGCTCCAGTGCTGGAGCAGCAGGAGACAGTGACGAGGAAGATGATGGGCACACTTCATCAGGAGTAGTTTATAAAATTGGTAGGCCATTTAAATTAGGAATATCCATGATGCCTTCTATAGATAGTTTAATGGAAAATTCTCATTGTCAATCACAAATGTCCTTCTCGTTCTAGGGGATCTTGGTCATGTCACTTCCATCTCAAGTCCTCAGGTGGAGGAGGGAGATAGTCGCTTTCTAGCATGTGAAATTTTACGAGAGGTACCCCCGGAGTATTACTTGGACCTGCACAAATCTAGATTCAGTTATGTTGTAGACAGGCTATTGAATGCTGAGAATCTCAAACGCTGACTTGATGTCCAGGCTGGAATTGTCGTGTGCACTGTTGGCCTTCATACACTTTGCAAATGTTTCAGGAAAATGCTTCTTTAGGTAGCTTGATCAATCCTGTAAAAATTTCTTTGATTTCTTCCCTTTTTTTTTTTTTTTTTTTTTTGTAATCTTGCAGGACTACACAAACCTACCCAAGGCAGATATTTTTGCCCTGAGCCTGACTGTGCTGTTAGCAGCTGGAGCTCCACCACTGCCTCAGAATGGAGAAGAGTGGCACCGCCTTAGGCAGGCTCACTTACCCAGCCTGCCCAATGAATTAACACCAGCCTTAAGAAATATTTTACAGGTGTAATACTATGACAGGAAATGTAGTCCAGAGACACTAGTTTACATTGTTTCATGACAAAATCTTGTCTATAGTCTATACTTACAAGGTATAGGTCAATGATTAAGGTATAATTCAATCTAAAGAAAAATAAACATGCTGAATAATTTGAATATTGAGTTGCAGGGACCTTTTTTAATACCTTGCATTGACTGCTTGCTTTAAAAATAATGTTCACCTTGTATTACTTAAGTTACCATCTCTGATCAGTACCTAAACAGAGACTCTGCTCTAATGTTTGCTGATTAATTTTGCTAGAGAATAGTGAGTTGGGGAAAACCCCGATGCTCTGTCGATTTAGACACCAACCGTGAAAGTGGTACTCCTTATGTGAGGCATTGATGTCTCCTTGTACCATAGTGTCAGATGACGGCTAATTTCTCTCCCAGATAACAAAAATGTAGTGGCAACCAACAAATTTGAAGCAGAACTGCTGAATGTAGAGTTGTTTTGAGCAAGAATAACTTGTATTTTCTAGATGATGCTGGACCCTGATCCTGCTGTGAGGCCATCTTCGTCTGCATTGTGCAGGCATCCAGTGCTGCGCAGAGAAAGAGCTGGAAAACTGGCTGCAGAGCTGCGCAGAGAGCTCAATGTGGAAAAGTTCAGGACTGCAGTGCTGGAAAGGTGAGGGTGCAACTATGATGAATTGAAACTTAAATGAATTGAAATGCATTAATTGAAATGCAGTCTGACTCCCACTAGGGGGCACTGCTGTCATGGTTGTGCTGTCCTGTAACCAAAGTAATGTTTAATTGGTATGGAATGATCTATAGTGAGTCAGGACCGTTACCTGAGATCAAACTTTAATGAGTCCCTGATATCCTCTCTATAGGGAGCTTCAGGAGGCTCGGTTAGCTGCAGTCTCACCTCAGCAACCTGCACTCACCTCAGGATGCACCACTTTGCAGACTGGCCCACTTCCCAGATCAGGACGGAGGCTGGTGGGGCGAAACGCAGCTCGGTCCATGAGTTTTGGTTGCCTGTGACCACCAAACTTTTCCATAATGGACATAACTGGTCTGGAGTGGCTTTAATCATTTTTCATCATAATGTGTGGGTTTCTCCATGGTGGTCGTTTTTTATTTTTTTAAATTCTTGTAAATAAAGATTTTAAGTGCCTTAATCTGTTTGTGGGTTTTTTTTTTTTGGGGGGGGGGGGGAGGGTATTGAGGGAAGTGTGGGGGTGGGGGGGGGGGTCATTTGCCAGAAACATTATTTGCATGTAGTCTGTCCTGTCTGCTTATCTCGTATGTACACTGTCACTTCAGGGGAACTCCAAAATTCAGTTAGTGTAGTTTCTTCAGACAAGACTTATCATGGGAGTGAGGGAACAAATTGGGACTTTCCAGCTTTCTATTAAATAGCAAATTCTACTATTTAACACTTTGCTGTAAGACACTTGTTTTGGTGGCAAGTACTTCACTCAGTTCAGTTTTGGACAGGGATAAGTTAAAGATATTCGCTATTAAGACGGTTCTACAACTGCAATCTTGACATATTAAAGGAAGCATTTTTCACGAATTTTGGGAAATTAAGTTCAGTCGACACTTGCTGACAGTCAAGGGAGTGCGATAATTTACACCTCATTATCGCCACTTTCATGAGTAAAAATACGAGTCCTATGCAGGTCAACACGGGACCTGCAATACAATGAAATGCTTGAGAAGAGCTAGTCGACTTGTGTGGGTGTGTCGGTGTTCTTGCATACGGTCACATACCGTAAACCTACACAGAAATGCATACAGTATACTAAGACTTTTTTCAAAAACCATTTTACGTCATATCGCAGAATGAACCACAATATTTCAATACCACAATAATGTAAGTTGTTTACTGAAGGCGATAAGTCGGCTTTTTTTTTTATTTTTGCAAGCCACGTCCACTGGTAAAATTCATGAGGGGGGTTAGGTTTTAAATACGATTGTAAAAACGCTATACCTCATTAAAAAAAAATCTTCACAGCTCACAGCGTTTCATTTCGCGTTTCAAGTTATACCCCATGTTCTACTTATTTCACATCTTTAAAAACACTGACATTTGTTTAAGGCAGAAAGTGTAAGCGTACACCCCTGTTCGTACCGTGAATGGACCAGTCGCCGCTCTGTCACTTGTAGTGGGATATATAAACTTAAAGAACACCAGCAAGGATGTGTAGCTCGCAGGCTCCCAGGGGTTAGCGAATTATGAGCGAATGTAAGATAAGTGCTTCGCTTTATTACTGAAATAGTTATATTTCTTTGCCTATTTACACACAACTAATTTGACTGACATGCATTTTAACTGTTTTTAGATTAGAAGTTAGTGGGTAGTTATTTGGGCTAGCTTACTGGTTAGCATGTCTGTAATTATGCTAACGGAACAAAAACTGAACTGAAATTTGTTAGTCGCTTATGAAGAAACAACATGGCTGAGTTATTTGGATTTTATTATTCGAATCCTATGTAAGAGAAATAACGTTAAACAGACAGACTGCTAGGTTATCTTCATTAGTGTGCATTTTTTAATCTAAAGTTCGTTATCAGTCTTGGTCTGTCGTTGAACTTGTATTTCCTCTGTCTTGTTGTTGTTGTAAGTTTAGAAAGCTAAGTTAGTATATGTGGCCAGGCTATTGTAAAGTCATTTCAACATTATTTTATCTTCTTTTTTTTCTTCAGGAAAACAACATCACGTTGGGGCTGAAGGTATGGTTTGTATGTGTATTGAGCTTTAGTTCAAACGTAGTTTAAAAAGTTAGTACAAATATGAACTACTCAAAAAAATTGGACCCTGTTATTAAGGCAACACAATGGTGTCCCTTTTCAAATTTTTTGCAGTTTATAATCAGGGGCCTATAAATAGTTTTATGACACAAATCATATGCTGTGACTTTCATATCAGATCTCAATCCCGTGCTATGCGCTAAAATGACCCCCTACATACGCTCAATCAAATATTATATTAGAACATAAATTTATAGGTTTATTAATATAAAATATTACTATTATAATGAAGGTGCCCTAGGCACGTGACAGTCGTCGAGATCATTAATATAAATTCTCATATAATGTTTATTTTGTGGCACATTTATTTTTGCAGGGGTTTGTCATGTAATACAAAAATGTTTACACTAAATAAATATTGTTTATGATGAAAAATTACACAAACCTTTTATTGTAAAATAAGCAATATAGAAATGTACATGTTTTTTTATATTGGTTATTTTATATCAAATTCGTTTGGCGTAATTTGTAAATTAGAAACCTATGAATTTATATTCTAATATAATATTTGGTAGAGATTATGTAGGGGGGCAATCCGTGGCAAGGGGGCATTTTAGCGCATAACACCTGTTAAACAGTGAGCGAGTGCTCACCACCACCATTATTATCACCATCCAAACACAATCGAGAAAAGATATTATATTGTGCTAGAGATGTGTAAAGTCTGTGGCCAAACTTTAAAAACCTGCATATACAAGCATGTCTGGCTGATTGCAACTCCTACAGCAAAGACAATTAATGTCTCCTGAGATGTCACCAGATTATAGCCTGTGATTTTAGTGATGTACCATAGTTGTTGTTGATATTAGACTGATAATTTAATTCGATCCTGACCAGCAAACCTTTCCCCGTTCCATCTTTAGATATGTGGCGATTCTTTGAAAAGGGAAGCAGGCTCATAATCCTGTTTGGAGAGATTACTGTAAATCTGATTGTTATATTAGTGTGATTATATCTTTGTATTTTTTGCATTAGCAGGTCAGTGTGTCCATTTTCTGACTTTCTTAGGAAAGCCACATCCTTCCATATATCTGGTTTGAATGTGTTAACCTGCTGATCTCTGAGTGTAGCACACACTGGTGTAAGTATAATCAGTTGGGGACAATTAAATTAAAAAAGTAATTTTTGTAGCTTTTCTTTTACTCAAAAATGTGCTGATTCTTGTGCATACTGTTCATATTTAGATATATGTTTCAGATAACTTTCCTGCTGAAAAGTCCAAACTCGAGCCTCTTGGCTGACTAGGACGCATTTTTAGTTTAAAATCTGAGGTATACAAACATTGTTCCCTGGGCTTTGGGAATAAAACTGCCCCATAACATTACAGATCTCCACCACATTAGGTTCTTATTTATGTAAACACTTTTTTCATGCCAAACCGCCAAAACCACCTTGAGGGTTTTTTTTTTTGGTCTAGTCTGACAACAATCAAAGTCAGTGTTCTAGTGGTGTCTAACAAACTGCAGGTGCTTGTGGTGAGATGACCTAAAAGCTTTTTTTTTTTTTTTTTTGACTTTAGCTTGTACAGTTTGTCGATCTGGATTTAGATCTAATCATGGATTTGAAGACCTTGTAACCACAAAATGCTTCCATCCCCGGCCATATTTCGTACTGTTCCTGGGGACAGATACTCTTTTGTCCTCTTTCAGAGAGTTTTATCACAGCTTAGATCTGGAACTTCTTTATTATTGCGCTGGTTAATAGTAGGTCAGTAAGGTTAGATATGATGTAATGTAATGCGACTGTATGTTCACTTATTTCTGTCTTTATTTTTTTTACCTTTACAAAGTGCAAAGGAAAACGCATGATGGACGTTCAGCAATTTTCACAGACTCCTCTCCTGTTCATGACGTTCCTCCAGCAAGGACCTTGTCTGAACAGCGAGCTACAGAGGGAGCTAGAGAATCTTCAGTATGGACTAAATCACTGTGAAGCCCCGAGTGGATTAACTAACCATATAGTGTATAGTCAGGACCATGATGTTGACTCCGACATTGAGTGTGATGGTGAGCTGCAAACAGATGGACACGTGTTTCACAGGGGTCTGCTACACGATGATCTCCAAGATGATTTTGTTTTACCAGGTATTTTCTAGTACATTTATAACTGTTTATGTTTTTTTTATTTGTTTAGAAGTCACCGTGCCGAAGTGGATAATGTAATCGATTAGACTTACTGTTGGACTGCTTCTGAGTAAATTTGTTAATTTCTTTTCATTATACGCATGTAATACACATTATTTTCCATGTAAAAGAACTAAAGATGGTGGCATGGTGGCTTAGTGGAGCAGCCTTGCACCTCCAGGGTCCGGTTTTGATTCACGCCTCTGTGTGCCTGGGGTTTGCATGTTTTCTTTGTGGTTGGGGGGTTTCCTGCGGGTACTCGAGTTTCCTCCCACAGTCCAAAGACATGCAGTTTAGGCTTGGCAGATTTAATTAGGTGTTTCCAAATTGCCCATTGTATGTGTATGTGTACCCTATAATGGATTGGCTGGATTGGATTGGCTGTACCTGGTAATGATCAGATTAGTTGAATTAGCTGTGTTTGAGCAGAAGAATCACCAAGCTGTGTTGTACACTGGCTCTCAATTATTGGATTTGAAGATCTCTGCATTAGTGAAACAGGATGACCTGTTTAATAATATCGCGATTATGTCTGCTACGCACCAAGTCGGACCTCAATGTACTGAACAAATGACTCAGAAATGCGCCAGGTCAAATCTAGCTGCCTTTAATGCGATTCTGTGGTTGAATTCAAATTCAGAAATGTGTCATCCACTCTAGCCACCTATCTCTAAAAAAAAAAAAAAAAAATTTGATTAAGCACAATGCTGAGACATATGGACACATATATTTTTATGCAAGTAAATCACTAGTAGTGATTTAATTTAATTCATATTAATTTATGTTGTACACTGCCTAAACAAAGAAAAGTTGCAATTTCAGAAGGCAAATTATTGGCTTATTTCAAGCAAAAACAACACCTACTGAGTTTTGAAGTGAATGGGTTAAAAACTGTACATTTATTATTTAGAGATGGGAGAAGAAATAGATTCGATTATGATTTATGTATTGCCACATCCAATCCAAATTCAGTTACATTTACAATAAAGATAAGCGAGTGAAGCGGCACCTAGATATTATGATATCATACCAAAATATCACAGATGCTTTTAACACTTGTTGAAATTGCCTTGTAAAAAATCCCCAGTATAGAGCAGAGCTATGTTTAATTGTGAAAGTAAGACTAAACAGTTGTGTATTCATAAGAAAACCACTTGTTGGTGAAACTAATAGAAATAAAGGATTGGGTTTGCCAGGAAGCATAATGATTGGACTTTGGAGCAGCTGAAAAAGGTCGACCCTATACCAGAGGGATGGGCACGTCAGGGTAAGAATAGAGGCGGATGAAACGATGCACCCATCATGCATAGTGGCCACTCTACAAGTTCCTTGAGGCAGTGTTACTGTATGATCTGGGGTTGCTTCAGGTCACGTCGAGGCTCAGCACCATTATGTGGCAATAAAATGTACTGAATGACCAGGTTATCTCACCTATGGATTCTCTCTTGCCTGATGGCTCAGGTATATTCCAGGACTCAAATTGTGAACGAGTATTTCTGGGAGCATGAGGAATCATTTTCACACATGAACTGGACAACCCAGTGTGCGCTATAAGAAAAAGGCAATCAAATGAATATTATAGTATAGAACAGGGTGGTGTATATTTTACATATTTGAAAAACAAATATAATTTTTACTAGCGATGCATTGATTAATTTTGTTTCCTTTTTTAATTTATATTTGCCGATTTAGAGTTTGTCCAATTTTTCTTTCAAAGAACTATAATTGATGGAATAAACTAAGAGTCATGTACATGCTTTCAATGAAAAATTTATGGTATATTTATAATAAAACATGGACTAAAAACTGCGCGAGGGTACAGGACTTTCTGTCACTCAAACAAATCTCAAAATAAATTGCTTGTATGAATTTTTATAGAGACCATTGCTCATCTTTTTTTTTCCAAGCAGTTAGCTTTATTTTTGGTTGGTGACCTGTTTCCCAAACCAGTGAAGAAGAAGAAAGACTTTGTCACAGATGTTACAGTAAAGTTTTTCTGATTGTAAACCTAGTCTATTATTAGGATTAAGCAGAAAGGGTTTAATCAAGGATTCAAGAGTTGCAGCACGCCAGTTAGCAACTGACAATACTGTGCATCTGATCAGCTCAGACTAGTGCAAGACATTAACATAAGTGTCTCTACTGTCTGAGTTGTAGACTCATCATGATCCATTTGTATGCGTTTGTGTGTGTGTAGTGCCTGTTGAAGAAGCACAGGCAGTAAGGGAGGTGGCTGCTGAGCTGATCCGAATGGCAGATGAGTTCAATCAAACCCTTGTTGCTCAAGCCGCTGAGCGTCTGACCAAGAACCTCACAAATTCTTCTAAAGAGGTGAGCTCGATCTATAAATTTTTTTTTAGTGTTCATTTAATATTATACATTTAATATAGCCTGAGAAGCAACCGAATGCCCCCTCCTTTTACGTAATGCCTTTTCCAACAAAATAGACACCAGAACCACATGTTTTTCATGTGTTCAGGAAATTTCATCCTTGGCACTATTGTCATAGAGGTTCACTTTTGCATCTGCCACATGAATATTATGTGCATTTATGCGTAATATTGCACATGTTGTTCTATCTGATCCTGTATGTTCAGGTAGCAGAAGTCAGTAGCTCAAATGATGTAGCAGTAATACTACAATCAAAGAAGGGCAGAACGTCATTTCACAGCAGCTAAGTCCTGGTCTCAGGATACTGTTAAAGATTTCCTTTGCTCCCCATAACCGCATTAGTTTTCTCTGAGATCTCTGTTTTTTTCTACCACCCATAAACATGCCAATAGTTAAAGTGGCTACTCTACATTTTTGGCAGGTGTGTGCAGTATGCATGTTTCCATGAGATGGTCTGGTGCCCCACCCAGGATGTTTTTTCTCCCACAGGGAGTGTTCCTAGGATAAGCATTGGATACAGGCAGCACTGGGTTTCAGAGAATGATGGCGCCAGAATAACAATATGTAAGAAATAAAAACCAGTTGGACAACCGGTATCAGTACTAAAAAACAAGCATCAGTGCATCCCATTGTTTATCAATCCAGTGGGTTGTATGCATGGAGCAGGCATGTGAATGAAGCGGTCCTAGTGGGTGAGTCTGTTCCACTAAGGCTGTGATTCTCAAAGTGTGGGGCGCCCCATTAGTGGGGAATACAGACATGACAGGTGGAGCGCAATGAACGGGAGGAAATTGTGGAAAATAATAGGAAAGTACCTATTCTAATTCATGCTTTTCTTTATTGACAATGAAGATCGTGCACTCAAAACAAAACAATCACATACAAAGAAATGGATAATTTAATACAAGTAAATTAAAATAGCATCAGTTGGGGGCTGGGAGAAAAAGTGGAACCATAGTACAACAATAACGGTTTAATGTCGGCATGTTAATTGCAATGGAACGATATAAGGAAACTTTCGGTATTATATATGTAATTATCATTCATTCCAATGTGTATGCTGATGTTTCTGTATTTTTGTTAAGAAATTAATATTTTATCAGGCAGTACTAGTCTGACATTTCTAGTTTCCAGTGTTGCAACAAAGTTGCTTTTTGATCCTTCAGGCACTGAACAGAAGGGAACATTCTACGCTTTTTGTTGGCATTTTGCGATGATCCCTGAATCATTCCTTGCGCAGTAGAGAATAATAGGGTTTATGCTTTCAAACGTGTATAATTTTGACGCTTAATCAAGAAAAAGGCAGGTGTAGCTAAAGACAATATGTCAGAGGAAATATGTGAATATGTGGGTATCTTATTTGCGGGTTTATTTATGCAACTATTGAAGCCGGAGATGTGAAAGTAAAACTTTACCGCGGTCACAAATCGGGTTAGTAGCGTACATAGTGGGCATAATAAGATCAATAGATACATTTGTTACATTTGTTACACACACAAAAAACAGGCGATTCAGCACTATCAGCCTAATCAACTAAAAAGCCAGCCGAAAAGAAAATATAATGAAGCCTCTCTTGCGATTGGATTCATGGAGGGAATGGTGGGGGCAGAGGAGAGACCCATATGTGTTTTGTGCCCTAAGCCAGCAGACAGCATGAGACCCAACAAATTAGGATGACAATTAGAGACAAGACACCCCAGTCACATTAATAAGCCTCTCGAAGAAAGCTGGCAGAAGAATTGCATGGTAAAATCTGAATCAGTGGACAGCAAAGCACAAATTGCTTCATTGCATACAGAATTGCCCAGTGCATAAAAACTACAAACGATTGCTGAGCAGCTGAGGAACTCCCCGCCACCCCCCCAATAAATTATGCAGAGATAATTGACAAAGTATGCCTGTTGTAACAATTGCACGTGCATTTTATCTGTTTTGAACTTGGTGTTATTTGGTATTATTGGTTTAGAAATTGACATTTCAATAAATAGTAAACTTGGCCGATTTCGTTATCATTTTGTTGACAAGTGAGGCTTGAAAATTCGCCCACCCCCTTAAGTGGGGAATGACAGAAAATGTTTGAGAACCACTGCACTAAGGTGATTTGGTGAAGGGGAAACAAAATCTTTTGTCAGGCTGGAGATGCATGGGTAAATGGTCGTCTAGGAAATGCCAGGTTTTAGGAGTGTGAGTAAATGGTGGCAAAAGAGAGTAGGATCACACAGATGCATTTTGTGATTTTTTTTGTTGTTGTTGTTGTTGTTGTTGTTGTTGTTTTATCTTCTGATGAGATGTCCTATGTTCTGGATGTATCATAATATTAAGACCATGGGGAATATACACTGTGTGATAGAAAAACGTTGTACATTGCCTCATAACAAAAGCCGCACCCTCCAATATTCCATTGGACAGCCTTTAGCTTTGGTTATGTTGCACATTTGCTGTGGCTTTGTTTTGACAACCTAATGCAATGCAATTGTGGTCATTTTGGCTGATGATCTATTGATCTTGTATGTTGTATTGATGACCGGATGGTCAAACCACTTCATAAAGTCTTCTCCAGCACATCACAAGCACTTTGAGCAGGGATAGGGTCAGGGGCATGTGGTGCCCAATTCATCCTCACTCTCTCACAATCTTCTGACTGGTTGTTTAAGAAATGAGAAACTACATGAGAGGGCCATCAGTCAGGGTTAAAATAATTTCTGCCAGCTAAACATATTCATTGCAGTAAATATCAAGTCAAAGTTTTTATTTAAATCCAAATAGCAACATTTGGATTTACTTCTGTTTTCTTTTTATAGTTCTCTCATTATTAGTTTAGTACAGTCTGTGTTCTTCATGCTTGGGTCATTATCATTCTTTTTGCGTCAATTTTTGTTTTGTAATTATGTGCAATGTTAATGCAGACATGATAGCTCCCTTAGGAATTGATGCTCAATAAAAATACTTAAATATTTACAGTATAGGTACTTTTAGTACAGTTATCATCCTCCTTACATCACGTATAGCTAAAGAGCCGTGTACCCTGGGTGCCCTTCATCTGCTTGTTTACTGTTGGTTTACTGCTGGTGCTATTTCTTCTGTCCAACTGCCACCACAGCAGTTAAAAGAAAATGTTTCCCATCTTGTATACCCATTTAGGACATATACAGTTAACCACACATCCATGTAGCAGTAGCTCAATGCAGAAAAAGGTCACAAGTTTCAGTTACTGTTTTCCTCCATCAGAAAAAAAAAAGTGCTATCTGTGACTACTGTATGACTGGTGCATGGCTGTTGGTGCAAGATCTGCTGGAATATTTGGAGTATTTTAAAAACTGCCAACGAATTAGGACTTTTACATGCATCTGTAGAGATTATGTAGAATAGGTAGAAAAAAACACCCAGTGCGAAAGATAGTACTGGGCTGCAACAGTAGAAGAGCACATCAGGTTCCACTTCTGTTAGCCAAGAACAGCATCTGTTTAATGCAAATATTAGCTGAAGCTCTTGATACTTGTATTCACTTGTACACCTTGTTTCACCTACATTTTCAGACATGTTGGCAAAAGGATGGTTGATGTTTTTCATGCATTAATATTTCTGACTATTTAATTCTCGCACAACATGAGATGTTTTGTTGGAAATTTCCTTGAGTGTATTACAGAGTAGTGCTAATTTGGAGAGCTCTTATTTAGTAATTGTATTGTATTTCTATGACTCATCCATATAAATAAAATATATCTTTGTTTCATACATTGGAGGACCTGAAACCAGTCTCAGCAAATATTCTGTGTGTATGTCCGTATGCAAGTCTGTATGTCTGTCCAACCAGATTTTGTCACAGCATCATGCAAAACTGGCTGAACAGAATTGTATTTGGCTAAATTAAACGGCATAAATGAAATTGCAATGTTAAGTAGAAGAGAAGTTATGTGCTAGCTTACATCACAGCATCTAGTGCTTTTTTTTTTTCTTTTTTTTTTCTTTCTTCTTTTTTCTTTCTTTTTTTTTTGATATAATATAACGCTTTTGCATCAAGGTAGGCATGGCTTTACGCGTCACTCAACAGAGCCTATGCCTATGAATGAACCAGCATTTTATATGCCAAGTAAAATGTTCTAAGGCTTGTCAGTTTGGTTTGCTCAGTTTTGATCTGTAACAAATCATTTGAAGTAAATGTGTAAAAAAAATGGCTGCACAAGCTTAAATCATCTGTGTATTATTATTATTATTATTATTATTATTATTAGAGACACAAATTACACATTCTTTTTAAAGGCCACTTGGTAAATTTTGAGATCCTTGAGAATGTTTTGCATGCTACCTTTAACAACCAATAATTCTTTATGCTTTTATAATTTAATTTTTATCACAGATTTCAGGAGACAAAATTTCAGCATGGATGTGGAGAAAACCCACTTGTTTGTTGCAACACTTGTTTATCTCGACTATTACTCAGTTATGAAATGAATCACATCTGTCCCTTATCGGTCCAGTACTAAGACGCTGCAGGTTTCCTGTGCAGTTACCATCGTTTAAAAACTTCAAATGTGACAGATTCACAAATTTCAAACACAAATGGTGGTTATGTTTGAGTCAGATCTTAAGAATAAATCTGTTGTGAAATAGAAACTCTAAGATGAGTGGAGAGGATGTTATATTTCCAATATCTTGTCTGTTGTGCTTTGCAGTGCTGGTGGAACTGCTTGTCTTGCGGTGTTGACTGCCTACTCAGGGACATGCCTGGTGTGTACAATGAGCGACTGGTGATGGCGCTTACTTTCTCCCTGGTGAGAGCCGTCTGTGAACACACACCTCGCCTGCTTCGTGACCTCTGCAACACCATGAGGCAGTACTCCATGTCTAGACCTCGGTGACGCATGTCATTTACACCCAAACGTGACCTACGTTTTCAGGTTACTGTTGTTTTTTTGTTTTTTTTTTCAGCAATGATAAATGTTTACTTGTTTGTAATTAGAAAAAGTAGTACATGGTTGTTGCTTTGTTTTTGTATCTTTTGTTTGAAATTTTGTATAAATAATTTTGAATGTTTGTTAGTTGAATTAGTTATTGTTTAAGTCAATAAAAAAGATGGATGAATGTTTTCCTTTTTCTACAATTTAACAGTAAAGATTGTGAAATATTACTCTCCAACTCTCGAATTGTTTGTTTACTGCATTTGTGGTATATTTGAGCAGACAGTAGATCTGTGATACACTGATCAGAAACACTGTATAGTGGGTGAGTCTGTATGTATACAGAAAAGAGAAACTTGTATAAATATTTTGAAACTAATTCAAGTTATTGTAACTTGTATTAATCATGATGTCTCAATAAATTTAGTAATAAAATATTTACTCTTCCACAATTTGTGCTAGATGAATCCTGGCATCATCATTTTGGACATTTTGGACGCGGCAACAGGAAAGAAAAAATAAAATCCTATGATGGAAATACCTGGTCATTCAGTATATTCAGATCATCAGCTGCCCGTGTTTTTTTTTGGCACATAATGTTGCTGAACTTAGACCTGACCATCTAAAGAAACCCCAGATCATAACTACCACTACAGGCTTGTACCTCATTCAGGTTGTTTTTCCAACCATATTTCTCCTTTAAAGATGCCACCACTATCCTTCCACCAAGGACTGTAGTGCATTTTAACAGTTCTTAACCCAATTTTAGTGGTTTCAGGAATCTCTTAATTTAATTCTTCTGAAACTGAATAACATCTTTGCACAACCACAGGATGTCTTCTGACATGGTTGTCTAAGAAATGAGAAGCTACGCAATTACTTGCCAGCAGGACCGTATTAATCGCCACCCTTTTTTTCTGATAACTTTCTAGACACATGTAGAGCAGATTCCCAAGGGAGTTTCACGAATGAATTACTGCTCTAACTATGAAAAAACATTTTGTGCACCATGTTGAAATGTTATTGGAATGTACTTAAGTCTTCACTGTTCTCAGATGCTGTACTAAGAAATCAGCAACAAAACCCAATGCATATTCCACCCATGTAACTGAAACAGACGGGGAGGTTTAAGCTTTTAGAGAATATTGTATATAATATTCATTATATACTTATGTAATATTATATTGATATAAACAGATGAATATGTGAGCAATGCCACATGCCATGCTGCTGCCTTATAAAGGCATGCATCAAGCACAAACCAGCTCCATGTGCTTCACCCGACACCAGTGTGTAATATTTTAGTGTGCATCATACAAAGCTCGAGAGTCACCACAAAAAGAAATGCAACCTGACTTGGGGGTCACAGAACATTTTTCTCATGTAATTAAACAATAAACCTGAATGTATTGAAGGTGAAAAGGACAAATAGGTTGTTGGTGTACGGGATAAAAAGTGGTTTACTGCTTTCACTTAACCAGACACTAAAACAAATACTCAAGACAGAAACTAAATTAGAAACCACATTAGTTTAAAAATATCAGGAAGCATGTGGTTATGTTGGTTTTCTATAATAAAACAATACAGTATCAGAACTAAAATCAAAAGTTTATTTGCTTTAATTGTGGGGGGAAAAATAAGTTATGTAAAGGTAGCTGAAAAACAAACATGAAATACCACAGGGAATATGAACAGGGTGTTTTCCATCTCACGCGGTCCAGGACATGCAATCACATTTGTTTACGAGGGGAATTCATTGGCTTGTGCTGGCATGTTGCATTTTAGCCAACTCGTTAATTCATCCTTGATTTATATGAGCCTGTGGATTAGCCAAACAAATTGGATCACATAATTACACGCAATATATAGTCTTTAATTTTTTTTCTTTTTTGCAACTATTGATCAGTGCTCTCATTACAGATGTCTCTCTGGGTTGCCCAATCTTGCTCAACATTGGTTTCTCCGTATCTATATACAACCTTGTATTTAATGTCAGGATCCAGGAAGATCTAACCATTATCCATCATGCCCAGATTTTAACACATGGTAAATGATTCAAAACCAGTTCAAAACCATAGTCTGATGTGTCTTTTTTCAAAGTAAATATTCCAAACTTATGTAAGCAGACAAAATAGTGGACAATTTGAGGTGTGTCCCTTTTTTTTTTATTTGGCAAATCAGAAATTTTCCAAACTTCAAATCAAGTCCATTTCTTTTTCGAATAACAGTTACCTGCTTCTAAAAACTGTCAGCCCTGTAGTCATTTAAAATAATGCCAAATCAATAGGAGTAAGGGAAATGTATATGAGAACATGAAACGAACATGAAAGTAACAATGCATTTGCCTCAGACAGGCTCAGTAGTGGTTCACTGTAACCAAACAATGTGAAAACAAAAACAAAAAACTCCAAAAACAGGAACTTAAAAGAGAAATCGACTAAACTTAACATGGGGCAAACAGGAAAATTTAATTCCCCTACAACTTTTGGCAGCAGAGCGAGCCCAGTTCCTGAAAAGGGTCACTGATATGATGAGATTATGGTGAGGGGTGAACTGATCACTTCCTAATACTTCTTCCTGTAAGCCAGAGCTCCATAGGCTGCCAAAGCAACAATGGCAACCAGTGCAGCGCCACCATACAGAAGAACACTGAATTCAGAGGACACGGGCTCTGCCACAGGCTCCGTATGTGCTGGTGATGAAGGGGGTTCCTGAGCTGGAATCGTTGCTGTGTGTACAGACTGTAGCTCCTGTGGTGGTATTTCCTGTTCTGGAGATGCAGAAGAACGTAAAACAAGAGGAACCTGGGATGGAGCAGATATCTCCTGGACAACCTGTGGCTCCAGTATTGCCCTTTCCTGTGATGGAGCTGCGGGTAAAAGAGGTGACTCCTTGGGTGTAGTGGCCTGTGCCCCCTTCTCATGTGACTGTCTCATGATATTCTGTCGTAATATCTTGTGCACTGGAGTTGTCTGGACAGCTTCAGGCTGTGGCTCAGATTTAGCTTCTGGTTTTTGAACTGTTCTTAGAATCTGTGGCTCCACAGGAGCTAGAACCGGTTTTAGCTGAGCTGGTTGAGGCTCAGGTTCTGGATCAAGCACTTGGAAGGAAGACGCAAGAGGAAATGACGTATGAACAGAACTTTCCAGTTTCACAGCAACGGTAGGGGATAGAAGGGAGAGGGATTCCTGCTGTATATTAACTGGAGCTTCAGCAATGACAGTAGGGCAAGAAATCATCAAGGACTTTGGATCAACTGGTGGAATAGCAGCAGGCAGGCTAGGAGGTGTCTCCAGGATGATAATCTGCTCTTCTAGGGACAATTGTGACTCGGGTGCTTCTGAAACTGCCTGTTGTGGGGATTCTTCTCTTCTAAGCTCCTCTCTGAGGGCCTCCAGCTCGCTTTCAGTGCCCAGGACACTGAGCACACTCTCCTGCAGCTCTCCATCTTCTACAGCTTCGCCCTCTTCCAAAAGCTCAGCCTCCTCGCGCTCCACATGCACAATGTCCGAGTTGGACGAGTTGTTCTCGCTGCGCTCCTCAGCTGAGGCCACGCCCTCGGCACTGTCCACACTCTTGGCATCCTCTCGCTCCATGGTGCCAACCTGAGCCCAGGATTCGTGACCACTCAGTGATACAGGGAGACTCTCTGTGTGCCAGGAGCTCAGGCAGCTGCTGTCGGTCACGTTGATAAACAGTGACTCTGGGGGGCTCAGTTGCTCGTGGCCCGGATCGCCTGAAAGGATGTAGATATCGTTACTGTCTTCGGCTATGAGACCAGCTGGTTCATCTGCATCCTCCAGGCTATACACTGCACTCTGCAAAATAAGATGATGATGGTTAAACACTGAACAAAACAATAGATCTAAACAGTTCTGAGAAAGCTGTTTGCAGGCTAATTTCATCAGAATGAATAAAAAAATAAAAAAAAACCCTGACTGGAAAAAGTAACATTCAATGCGATTTGCTATTTTTAATTAACTAATTCACCAAGATGTTCCCTTTCGTTTAACAACACAAACACTTTTTTTGCTATGCTGTTGTGAACTGTGGTAACGCATACGCATTTCCTCTGGGTTTAATAGTCCAGAACCATCTCAGATTGAGTTATCACAGGAAGTCAGGCTTCTGAAGAGCCAACGTCATAAAACCACATGCTGATTCATACTGTGAGCACCTGTTAAGAATGAATGACATCCACTGAAGCATATCTCACACCATCTACAGTACATGGTAATAAACATTTTATTGCTGTGATGCAAGTTTACTTATAGGAAACATACGAATAGTTAAAGTTTATGTCTAAATGTCTAATTACAGCCAAATGTATTTGTACTTTAGACATCAGGGTTATTTTCTGATTAACTGAAAGGGGCGCATAATAATATACAAGTAAAAAAAAAAATCAATACTACATTTGCATTAAATTCCACTAAGCTCCAAAAGCAAAATGAGTTATTACAGAGACCGATAATACATAGATGCTCTTACTGTTTGAGAGGTTAACCTCAAGAACTCTGTTAGGCAGAATTACAAGTATAGTTTGTGATTCTGGAGAAAGAATCACTTCTTGGTAATTTCACCAAACATCTCATGGTTCACCAACTGACTATTCTGGTTGTAGGCTGACAAAAACATCCGGTGTTCATGTAAAGAGGAAACAAACACGGGGGGCACAGGCCATGCTGCACAATGTTTATTCCTGCCATCTCAGCAGCAGTGGGTGTGTTCATGCTCCTGCAGGTAATGGCTTAATCTACTACTCAGACACCTGTACAAAGGCAGACATGTTGCTGTAAAGCGTAGATCAGATCAGATAGGAAAGTAAGTTATCATGCAATAAATATGCGTGTGCCCTCACTACAGAACTACCGTTGTCTAACTTTGATGAACAAACATGCTAGACTCCACACATGGCTGAGAAAGAGACGCGGCTAGGAAACAGCCAAACTAAGAAACTGAAGAGTCTGAAGAGCAAATATTGAGAACCAGGATATACAGCAAGAACAGGCGATGATGATGCAGAGGTTGCTCTGTTGTGATGTTTGTGCATCGTCAAGATAACGAGTATCGCTGTCTGGAGCTGGAATGCTGGTTTTGGGAAAGCTTTTGAATGTTGAAAGCAATATGGGTGAACATTTATGGAATCTTGGCAATTTTGTAATTTAAATGATGTATACAGGATTAGCAGTGGTTTCTTTGACCAATACATGTTCTACTCAGTGCATAGTCCAGTACATAATAGCGCGCAGGCTATTAAATTTATATTTAGGCATTTGGCAGATACTCTTATCCAGAGCGACTTACATTATCTCATTTTACATCTGAGCAGTTGAGGGTTAAGGGTCTTGCTCAAAGGTAGTACCTTCCTTGTTAGCTTATATATACTTATATATAAATAATAGAAAAATGATCTTCTATACCACAGCCTATGAATTACACATGGACTAAATTCACTTCTGGAGTTTGGTCGAATTTTTTAACCTGCATTGTATAAAAACCCAAAATACAAGCTGTAGCTGTTCATTAGCCTTAAATCTGGGATTATAATTCTCATCTCCTTTAATGACTACGTCAGAGAGATCTCAAGAACAAAGCCTCAGGATTGTCTATAATGCCTTTATTAGTTCTTCTTGCAGGGCATGTCTCCATCAAAAGTCTTCCGATCATGTGCCAACTATTACATGAATAAACACAATGAACGTTTTAAGAAAAGGTAAAACAAAAAAGTACTGGATCACAACAACGTCTCAAGAGTACATAGGACAATAGTTCACCAGACACCAGTAAATTCCCAATGATGTATTGTACAAAATCTGAGACAAAAACTAAACGGAAGAAACAGCGAAGCGTTTTTCTCTCGGGTGTGCGCTGGGTGGGGTGTCGCTTCCTCAGGGCAAAGAATCCAAGGTGAACACACCAGCGTGCCCATGCAAGTGTCAAGCATTAAATAGAAGAAGTGCAGCAGGACTAACAACCTAATTGAACAAAATTGTCCATTAGTTATCCTAGTTACCCCGAGTTTCCCAAATCAATACACACACTGACAGTTCTACTAGTGCAGGAACAAAACCTGACTGATACCTATGTGCAATACAATATTTTCTCAATACGAGACTCTAGCATTATACAGCAACACTCACTATCACGCTACAAGAAGTCATTGAGAGTATTAAGTTCTAATAGACTTAATTAAACTGCTGTGTGATTATATGCAGAACTGATGTGCAGTAAGAGTGGCACAGTACAAAAGTTTACGAGTATGCTGTATTATGTCCTGAAATTTCCCCAAACTTTTTAGACAGGTAGATGCACACAACAGAAAGTAGTGGTGTATTAAGTGAAGTTTCCAAATTGAATTATGCAACAGAGCTGTCTAAACAAATCTCCGTGACCTACTGCAAACCTTCCTTTCATAAATCAGTAGAGCAAACACTCATTGTTTTTAATCGTTGTTAAAATGGCAAGTTCTCTTGCTTACGGAAATGTGGAAAAGTGAAGGCGGAGGACCACCTGAGTACAAGCTAAATCCAGACTATCATTATTAATAAAACAAGTGAATTTCATGCCGGGATACGTGTCGTGTGTATGTGTGTGTGTGTGTGTGTGTGTGTGTGTGTGTGTGTGTGTGTGTGTGTGTGTGTGTTCAAGCTAAATGCTGTCCTTGACTTGTCTATCCCGGAACTTGTTTTTCTGTTTCCTAGAGATCAGCGCTATTAATGGACAAAGTCATGACATGACATGACAATTCCTGACAACGAGCAAAGATTTTTTTCCTTTAGCTGAGAGACATCATAAGATTTATGAGGTTCTGCTTAAAAAAAAAAAAAAAAAAAGTGATTTTGATCAGAATCTCTATTACTGATGAACTTCAAATGAAGGTCTTAAACTGTACACAATGAAGATCTGCATGATTCCAAATGTTAGCGACAGCTGTCCAGCGGTGATAAGCAGCGGCCAGGGTTTACCCTTTCTGCTCTCTTAAATACGCCACGTCCTCATGTGGAACTAGGCCAGTGTTCTTGCTGATGATTTTAGATGAGGATTTATCAGGTTTATTTTTGGACTTCCCTCTGGCGCTCAGTCTATGCATGAGTGTGCAAGTGTGTGTGCACATGATTCCTGCTCTGCAGTTGCTGCTGCTGTGAAATGTCTGTTACATAAAGCAGTCTGCCAACGGGCGTCCAGGATATTGTGCGCCGACGCGGCTTAAGCCTGGGCAGTCTGTCCGATCACCGTCTGATTTACGTCCTGTGATGACTTCTGGATTGTGATCCACTAACAGACAGGCGATCTTCAAAACACCTGTTCAACGCCTTTAATTTTCATTTTCGTTTCTCTTAACTCGAACGGGAGGGAACTGCATCAAGGTCATTTGTTTGCCGATCCCTAAAAATGGATGACATTACAGTAGGTCACTTTAGAAATTTACAGGAGTGCAGGAGTCCTTATAGATCACGAACAAAACAGTTTGATCAAAGCTTTTTGAAGGTCTGCATTAAGGGACAAACGAATGGGAATGAATACACTATATTAAAATATGACAAAAGCTTGAAAGGGCACAAAGACTGAGCCATACTGTCTTGACAAGGTCACTGAGACCTTTTTTTGTAGTCGCTCTATCCATCTAGCTACACTATCCTTCACCTTGAAAGCAAAACTGGATTTTTCTAAACCTAGCAACAAAATACCTTGAACTTTGAACATGAATAAAAGAAAACTCGGCATTTCACTCGCCATCTATTTTCTTTAGTGATTAAATATTCATATACATAATTTAAAGAAATACATACGGTTCAGCAAGATCCGCCTCAAGCTACAAATATTGGAAACATGGAGAAAAAAGTTTGCCTACCTGCTGTTGGCTGTGTTTCTGAGACAGTGATCCGTCAATGCAGACCAGAGACAATAAATAAAGGAAAACTCTATGGGCACAGGACACACATTGCCTGTCGGAGCAATGGACAGCAGCTGTACAGGACTTCTTGTTCAGTGCTTGCTCCCTCCCCTAAACACACCCTCCCGCCACATTCATGTCATCTCTGCCTGAACTCTGGATTCCACATGAAGGTTTTGCACTGCAGGAATGTGGCTCTATTCAGCATGTCAAAAAGAATCACTGTCCTCTCTGCAGAGCCTCTTTAAATTAATACTGCACGCTGAATCACCACAAGTATGCCACCTTTCATAAAATAATTCCCAAATCTGGATACAGAACTCAAAAGTAAAAAATTTGGACTACTTCAGTGTTTGTTTTGGACTACCTCAACAGTAGTGTTTGTGAGAACACGGACCATGAAATCTTTTTGATTAACGAAAATGACGAGGAAAAGCCTCTCACACATACAGTACGTACCAGATTAAAATTCAATAGCTAATAAACACAACATGTGGTTGTAAAAACCAGAGAAGTAAATAATCAGAAGTTTGGGACTTTCAAAAGCAGAAGTGGAGAAAGGACAGCAGATTATCTTCTCTACTGCTTTGTCCTATATAGAGTCACGGGAAGCCTGGAGCCTATCCAAATGAGACGAGGCGGGGTACACCAATCCATCACAGGATACACATGCACACACATTCAAACACTATGTGAATTTTTAAAATGACAAACAGCCTACACGCTTTGGATTGTGGTAGGAAAACTGAGTACCTGAAGGAAACCCACCAAGTACAAGGGAGGACATGCAAACTCCATACACACAGCACCGAAATGGGAATCGAACCCCTTACCCTGGAGGAGCAAGGCATCAGTGCTAACCACTATGCTGCCGAGAGCAGATCATAATAATGCTTATTAGTTTAAAAATAATTTTCAGACACACTAGTTGGTCACACAAACTCCACGAATAAAATATTCCATTAAAAGCACACAGTGGGACTGTCGAGGTTACACTGCTGTGAAAGTACTTCTAGAAGTGAAAAGCAAAAAACGAAACATGAAATGAAATTCTCTTTCATGATGTGATGCAGCATGTTCAGCTCTGCTCTGACAGAAGATCGATGGCTCCCTCTTATGGCACACATGATGCATGATTTCTGGTTTCTCATACTACATTCATCGGCCACTTCATTAGGTACACCTGTTCAACTGCTCATTAATGTAAAAATTTAAATCAGCCAACCACATGGCAGCAATGTGCTGCCATGTGGTTGTGCACATGTGCAGTTGGACATGTAGACATGGTCAAGACGATCAGCTAAAATTCAAAATGAGAATCAGTTTGGACCTGCCAAGTTGAACGGAAAAAAGTCAACCATCTCTCAAGTAGAGCTGCACGATTAAGCGTTATTATCGATCGATACGAATGTATGGTTTATGTCGATTTTTATCGATGTCACAGGGCACGTCTCACTCCTGGTGGGGTGGACAGACTTGTGTTCCTCACAAAAAAGAAGTAAAATGCTGTCAGGACCCTGTTTGATTTTATTTAGCATGCAAGTTGAATTTGGTTTTATAAAAATGTATTTTATCTGCAGCTTGCACTTTGCTAATCCCTCATATTTTAATAATCAGAACTTTTAAAATCTTGTGAAAGTTGCACTTTATTAATACCAAAAAGAGGTAAGTATGTTTTTACTGATTACTGTTTTTCTAAAATAAGAAGAAAACTTGACAGAGAAAGTAAAAAAAAAAAAAGTCCTACACCCTCTAGTGTTTTATTCATTTTAATTTAACACGTCGCTCTGCGAATTTTGACATTGAAAATGGAATTTCTTCAAAAAAAATCTGAGATTCAATTTATAGGACATATCGCCCAGCTCTAATCTCCAGTAACATCTTGTTACAACCAAGCTATGCTGAAGAGCTTCTCTGAACGTACAACACATCACACCTTGAAGCAGATGGGCTACGGCGGCAAACAAACACACTGGGTGCCAGTCCTGCCAGCTAGAAATAGGAAACTGAGGCTACAATTCAATACAATTTGCCTCACCAATATTGGACAACAGAAGACTGGACAAAAGTTGCCTGAGTCTCGGTTTCTGCTGCGCCGTTCAGATGGCAGGGTCAGAATCTGGCGGTACTGGTGGTGATGTAATGGTGTGAGGTATATTTACTTGGTACCCATTGGACCCCTTAGCACCATTGTTTAAATGCCAAAGAGTTTTTATTGCTGATCATGTCCATCCCTTTATGACCACAGGATCACTCGCCATGTCACAAAGCTCAAATAATCTTAAACGAAATTCTTGAACATGACATCACTGTCACTGTGCTCAAACAGTCTCAACGGTCACCAGATCTCAACCCAATAAAGCACCTTTGTGATGCGATGGAACGGGAAATTTACATCATAAATGTCCAGCGGTCAAATCTTGACCAAATGTGTGACGCCATCATGTCAGTATGGAACAAAGTATCTAAAGGAATGTTTCCAGGAGCTTGTTGAATATCTGGAATTAAGAATTAAGGCAGTTCTCTTTTTCAGGCCAATACTAGCAATGTGTATCTAATGAAATGAGTGGTTGGTGAGTGAATACTTTAAGAAGTGATGTTGTAGCTGCACACCAAGACAAATATATGAAAGTTGCTGTGTATTATAATGAAACAAACTGCAATATGTTAAGAGTAAAATTACATTTTAAAACAGAATAAAAAAAGAGCACTCTGAGAATGGCCTCACACAGACGTGACGCACAGACGTGAACACAGACGTGACGACTCAGGACAGTTACACTTCGAAAGAAACCATCAAGATGTCTTTGGCCTGTCATGTTAACTAAAATATCACTTTTAAACATACAATCAAACCGGTTGTAGAAGGAATTTATTTATAATTGTACTAACTGGTATTTCCACAATGAGGAGAGATTCCCTTTTGAGTCTGGTTCCTTTAATGGTTTCTTCCTCATGTTGATACAAGGAGTTTTTTCCCCCCAATGCCACCACAGCCTCTCTCTAACTGCTTGGAGATAAATCCCTAAAGCTAATTTATTCATTTTTTTTCAAATCTGGAATGCAGCTGCTCACAAGGTTGATCATTTTTCTATCATACCATGTCTTGAAGTATTTCACCTCAACTTACATAACAGCAAATTGCTATCCTAACAAGTTACCGACAAATCAATTTAGTTGCATTGTACAAAATAAAAAAAAAGAAAAGAAGTTAATTAAAATATTATCCATATTAACTCTTTTTAATAAGCATCATTAAGTATAATTTTGGGGGTATGGTCTATCAAACAATCACATTCGGGAACAATCATTAAAAATGACCAGGTACTGTACTGTATGTGTGGAAGGGTAGCAATGAGAAACCAGGGAAAATAGAGAGAATTTGCTCTTTAAGCATGCAGTACATTTCTACTGTGGTTAGTGTTAAAAAATAAAAGTGCATTTATAATAATAAAAGTGTATCTGACAATATTTACACAAACCCAAAAGGTGGAAAGTAACAGAGTTTAAAGCTTTAGAAATTTAAAGTTTTCACACGTTTGTACTTTAAGTGGTTTTATTATTACTGGATAAGTTTTATTGTTACTACATGACATCCTACAACAAATATCTGCACAAATATCTGTCTTTAGATGTCTGCATAGCATTGTGTTATGTAAGACAGAGATGCGTAGCAGTTGAAGAGCGCGAGAGAGAGGAAGGAACGATTTAACTTTGACTTACAGGCTACTGTGATCTAATACAAGCTTAGTACTTTTGATGCTTAAGGAAATTTACAAGTTAGTACTTTTATACTTTTACAAAATGTAAACGGAAGACTTGACCAATATTTGACCATGGGTAACTTTTGCTTCACTCAAGTCCATGATGTGTGTACTTTGCCCACCACTGCATAAAACACTATTACATTTAATATGAAATTCAATTAAATTCAATTTTATTTGTATAGCACTTTTAACGATTGACATTGTCGCAAAGCAGCTTTAATTTTGTATGAAATGTGAATGTGTATGAATCAAAATGACAAGACTGCCCCTGATGAGCAAGCAGAGGGCGACGGCGACAGTGGCAAGGAAAAACTCCCTGAGATGGCAGTAGGAAGAAACCTTGAGAGGAAACGGACTGAACAGGGAAGCCATCCTCATTTGGGTGAAAATGGATTAAATATGGGCTGTTGTTCAGCATCATCAGGCATCATGCAGGCATTTCCATTTCAGCCAAATAGACTAAAGGCCAATTTATACTGTATTTGTAGGCAAGTGTCTGGTGTGCATTAAACAAAGCAGGCATGCTTACATTTTAACCAGTGTTTGTTTTCCATGCAATGTGTCTGGCCAGTTTGTTTGTTGCTGTTATTGTTGTTAGTCTTTCAGCTGTCTCAGTCATCAGGCATTAAAAATGAACTATACTCTTCCTAGAGCTGGCCCAGCCTTCATGTTTTATTGACTATATGAACTTTATCTTTCTTAATGTGAATATAAAGCTTATTAAACCTATCCAGTGCTGATCTGTGTAAAAGAGATTTCCTTTATACACACTAAAAAAAAACTCACTCACCCATCCACCCTGCTGCATGATGAAGTCTGCCTCTACTTCAACTAAATACCGCTGACCCAGGGACAGTAGAGAGGCCAGCGGTTGACCCTTACAATGCAGCGCCTGCAATAACACTAAAGGTACCAAAGCCTGGAAAAGTAGGGAGGGCATGAGAGAGTGAAGGAGACACATTTTACCTTCATTTGGATGTAAAGAAATGGACAAATTTGTATGAAGTAAAACACTCTGTATAGGTGTGCAAACAAGCCCAGTAACCGTGACTTGTTATTACAAGACTAACTTGTCATCACCTTGCTCCAGCCTCCTTCAGAATGGGAGCAAATCTCCCTTACTGCACTTTGGAAATCTTCATAGTCCAGCTGCCTGCAAAACACACCACACACTCAGTCAGAGCACAGAGTAAGTTTTATTTAAGTGGGTGCTTAGGTTATAATTCTTGACAGTGTTTGGTATACATGCACACACTGGGTGTACTGGAAACATTGCAACACCCTTCCAGCCTCATAAAGAACTAAATATAAACCAGACTTCTGACACTTCAGTGGATATAAAAGGTCTACACACCCGTGTTAAAATGGCAGGGCTTTTTACGTTGGAAATGAAACCAAAATACATCATATCAACTTGTGATATACTGTACGGTCAAGTCCGAAATCATTTCAGAGTAAATTTTTTTTATTTTGGACTTCTGCACACCATAACAACGGATTTAAAATGAAACAATTAAGATGTTATTGAACTAAAGCTGAAAAGTAACTGGTCAAACTTAACATTCAAAAATATAAAGATTCTTTTTAATAGATGCATGTTTTTAACAGTGTCATCAATGCCTGCTAGAGACTGGAACCCACAAAGGTAACTAAATGCTGAGGTTCTTCCCTTAAGCTGCTTGGTCAGATTTTTGCTGCAGCCGCCTTTATTTCCTAAATGTTTGTGGGATTTTCTGCCTTCGGTTTTGTCTCCAGGAAGTGAATGCTTAAAATGCTTAAATCAGGTCAAGGCCAAGTGAATGACTCAGTCACTTACAGTAGGAATATTCCTTTTGTTTGCCTAGGGTTGTTCTCGCAGCATGCTTTGTGTCATGATCTATCTGTCCTATGAACCAGTTTTGCAGTATTTGACTGAATCTGAAAAGAAAACATCGCTCTACACGCTTGAGAATTCAGCCTGCAACTTTTATCAGCAGTCACATCATCAATAAACAGCAATATCTCAGTTCCATTGTTAGCATACATTTACATTTCAGCATTTGGTAGCATTCTACATCTGAGCAGTTGAGAGTTACGGGCCTTGCTCAAGGGGTGGTGGTGGGGTTTGAACCTTGGATGTTCTGGACCATAGTCCAATGCCTTAACCACTCAGCTAGTCCTCTCCTCCATAGTCTTCTCTTCCCATCATTCTGGTACAATGACATCTTGGTTTCTTCTGTCCAAAGAATCTTGTACCAGAACTGGAGTGTTTTGCATTTTGAGATAAAGTCATTGTGATTAAAGTGCATTCATAAACACCCCTATTAATTGTTGACTTTGACACTGGCAAGTGTTACTGACTTCACTAGATGTCGTGAAGTGTCTTTATTCACCAAGTATTTTGCGATGATCCATGTCTTCTGTGGTCTTCCTGGCTTTTTTTTGTGTTGCTGAGCTTTAGTTTGTTCCAAACCATTGATTCTGCTACCCATGTCTGTCTGTTGGCCTAATGATTGCCTCTTCCACTTGTATTAGCACCTCTTTGGGCTGAATATTGAGAGTTCCCACAAACAGCAGCCAAATGCAAATTCAACTTTTGGAATTTGGATCTTCAGGCATTTTATCAATTTGTCATGAAATAAATGATGAAACAGGCCACAACTGGCCATCAAACTACTCATCAATCAACTGCCTAAATCACTGTCAAGTCTCAGAGATTTCTGTGGAAATCTCAGGGACTATGTCTAAAATGGCTGTAATTCCTAAACAGTTGTTTCATTTTAAATCAATTGTGGTGACGTACAAAGGCAAAGATCTGGAAGCTGTGTCACTGACCATATGCTTATATGCTGACGGGAGCAACCGATAACATTCAAGTAAAAAACAAATAGAAACCATTTGTAATAACCAGAAAAAGAAGGAAACTTCTGGTGTACCGATAACCAAACCAAAACAGGGTGGCAAAGGAAAATCAAAAACAGAAAAACAAAACATGGCATCACAATCCACTGAATCAGAGTAGACATATACAAGCCATACCATGAGATACTAACCGCTCAGCAATGAAAAGCCCAGATGGGAATTCACAAAGAAATACAGAGATGAGCCACAAAAGCTCTGGGAGCAGGATTAACCCCCACCAAAATGATGAGAAAGAAAGTACATGCTCGTGATCCAAAAATACACAAGCTAATTGCTCAAGCACGCTGAAGGTAGTATCATGGTTTGAGTTTGCATGTCTGCTTCTGGACTTTATTGATCATGCACTTTTAATGGTAGCAGCAGAATGTCTACAGGAATATTCTGACTGCCTTTCATCATATTCTCCGTTGTATTTTTTGTTTCCAGCTAAGATTTTTGCTTTTTTGTGAGGACCACACAATTGCTATTTCGGCAATGTTAAATAAAAACATAGAATGAAGAAAGATGTACATTTCTTTTCCCAGGACTGTATTAGGTCAGGACATGTTTACTGACATCTATGATTTCCAAGGAACACTGACAGACACTGACCCACTGAGAAGTTTCTGTGTGGCTGAGGCCAGATGTGTGTCCAGCACTTGTGCGACTCGGTCTCCTAGCATGGCCAGGCTGTCCTCTATAGTGTTCTCAGGATTAGCTGGACTGAACACTGGGGACGTGTGCCGATCAAAGCCTGTACTTGGAAAAGCTACAAAACAAAGACAGACACAGCTGATTCTGCAGTAATCAGTCCAGGATTAATATTTTACAACGGCTAAACTCACACTTTTCTTTTACAAAACTGTCGATCCCCGCGGTTCACAGTTCATGGCCTAAGTCGTTCGTGGATTTTACTTACAACCAAACTAATAATTGTTCACAGAAACCCCTGCAATTTCGCAGAAACCGCAAAAATATCCTCCACAATTTTTTTATTATTTATTTTTGTGGCAATACATTATTGTTCATGTGTTTTAACGTTAAACTACAGTATTAAAACAATATAATGTACTGATTTTGTGACAAATATTAAAGTAAATTCAGCTACATTTCTATTCAAATATAATACTGTTTGTGTTAGTACTGTAGAGAGAATGTGCCTTGGGATGGTGAAATATTACTGTATTCACCCTACTAATAACAAAGAAAACGTGCTTGCATGAATTATAGCACCTAAAAGAGATAACATCTGTATTTTTACATTCTAGCACTGCGGGAGACACAGCAGTACAGTACTATACAGTATATGGGTTTATCTTTACATTTTAAGTTTGAAATGAAATTAAAGTTTTTTGGGAAGCATATTTGGGGGCATATTCAAAATTCACGTTTTTTAACAATTGGTGCTCTAGGAAAGTTACCCCTGCGGTTCTCGTGGGTCGAATGTATACAAAATATTAACAAAACCTATTTCCATGCCGTACAGTAATGTCCAGTGTTTCAGCAAACATATTAGAATATGTATGTGTGTATGTGTCTTACAGGCAGTGATTTCTTCTTCTAGCTGTTTTAGCTGTTCTTCAATCTGCTCCTTCATCCTCCTGGTCCTGTCCACAGCTGTTTGTTGTTCAGCCGGTCCAAATGCTCCTAATCAGAAAAAAATTGAAATAAATGAACTGGAGCCACTCTATTGTCTCATACACAAATTAAGCAATGAACAAAAAACATGCAACACTGCTAGACAGGTAGGGGCTGCCTGCTTTATCTCAAAGTCGACACCAAGTGCTATTTTGTTTCATCGTTTTATAACCGCAACTATGGCCCTAAAACAGGAACTCCCTTCAAACACTGCTTTTATTATAAACCAGATGGCTTTATTGTGCAACCTAAGTGATGAGAGTCCAGACGTTTTGACTGTAAGGAGAAACAGTTCATAATTGAGATAAATATGCAGTCAGTAAATTGATGAAATAAGATTTTTTTGGATTACAAAATATAATCCAAGATGTTTGTATTTTGTGTAATAAAACATCTGCCAGGTGCAATGAAGTGGAACTTGCAATAATTTTCCACCCAAAGCTGCCATGGCATGGAACATACACCACATTGCCAAAAGTATTTGCTCGCCTGCCTTCACATATGAACTTACAGTAAGTAACATCCGATTCTTAATATATAGGGTTTAATATGATGTTGGTCCACCCATTGCAGCTAGAACAGCTTCAACTCTTCTGGGAAAGCTTTTCACAATGTTTAGGAGTGTTTCAGGTTTGAGGAAGTTCTACTGCCATAGCAGACCACAATAACTTGGCAAAGGTGTTACGCCGGATGTCCTTCCTGACACTCCCATTAATTATTTTGTTGAAATGTGTTTCAACAGCGAGATCCTATCACAAAAGTATTATAAGCTTTTTGCAACCCATGACTTTTCCAGATGTTTTCTGGAAAATCTTAAACAGATTTATTTGGGGTCAGTCAGTCACTTTAAGTGATGGCATGGTATACTAATCAGTATTTAATATGTGTTTGAATGTGAATGGCTGATTCCGAACACTGCCACGTTCTCAATTATAACAGGACATGCACACTTATAGAAGCTGATGCTTTTGTTTTTACTTTGGATTTGAAAAGTATACACGCCCCTGTTCAAATTGCACTGTATTGATAATGGTTTATGTGAATGCCAAAAAGATACAGCAGGATTCATATTTACCAAACTGAAATTAAAAACATTGACTAACATAACCTTTAAAAATGTCTGTAAAACTATGTCTGCAGATGTGACTAGAATTTGTTCTATTTCAGTTATACTTTATGAACAATAAGCCTAGTATTACTTATAATAGTATATGATAAGTATTTGCTCAGTTCGCAATGCCGAGGTGGTGCTCGGTGGGTTTTTCTAAGCTCACTGTGAGCCAGTGACGTACAAGTAATTCAGCAGTGAATGAACTGGAATTGGTCTAACGGAAAGCAGGGATCAGAAGCTCATTGCTCTGTGTTTGAAACTCGCTGAAAGAAAACAGGAGCAAAGGAAGCACACTGCAGTCCTATTCCACATGCTGATGTGCATGAGTGGTCACTTCATCATTATTTATTCACTATGAGTAATGTAGTCTAGAAGAGAATGCATTATCTATCCATCTTACTTCAGGTAGAGTCAATTTGTTTCTGGAGATTGGTTTTAATAAAATGTCCCACAAGCAGACCAGATGTTCCCCTCAAAAAGAGTTTTGATCTTTTTCTTCCTTTCCATTTGGGTTAGTATTCATGTCTGGGTCCCGGAACCTCAAATATTTTCAGCAAATTTGAAAAATCATCCCCTAGCCTTTTCCCAGCCAATCTAACTGCTACACACAGAAAAGAATTTCACACATACGCACGCACGCACGCACATATTCCCTTGCTTGTCTTCACATGCATATGAGCTTGAGTAACATTCCAATACTTAATCTATAGGGTTTAATATGTTTAATATTGGTCCACCCTTTACACCTATAACAGCTTCAACAACGCTTTCCACAAGGTTGAGGCTTGTATTTATGGGAATTTTTACCCATTCTTCCAAAAGAGCTGGGAGACCTTTGTGAGGTCAGACACTGATGTTGGACAAGAAGGTCTGGCTTGCAGTCTCTGCCCTAATTCATCCCAAAGGTATTCTATTGGGTTGAGGTCAGGACTCTGTGCAGGACAGTCAAGTTTTTCCCACAAAACTCATCCATGTCTTTATGGACCTTGCTTTGTACACTGGTGCGCAGCCATGTTGGAACAATAAGGGGCCATCCCCAAACTGCTCTCACTGATGTGGGAGCATGAAATTATCCATAATGTCTTGGTATGCTGAAGCATTAAATGTTCCTTTCAACCCCACATCATAAACAAAACTTCCCAGTTCTAGAGTCTAGTGGCAGCGCGCTTTACACCACTGCATCCGATGATTTGCATTGCACTTGGTGATGTAAGGCTTGAATGCAGCTGCTTGGGGATTGAAACCCATTCCATGAAGCCCTCTACGCACTGTTCTTCAACTAATCTGAAGGCCACAAAGTTTGGAGATCTGTATCTATTGACTCCCAAGCATTTCCACTTTGTTATAATACCACGAATAGTTGACTGTGGAATATTTGGTAGCGAGGAAATTTCACGACTGGACTTATTGCACAATGATATCTTATCAAGATTCAAGATTCAAAGAACTTTATTAATCCCCAAGGAGAAATTGCTGAAATTCACTGAGCTTCTGAAAGCGACCCGCTCTTTCAAAAATGTTCATAGAATCAGTCTGCATGCCGAGGTGCTTAATTTTATACACCTGTAACCATGGAAGTGATTGGAACATCTGAATTTAATGAGGTGGATGGATGAGTGAATACGTTTAGCGATATACACTAAATGTGTGTTTGTGCGTGTGTATGTGTATATATACACACACAGTGTAAGTGTATATATACACACACAGTGTAAATGTCTTTGGCACCATAATATCTATAGTACAAATGTTATAAACGTTTCATCATGCCTGCATTATTACAGTATGTACAAAACCATTCAGTATTTAATTCATGTTTTTTTTGTTTTGTTTCTTTTATGTAGAAATTTTCAACAGCATCTTTTCTTGAGTACTTTTTCTGCACGTTCCCTAAGATGTTTGCACAGAATTGGTAGTAAACCAGCTGTTAGGTTTTATTGAGTGTGCTAGAGAAAATTAGTTTTTCTGGTAACTATGTCACACTTGCTCCTATCTATTTTCATGAAAAACCCAGTATCTTACATTAATTGTTTTGTTGAAGAAAAGCCTGAAGACTGATCATAAACTGGTAATATTACATGAGTGACAGCTATTTACACAAAGTACAGTGGAACCTTGGATTACGAGCAGAATTCGTTCCGGAAGCGGGCTTGTATTCCAAAAACACTCGTAAACCAAATAGAATTTTCCCATAAGAAATAATGAAAACTCAAATTATTCGTTCTACAGCCCAAAACAATAAATACATTAAAATAATTAATACAATATATAAAGTAAAAATCAAACAAATTAACCTGCACTTAACATTTAAAAAAGAAAAAGTAAATATAAATCCAGACAGATAAGTGTTTCCGTTCGTGCGCGCAGGCGCCGTGTATTTGTATGTGTGTGGAATTAGCTCCTCGCCTCGTCTTAAACAGTAAAAACCTCCTCCCTCCCCACACCTCACTTTTTAAGTTTCACAACTAACATACACAATGCAAACACTGTTTTAACGTGAGGGAAAAAAAAGAAATCTCTCTAATGATACTCGCATGAGCGCATACTAACGGAAGACCACATCGATGGCACATTTGAACAATTCCACCATGACACAGAAATAAACAATGTGTATGGCTGGTACAAATGTCTGAAATCATATTTTTATTTCATTAGCATTCATAGCATTCATTTAAAATGTTGGAGGGCTTGAAGCTCAGTCTTTCCATGAAGTTTAGATGAATATATGGTTCAGAAAAAAAGTTAAATGGGGGAATGAAGAAATTTAACTATATAAATATGATGCTAAATATAAATAAATTAAAAATAACAATGGCATTCTTTATTTAAGAATTTGTTAATTGTTCGGCTTTGGTGGTGGGGGGGGGGGCATAGTCAATAATTCATGTAGTTCTTCAATAATTTCGACAAACATCGTAATTTGTGCCATTAATTTGTGTTTGCTCAGATACATACATCTGAATACTCATAAAATCAAAATATAATCATGTCAAAATAATTGCAATGTGATTTTCATGTGCAATCATGCAGCTCTATTATAATCACAGCGAGTCTTCTCAATCTGCACTCCTATACATTACACCGAACTGTCCCTAAACTAAAGGAGGTGGTTAGATGGCTAACATGAAATATAGCACATACTGTATATGCGTACTGCCCCTGAACTGACCTTTAAGGCCTCAATGAGGAACCAGTAAAAGCAGTTTACATAACAGACTTCTGCACCAGCACTAAAATCCTAGTGATATAACAGCCTGGATTTAACACTTCAGGTTCTGTAACCTTGCCTGAATAAAAAAAATAATAAGTTGCTTAACTTTACCTTCTTCAGGTCTGGACTGTGGTCGCGGGGGGAGGCCAAGGTAGCACAGGAGGACATATTTTGTCTCAAAGTGGAATCCTTCAGGCACACTGCTGGTGGAGCCAGGGGCAGCCATCGAAGGAAAATGTTATTCTCACAGGGTACATACACTACTACGTTCTGTAAAGGGGAAAACACACACACAAAGAAACTGATCAATTTATAAATGACACCTTATAATACAGTTACTCATAACAAAAAGAGGAAAATGTGTAAAGAATGACTTAAAAAAACATTTCCACAAAACTTAACAATATATGATTTTTTTTGTCATGTGAAATTTATACCCATTCAAATTATTTAATGTACAATAATAATAATAAATACATACAAATATAGAAATTCTGTTTGTGCCACTTTGTCCAGTGAGCGGTGGTGTTTGCACAGGCGATGTGGGCATGTTACAGGCGTACCTAATTGACGGTAACAGCAGGCAGCCTACTCATCAACTTTGCCGTCATACCGTGATCGTGTCACAGGCGTTCCTTACCAAATGTAATAATAGGCCGCATCCTCAATAAATATAATAGCAGGCCATGTCATCTACAGTGAAAACAGATGCATCGGCTACTGTACGCTGTACTGTACGAAAATGTGTACACCAACCAAAACAAACTGCAGAGAGTCGACAGAGATGGAGCATACGACTGCCAGAAGTAAGGGCTGCCAAATCATTGGAGCAGTGTGAGGAGCAGCAGCGGGTTGACTGCACCCGCCATTCGCAAATTGGTGTCAAACCGTGAATTGTGATGACATGTCTCTTAAATGAAGGTGTAAAACTCATTGACATTCAACAGAAGACTTCAAGCACAGTACGATAATGAGACTCTTAGCCACAGAAAAACATCTGAATGGCACAAACGTTTTAAAAAAGGCCATACATCCGTGAATGACAATCCCAGCATGCAGGAAATGGACGTCTGAAAATTCGACAGATAACTTATCACCAAATTTCAGAAGAGATGCATCCGTCTTTGGAAACTGTACACACAATCATTTACCAACACCACTTGCACATTACAGGAACTCGGTTGAAAGTTATCGAGACATCACCCATACAGTCCTGACCTTGCTTAATGTTTTGGCCAATAAAGGAGTTCCTGGGAGGCCAGCGTTTCAGACATGAAGCAGACTCCGGCGTACTGAGAAAACCTTCTCTAGTGAAATTCTTGGATAAGTGCACTAGTGTAACAGGGGATTATATAGAGTAATAAAGGGAGTTTTGACTTTGATAACTGTTCTGTATAATCAAAAGTCCCAGTTTGACATGAATGCTTCTCAGAGTAGTGATAATAATAAGAAGTATGTGAGTGTTGAGACATAATAATAATCCTAATTATAAGGAAGAATTGACTGACAACTTGCACCTTTAATAAGCTGTGTTCATAAAAAGGAAATCAAGTTAAAAGAAAAAAAAAAAGATTCAAGCACGACCAACATTTTTATCTTCAATAAATACACATGCAGGACATTTGTTAATTTTATGACTTTATTTGTTTACCATGTCTTGGTCCATATAATTCATTAGGACACAGTGTATGAGGGTGATGATCCTCTCACACAGACCACTCCTCCTGCTTAGCATGCCTCAGCACAGCTAGCTAACCTCTCAGTCACATACACACACACACACACGTGATTATTAATAACGTGCTGAACACAAAATGAAAGTGCTTACCTGACCGTCACACACACACGGTCCCGTCACTGAGTGTGTTGTTGCTGTAAGCGTGCTCGTAGCACTGGCTTCTGTCACACTCCAGTGCTAGGTGGCTAGGCGCTTAGCCGCTAACTTACAAGCTGCTGGGTTGGACGTGTTCCTCAGCCTGCCCCCTGTTCCGTCCCCTAATAATGTCGTGCTTCACACACACACACACACACACACAGAGCAATCCTAAATGACGTTAAACCGGTGTTTTACGTCAGGCAATACACTACAGGTGACAAATGTAATGTTTTACAGCAACAGATATCACACGGATTTACCTGTTGCGATATTCTTACAAGAGTTTCAGGTGTTTTTGGACTTGTTTCACCTAACTTTTTTTTTTTTTCACAACTGAAGTTTAGACAGAGTACAAATGTATGAATATGCATACGTAATAAAAAACAAAACGTTAGTGTTTTATGGGGACGTTAAGAATATAACTGTTTGTTTCACCGTGAATTGAGAAATAATTTATTTTTATCAATTCAACTGAACACAGTAAAATGACTTTCATTATAATTCTTGGACACCCTGAAGCCTTCTTAGCAAAAATTGAACCTCTTTCCTTGAAGTTCTTGATGATCCTATAAATTGTTGATTTAGGTGCAATCTTAGTAGCCACAATATCCTTGCCTGTGAAGCCAACGCATCGCGTGTCCTTGCAGGTCACCATAGTTAACAATGAAATAACAATGATTTAAAGCATCATCCTCCTTTTAACATGTCAAGTCTGCAATTCTAACCCAATCAGCCTGACATAATGATCTCCAGCCTTGAGCTCGACAACATTCTCACCTGAGTTAACAAGACGATTACTGAAATGATCTCAGCAGGTCCTTTAATAACAGCAATGAAATGCAGTGGAAAGTTTTTTCGGGATTAAATTAATTTTCATGGCAAAGAAGGACTATACAATTCATCTGATCACTCTTCATAACATTCCGGAGTACATGCAAATTGCTATTATAAAAACTTAAGAAGCAACTTTTCCAATATTTATGTAATTCTCAAAACCTGAGCCAAGACTGTATATTAATTTCATAAATGCAGCTGATGGTCGTTTTCATGTTACGCTTTCACAGGAGTTACTGGTCTTTATAAGAGCTAGAAAGGAAACTGACTAAAAGCTTTCTTTCGGCTGCTCCCATCAAGTGGACCATCTGGCACACATTTTACGCCTACTGTCCTTCCTGACGCAGCCGTCCTGTTTTTCTAGCTGGCCTTGGGATTCTACAGGTCAGTCACAGGCATGTCACACCTCACTAGATGTAACAGTACAGTACACAGCTAACGCAAGGGATGTAACAGCCAGCAGTGCCGACTAGGGCGAAAAAGTGTGTCACCGAATGTAGCAGTAGGCAGCGGTGTTTGTGGCTTTGTTTGTTTGCACAGGTGGTTCCATCACAGGTGTGTCACCGAAAGTAACAGTTGGTAGAACCACCAATTACTTTTATGCCATAATGTGATGTGTCACAGGCGATTCTCAACTAATGTGATAGTAGGCAGTGTCCTCTCTAAATGTAACAGAAGGCAGCATTGTCTATGGCAACAACTGGTACCTCAGGCTGAGCTCAGGCCTAGTAAAACCCAGATCAGACTGCAGAGAGTCTATAGCAACGGCTAATACAACAGGCAGAAGTGAGGGCTGTCAAAACATTGGAGCAGTGATAAGAGCAGCAGCAAGTTGACCACACACACCATTCGCAGGCAATGTAGCATGCAGGTGTCAGGATCTGCACGTGGGCGGAGCCGCAGGTAATTTCTAGTATCATATAATTACATACAGGTCATTGATGTACGTCAACAACAAGGAACCAGGTTTTTAGGGATATGTATCCAACCACTATTCCGACTCATAGGAACAGCTGTACACCTGCTTAATCCTGCCCTTATTTAGGGCTTTAAGAGATTCCATTGGTCAAGGCTCTGGGGTACTGTTCAGAAAGTCAGGGGTTCAAGCCCCAACAACACCAAACCTCATTGTTGGGCCCATGAGCCCTTAACCCTTTCTCCTCTAGGGGGCTGTATCACATATTAGGTAACACTTACCTAAGAAGCTCAGCTATGCAAAACCTTTACTGTAATGAATAGTACCAGTCAAAAGTTTGGACACAACAGTATCTAGAACAACACATTGCATTAGCTAATTAAGCAACATCACACAATATTAGCAACACCTATTGGTGGTTCTGGGCCCCTGACTTTCTGAAAAGTACCCCAGAGCCTTGACCAATGGAATTTTCAGAACAACAGTCTGTTGTATTTTGAGAGCATTTGCAAAACCCATCAAGCACCATGATGAAACTAGCTCTCATGAAAACCATCCCAGGATGGAATACACACAATTCTCTAGTCCACAGAATTGTTTGGAGGAAATCATCCAGTTCTGTACGTGAAAAATTTATATAAAATTTATCAGGAGATTCAAGCTGACAGGAATTCTATTCTATTCTGTAACTGGAATAACCAGTGTTCACAACGATGGTGTCAAACTTTAAGGCAAATGGTTCACAACAGCAGGAAACCAAAAACAGTTCCAGTTATTAACAGGAATACAAGGCTCCCTCACTCTGAACATATTGCAATACAATTACAATAAGACCAGGGACTATTTGTCCAATCTTGAACTGTTTGGTTTGAGCCTGTGCCCACTCTACCCTCTGATTCCTGTTTTAGCAGACAGGACTATAACCCCTGAGTTTTTCTGATGTTGCTAGCCACTTTGTAAAGACGGGTAATTTAAGTTTCCTGCCTACTTTAACCAGTCTGGCTATTCTCCTCAGACCTCATAAAAGGTGATGTGATTAAAATTGTCTTACTGCCTTAAAATCACCTCATTGTGTACAAGTACTGTTCCTTTATTAATTCCTATGCTTGGTTGGTTTCTTCCAGGTACACAAGTTTCCTCCCACAGTGAAAAGACATGTGGTTTAGGCTGATTGGCATTTCCAAATTGTCCATAGTATTGGATTGATTGTGTGATTGTGTGTGTGCTTGTGTCCTGCAATGGGTTAGCACCGTACCTACAGTAACCACCTAACACTTACTGTAACACTATATTAATACTGGGCAGGGTCTCCCTTTGCTCTTAGAACAGCCCTACTCCTTTATGGGATGGATTCCACAAGATGTTGGAAATTCTCCAAGTTGCCATGAATGCATCATGCAATTCCTGCTGATCTTCAGGTATGCTATCATGCTGCAAATGTACCTTTCTCCAACTTCCCATGGGTTTTCTATTGGTTCCAGTTCCAGAGAAACCAAAGCTGAACTTTGAATGTGTCCTGTTCATGGAATCAGACTTTTGCTTTGTCATATGGTGCATTATCATGCTAATGGGAGGCATTAGAAGATGGGTAAATTATGGCCCTTAAGGGATACACGTGGTCAACAACAATACTAAAATAGGTTGTGGCATTCAAGCAATAAGTGGTTGGTATTAATGGCCCAAAGTGTGCCAAGAAATGACTCTCCATGCCATTTCACCAATTACACCAAATTCTGACCCTATCAGAAACTGAGATTCATCAAACCAGGCTATACTTGTCTAGTCATCCTTATTTGAGTGAGTCTGTGCCCACTGTTGTGAACTAACAACAATAACAGAAACCATATACAGTACAGAAATAGTACATCTGAATGAGTGTTTAGAGTAGGACTAAGCTTAAAACAGCTGCTCTGCTGCCCTCTAGAGGTATGAAATAGGCTACATTGTTAAGGTGTTCTTTATATATAGCTTACTGCAAAACTTACATTGAAAGAGTAAGAGTACATGTAAGAAGAGAGTACATGTTCACCCGCAGTCATCAGACCATCAGATTATCTTGTACCTTTACCTTTGAACACTTATCACTGATCATGTGTCTTATCATCTCTGGAATGAGTGGTTGTTTTTGCCTGTATGAGTAGCAATCACTTAGACATGATTTGGCATAGATTTTCCAAACCTTTTGTACACTAAAAATCTTGTGTTGTGGCTGAGCACTGCACTGAGCACTCATCCACTGTTTAACTGGTTTGAAAGTCATAGAATATTATTTTTCTCATTCAAAGTTATTGAACTATTTTGTTTGATGCCAATTAGTGGTCAAATACTTGTTTGCTGAGGTATGTTATGGCTGTATAGCAAATCCAAAGAAGCAACCTTCAAATATCAAAAAAGGTATTCACAAAATTTTACCCTTACCATTACTTTACAGAATCATCCAAATAGGAACAAATCACTCATGAAAAATGGATATCCATGTAAGCTTTATTTTAAATAACATATAGCTTGTATTTACACTTGCACTTACATTTGAAATGCTGAAGATAATTACTCTTAATGCAGCACTTAATAAATACCTTTAACATGTAAAAATGAACAACAAAAATATGCAAAAAAAAAAAACAACAACATAAAAATATGTTGTATTTTAGAGACAGCTACTGTTGGCTCTTGCTTTGACCAATGTCTTGAAGCCATCAGCTCATTTATTTTGTCCTAGTTTCTAATGATTGGTTTTATAATGTATATTAGTGTGTTTTTTGGATTAGTCTGTAGCCCCTCACCTGCACTGTGATAGCCCTCATAAGCAATAATTCTAGGCACAAAACCTGATCCTGGATCAGTCTTACAGTGCTGCTTTGTCAATACCAGCATACGTGGTTGACAGTGGTCATGACTGAGCCTTGCACGTGTGGACGTCCACCTCTTCATGGCAGTCGCGGCACTGAACAGCACAACACCAATGGAACTTGCACTCGCACTTGGTGGTGCGGCTCACGCGGGAAGTGTCATAACCTCGTCCGCAGCACATGACCTCACAGCTGTCAGCTCCATGTGAAGTCCGGTTGCACACACGCCCGGCCGTGCCCACTGACCCTTCAAGAGTAGACACAGACACACTCAGCACAAGTGTGAACAATGCACAGTGTGATAGTTACAGTAAACATATTGTAAATCTTATTATCTTAGCTTTTTAAAAAATTTTATCATAGTTAAACATGCAGTTCAGGTACACCAATCAAAAACGTTTTATTTCAACACATCATTATACCATTATATGTTATCTTAGAAGTTAATATCAGAAGGAGTTTATGCACAGCTGGCTGGTACAGTTACTTGAGATGTGCAACGCTGGGCTGAACAATCTGGATTTGCTGCCTGGCAGACGTCTGAAGCTCCTGAAGAAGCAGCAGAGCAGACTGTGCTGGGTAAGAAGATGACCGCTTGGTCCTTTATAAGATGAGGGACTGATGATAGGACCTATCAGCTGCAGCTGCAAGTCTTCATCGCGTGCTCATTTCAACAGCCCTAATCTAGACAACCCCGCCCGGCGTGGAGACTGGTGCGGCACTGATCGACCGCTGATATCGAAATTGTCAAAGACCTTGTATCAACCCTACCTTTCATGTGGCATCCTGGGAAAATTCTCAGGGCTTTGCGCATGAGGGCTCTCAGACTGACGGCCCAACATAGCACTGGGAGAACAATCATGAACTATGAACGCACCGACGTTAACCTTTACAAACACAACAGGAGATTAATGTCAGCTGTCTTACATAATTCCATTCTAACCTTTAAACTTGCGCTGTTTTGAAGGTTCATTTAATTGGTAGACCTTGCCCTGATTTGTCAGTGCTGGTGTCTTGCACGCGATTGTGAGATGTGTTTAGGCATGACCCAGCAGTCCCCATCCCCCACTCGACCATCCAAATGGCTGGTACGCCAGGACGAATTCGGTTTCATCATCACCTGAGCTGCATCTGCTCACTGAATTAAGATGTGAGGCGTGCCGCAAGATGACTTTAGCATGTGCAGTTCCTGGAATTGATTTCACACACTAGCAGCTCTAGCAGCTTCATCTTAGGATCGTTCTTGAAACCTCTTCTCCAAGTCCTTGTCATGAAGAACCCGAGTTGAATGCACGTTTGCCATTCTACTTCAACCGTGGTGTCTCAAAACAATTCCATCATCACTTGTTCCATGACACAAACTTCAAGGTGCATATGACTATGACTAATGGTACTGGAAAAGCACAGCACTTTCGGCATATCAGTATGTCATTTGATCATGCATTTTATTTATACATGGTCCTCTATTCTTTTGGGAAAACAGAATTCACAGTTCAGAAGAAGTTGAAAAAAACTTGGGCTGAGAGATTTTTCAGAGAGATCATCATGCACCCTGTGGGAAGTTATGAGACATGACCTACGACTCTAAATATTTCTGCCCATTCAGGGGCAGACAGAAGAGAGGTGTGCTGGTGAGGCCAGTAATTTATAGTGGTTGAGAGCGGGGATCAGGTTTCAGCTCCTGTGCTGTCCACAGATCTGTGGTAATGTCTCTTAAACGCGGTGTTACTTGATAGCCCTGGATCATCTGCAGCCTGTCAGGCACCTCTACCCCTCCCGCAGTCCACACAGGCACACCTGGTGTTATTCAGTACACTTCAACACACTCGCACATACAAGCATAAGCACACATGAAAAGGTACAGAGAGATAATCTCATGCCTTGCGGGGACACCAGCCAACTGCATTCAGGATCCTATTGTGATTGCTGTGAATGTTGTGAATGTAATAGCAGGCTAAATGACTTCCATTCTCTCATTACATTCTCACTAGGCTCAGGGGCAAGACTAATGCTTTACAGATTTCTGGTGGAGTAACACAGCTAGTTATTATAGAATATGCCAGAGTTTTACATGTGATACTGGTTGGTAAACTCAGTTTTTTTCTTTTTCTCAAGTCCTATTATGATTATGGATTCCCTTACAGAAATTTCTACCGGTCTGTGATATACAGTACATATAGTGCGTCATGTAACGCTCAGTAAAAGCTCACCAGCTTCATGGTCCCATATGCAGTAATCAGGTGAGTCCTCAAAGTAGACCAGATCATTCTTTGTGGGCTTCTTGAACCTCCTGTGTACAGTGGTGAAGCCCGTCCCATATCGGTTCATCACGACCTGGGTGGCGCTGTTGTACCTTTTGCGCAGGTAGTCGCCCGTCTGTCTGAAGTCGCTCATGGCCAGCCAGCATGTCCGAATGTTGCAGGACCCACTCACACCATGGCATTTACATTCCAGAGTCATGAAACGTTTCACTGCCTAGATAATAGGGGTGAGGGGGAAAAAAATATTTGATTTAGATGCGCCATCTTATGAGCGAGTCAGTCATCATGGAAGATTTTGGAATTGTGTTTTCTTCGTGAATGGATGGACTTAGATTTCAAGTCAAACTCATTCTAGGTTAAACAGGATTATTCTCTTATTAAAAGTGAACTTTAAAACAGAGCTGCGACATTGCAGTAGAATCCTACAGCTATCTAAGAACAGTAATGTAGAGACTAGAGGCGTGGAGATGGTACTTTGCCACTATTAAGATTCCGAATAAGCAACCAAGAGACGACTTTGGCAAATACCTTTGAGGCAACATGAAGAAACCTCAAGACTTCCTTTCTACAACTGTGTATAATAAGCTGTTAAAAGAATATTCAGCATGAAAATCTTATTTAAATGACCCTGGAATTAGCACTGGATTTTTTTTAAACATATAACTTCTTATGTGAGTTTTAGGCATGAACTGTTTGTCTGTGGTGAGCAACATCCTGTTCTATAATTGTCTTAGGGGAAAACATGGCAATAACAGTTAACAGTACTCATAAAAATAAATGAACTTACCCTCCTTCCTACACGATTGTTGTGCAAGTTCATAAGTGCTCGTGCATCCCTCTCCTTTTTCTCCTTTGCATCAACGAATGCCTGGGCAAACTTAATGGCATGATCTACATGGTCACTACATCCACCCCAATCAAAAGGCCCTTTGGTATCATGTGATGAGCCCTTTTTTCCCGGGTCGCAGGAGCAAGTGTCCAGCTCACCCTGACTGCAGGCTCTGGTCAGTGTGTGCACCATGCCTGCTGAGGAGATAGCGTACACGAAGGCAGCCTCACGACTGCCTAAGCAGATGCAAAGTTGAAATATGAAATGCAGAAATGTAGGTAAGTATGCACAAGAACCCAGCACATGAAATGCAGCAAGCTCTGGCGCATTCAATTAACGTTTGGTCATTGACAAGCACAGACACCACACCAAACAGAAGAGACACTTACAAGAGAACACTGTGATGTACCTTTGCTACCGGTTTGCCTTTAAACATGTCATTATTTTGGGATCAAAGACTCTCTAAATCCAAATGATCAGGATGTGGATCATGAGTGAGAGTGATCTTTGTGTGTATGAGAAAGGAATGAGTGTATAAGTAACATTAATGTTTTATGAGTGCATGAGAAAAAGACTGGGATGGAGAGAAAGAACAAAAGCGACCAATTCGAGCAGAAAAGGAGTGCAAGAAGAGCAGGGGTTATGAGCTTTAGCTTTTCATTTGTAAGCTTTGTCAGTACAAGGTAAAATCTTTGCCACCAAATCCTAGCAATTGTCCTAAATTAGTGCACTGACTTTGACATTAAGTAGATTCTCACAATGCCACTGAGAAACCTCCCATGCAATGCCCTAAGATGGGTCTGTGGCCTTACTGGGAGGTCTGAATACCAAAGGGAAAAGATTAAAGACGGAGATTTAAGTTAACTTACATGAGTAGACCAGCTGAAAGGGCCTGGGAGAATGGCCCTGAGTGTCAGTGTGGATGTTCCCATTAATAAGATTTTTAAATGGGAGAGAACTACTTAGACCATATGTCATTCACTGCATGTTTTTATACTTACTTCTATAAAGTAGTTGCACAGAAATTCACAAAACTCATGGATCATGGATTAAACCTATTCACAAATAGTCAGAATAATGACTTGTATCAACTTTCTTTTTCAGAAGTAGAAGACTAAAGTAGATTAACTAAGGAGGGCAGACAAAAGAAATGGGGCAGACAAAAGAAATGTAATTAGCTATATCAAGTGCTGACATTTTTGTAATAGACCCAGGACATGGTTATGGATGAATATTATTACTGTGGGTTCAGAGTCAGTGCAGTTCAAGCTGTATTTCTGTCTGATCGATATGTTAATTGGATGCCTTAGAAAACTCTTCAAACAAAGTAGGATGATACGTCTTGATTGGACACCCATAATCCCAGCACAAACCTGCTGCACTACAGTTTTGTAGTTACTAAATACTTTGGACTGGTGTGTGGCAGAACTGATTATAGCAATGCAATAAGAATTTAGATGAAAAAAAAATGCTGTTGTATACATTAGTTGTATCTGTGAACCTTGCTGCTCTAAACTCTGTCCTGCAAATTTATTTGGCTGCTTCGTGACAACAAATATGTTAAACAGTATGTTTAAAAATATGTAGGAAAAAAAAAAACCTCAGTTAATTGACTTTTTTTTAAGCCTACACATATCACTAATCACACTTAAATTATTGCTTAATCTGATTGCTCAATGCATTTTGAAACTACAGCTATTTCGAGCAAATTACATAATAGCTTACATAAATCAACTGCATAAAGAAAAAATAATAAAATGAAAAAAAAAAACACTCCACATGAAAGAAAAACATCCAATAGTTATCCACACAAAAAAAATCAACAATCATAAAGAAATTATTAGTTCAATTACATTTCATAAAACATAACCTTATCAAGCAGGAGAGATCTCTTAGAAATTGTTTTACTGCAATTGATGTTAGTCATGATTAAGCAGCTTCAAAGCGATTCAGGAAGCAGCTGTGAATGCAATAAATTATACACCGTATAATAAAGAATCTCAGATACAGTTCAGAGGAGGATGTTTCAGCCCAAGTGAAATACCCTTAGCTGAGATATTATCAATATGAGATAGATATATCAATCTAAAACTATTTGTGAATATATATTTTCAAAGATCTGTTCAATAAATATGTAGACAGATCTTTCATCATTTCTGGTGCATTTTGCAACTCAATGCATGAGTAAATCCTGAGAAGCATCCTTTCCTTCACACCATTACTGGGTAGAAAATGTGTGTGGCAGAGTTTATGCACTGACTTCTTTTTGAGGATTTGATTAAGAACAGGTGATAGATGCCAAACTAAACTATTTCTGTGTGAAATCGGACCTTTTGGGCGTGTTGATGAATTGTGTAGGAGGGATCCATGAGCCCCAGGTCAAAGCTGTAAAGTTCATTTTAAATTCGGCGGTTTTCTATAGAGCGTCAGTGGCACTGAGTTGGTACAATTATATCTATAACAATGGAAGACAGACCTCATAAAGGCGTTTTGTATTGTAGATAATGAGGGATTTTCTGTGGTTTAACTAATGTAGTGTAATCCAAGGTTGAGATCAGCTCTACATACAGTAACGGCTTTTAAACGTTGGTGCAGAAAAAGTGCGCGCGAGCGTGTGTGGGTGTGCGCGCGTGTGTGCGCGCGTGCGTGCTTGCTCACCGCGGTGCAGGAGTTTGCCGAACACCCTGTGTTCTCTCGCTACAGTGTTGCAGTTCCAGCGCTGATGGCGGAACTGGTGCTGACACTCGCCGATCCACTCGTTCACTCCGCCGCTGATCGCCTGCATCACCCCGGGATGCTGCCTGCACATCTGCCGCTGTTTATTCACCAGACCCGGGATGTTGTCGCACATCACCTGCGAGCCCAGCGTGCCCATGTACCTATGAGGGGGGAACAAACAAACAAACAAACAAACAAAAAAAAACAACAAAAACAAATCACATCTCAGATATCACTTCATATCCTCCTAAACTTCAAAATATGTACAGTGTGAGGCATGGATCACGTGCTTCTTACTGTATAGTGGCACACTACACATACAAGCACACACACACACACACACACACAAAACACAGCTTAGTACCTCTAAAACACAATCACTGTCCACTTAAACTTTTTTGATGGTCCAGAAAAGGACAAGAGGTACACAAAGGTCCCCCAGACTCAGAGGAAAGGTACTGGTTAAAATCTCCATCTCTATATATAGGAGAAATTAAGTAATGAATGATGTAAATATTAAGCAATTACATGCATGGAACGAGCTCATTGTGAGTGAAAGAGACATTCCTGGTTGTGTCGAGAAAGAAATTACAGAAATGATATTTTGCTTTATAAAAAGTGTTAATTTCCCCAAAGCATGCAGACTTTTGGAAAATCCTGTAACGTTGTATGCAGATAATAAGAGGAAGGAAGTGTCTCGTGTTCCTGAGATACCCACCACCACGACGAGTCGACCCTTGATGTGAACCAGCAGGTTGCCACAGACAAATAGAAACATATTCCACTTGGCAGAAAGTTCATATTACTGACTCCGGTGCTGGTGTGCTCATTCGTTCACACTCTCGCTTTCAACAGAACAACAAAGAAAGAGAGAAAGAGAGAGAGAGAGAGAGAGGGGAAGAGTGTGATGTGCCGAAGTGAGAAGTGCACGGGAGCTGCTGAACTGATCACGCGCCGGATCCGCGAACCATCCTGATAGCAGACATGTCCCGCGGAGAGACAGTGAAGAGACACGAGGTCAGGACGCTGATGGTCCACTATAAGGACTGCTTACAGGAGGGGTGTGTGCTGTGTGTGCTGTGTGGGCAGAAAGGGGAGATGCTTGAATGGAAGCGGTTTATCTGTTCAGACGGGTCTTTCTCTCTCTCTCTCTCTCTCTCTCTCACACACACACACACACACCCCATTTCCAAACTGAGATGAGTAGAATGTGGTGTAACGGGATTATGGCTGACCGGATGACTTTAGAAAGTGTAAGCTGCTGAAGAACTGAGCTCTGTATCCTCTACACTAAGAAACCATTGCACTAATACATCAAATGAAATATAAAGCTTCAACTGTATCTGCACTGACTTAACTGACTTTTAAAAGATGCTTCACTAGAAATACTACCACTACTACTCAATTCAATTCAGTTTTATTTGTATCGCGCTTTTAATCCTGGTCATTGTCGCAAAGCAGCTTCACAGAATCAATTATGGAAAATTACGGAAATGTGAAAAATGTGTATGATTGCAGGGATTGTAGTGCAGTCATACTGTGTGTTAGGCAGCTAGAAGTTTAATGTACTGTAACAGTTGATGTCTAAGTTAATATGGAGTTGAGTTTGTTCAGGCACTGGTAGAATGTAGAAAATTCCCATCTTTACTATTGAGCGACTGCAGTACTAGTAGGAATAGTTATATTAATACTCATTCACTCGCTCATCGTATATACAGGGCTGCAGGGGGGCCTGGAGCCCATCTCTGGAGCCTTATACAGCAGGATACACTATGTGCACGAGACGGGGAACATCCTGGACAGGGTGCCAAGCCATCACAGGGCACACACACATACACACACGCTAATTCATACACTATGGGCAATAAGTCAGTAAACCTAATCTGCATGTCTTTGGTTGGAATCCAGAGTACCCAGAGGAAACCCACCAAGCATGGGGAGAACATATAACAATAACAATAAATTTATTCATTTATCTTCTGAAGCCTGGCGCCTACAGTATCCCAGAAGATTTAGGGCAAGAGGCAGTGTACACTGTGGACAGGGTACCAATCCATCGCAGGACACACAAACACTACAGGCAATTTGGGAATGCCAATTAGCCTGATCTGCCTGCCTTTTGTCTGTGGAAGGAAACCGGCGTACCACGAGGAAACCCACCAAGCACTAAGAGAACATACAAACTCCATGCAAATAGACCTGTGCCGGAATGAACCCTTGACATTGTTAATCACTACACTACCATTCTGCCATAATAATAATAAGAATGACATCACTTAAAGTCACCATACAAAATACAAACAATAAATAACAAAAACAGTGAATTACATGTACACAGTAACAGATAAAACAACCATCATAAAGTTATTTTTGAATATAACATTTGAATACAGCCTAAAATTTGGGGAATGTGCAATTCTGAATGAAGGGCTCTGAAAGTGAGGAGAGAATTTTAAAATCTGTGTGGAGTTTGATACAGGGTCAGTGGAGATGTTGAAGAAACAAGGTGACGTGTTGCATGCAGGGAATCCAGGTTACGATACGGGCAGAGGAATTCTAAAATCAGTTGAAGTGTTTTTGAGGAGATTATAGACCAAATAAAAGAGCATTCCATGGAAAAGAAACAGATACAGAGAGCCTTTGTGTTGCTATACAGCCTGCTAATAATGAGACTTCAATAGCCAGAAAGACTTTTATTCAGGAGGTGGAAAATGATGATAGCCTCCAAAAAACAAAGTCCGTCATCTACAGTATTTGATCAGCTGCATTTTTTTTTTACCCAAAGGAAACCATCATAATATACCATTTGTTTAAGGTAACTTTGAGCAAAACCTCTGTACAATCAAGTTGAGATGAAAGAAAGTTAAAAACGCTGATGAACAAAACTAAAAACAGAATCATTCTCAGAGGGAGACTTTGAAGTGCGGTGCTTGTAACAACTGAAAAATTAATCCTACCTTTTATCCTCAGTGGGAACTGAGGATAAAAAGGTATAATGAGCGGGATCTATCTAAAGGCCAGAATCACACGATTAAAACAGTCACAAGTCACTATCACCATTCTGTAAAAAGCACCAAAGTTTCTTAAAACCCTGTGCAAGACCCTGTGCACATAGCGATGGACTTGAGAAAGTGCTTAAATATGTAAACAGCCAAGAGTCTATGCAATCGCCAGTTTTACCAGACAGTCGTATTCCCAGACGTACAGCATACTGAGTTACAATCTGTTTATATTTTCTATTTCAGTATTTATAATTCCATTGTTTTTAACAGGACTCCCTATATCACTGAGGGGAATAATCCCTTAACAATGCCAGAATAGTGGACTACAGGCATGCAGACTTTACTAATTGTTAGCTCTTCTTCTGGCAAAGAAAGTGGATTCCAAAAAAAAAAATTTCCAAGGCATTGAACTCTGACAAAGTATTGAATTACACTTTCTAAAAGATTACAGGTTCTCAACCCCAGTCCTGGAGAAACTGCCTTTCCTGCATAATTCAGTCTTTACTTAAATCAAGAGTGTGTCAAGAGTACAGAAATCAGATCAATGTTATGTAGAGATACGGACAAATTGGTTGATACCCTTACGGCTCTTTGGGCTAACCTCTGTAACCTTTCATTCCCCCTGAAAAGACATTATTAAAAATAATGTATGTATTCAAAATATGTGTGCTCACACAGTGTCACTGTGCATTTGGTATATTATAAAGTAAAGCAAAGAAAGGTTGAACAAAGAAAAATAATTGCTTCTTCTACAAAGGGTATTTAAATGGCCTGGGCAGATTTGTTTTTGGTTCCCACAGAGAGAGAAAAAAATCTCAAAGTCTATTAATGCATTCTTGAGTAAACTGTACTATACAGTGTCACACATCCCTCGCTCAGTTGCAGTTCATGGGTTCTCCAACAGGGTAAGGACTGAGTTAAAAGCACTCAAGAATGAATACAAATTAAATGTTCTATTATTTTGGCATTTTATGTCCTTATTACAAACATATATTCAAAGAGATGAAACAAAGTCTGTAAAAAGACAAGCTTTAAAAGTCAAATACCTATAAATACATTTCTAGCATAGTCACTTTCATGGATTTTAAAATAAAGCAAAAGTACAAAACTTTAGAAAGGAATCAGCAAAGATAAAGGAGGAAGAAGTATGTGTACATGTCGATGGTGTGGTAATATCAGATGTATGAAGTTAACAATCTCGCCCTAGCAGATTACACTAAATGGCATTTACAAATTGCCTGTAGTGTAGGAGTTTGGGAACGCGTGTGCCCTGCAATAGAATGACACCCCATCCAGAGTGTATCCTGTCTTGTGGCCCGAGTCCCCTGGGATAAGCTCCAGGCCTCCTGCATCCCTGTACAGGAAAAGCGGTATAAACAGGGAGTGAGCGAGTGAGTGCGTGTAGTTAACCAATAAAAGGCATTTCAGCACCACAGACAGCAGCTTGTATGCACTTTCTCTGCAAAATTCCAAGAAAACAAAAACATGCAAACATTATTTAATGAATATTAAAGCTCCTATAAAGCTTATGTAAGCAAGCACAGATTTAACTCAAACTATGACTGCAATGTTTAGTGGAAACAATTTTAATTAAACAAAACACTAATCTTCTTGATCAGCTGTATTGAACATAAGCTATGCCATCATAATAAAAAATTAACAACTCAGAGAAACTCAAGGAAAACTAGAGATTATGTGACAATAACACAAGGAACAAAAAGGGAAAACACTGATGGCAAGAAAACTGCGAACAAAACAGTTCTCAGAGGTAGAATCTGAAGTGTCTTGCTTGTGAGAACAGCAGCACTAATCCTGCTCCAATCACAGCCACTGTGAGCTTCTTCATAACCCGTCCTCTTGTGCTGCTCTGGGAACTTGGCAAAGGAGGATGGAAGGTGCAATCAATGGGATCCAACTAAAAGAGAGCAAAGTTAAAGAGGTCAGTGACAATCATTGCTCTAATGTTCTTTAGTATGTTTAGTGAAATGTACAAAACAAAGCAAATGCCAGTGGACAGGAAAATGAGCTTAGATATAACCAGCATGTCCCATGCAGTATACTGTATTTGGGTGACCGTTGTAATGCTGAAAGTAAAGATTACCAGACAGTCCATTTCCTAAAAGACTAGCATAATGAAATAATATCTGTTTATATCAATATTTAACATTTCAGTGTTTTGAACAAGATCCCATACATCACTGACTGGAATGCATCAGGCAAACCAGAACACTCACCATGGACTAAATAAAACACACACTGCCTGACCAAAAAACATAGCTGCACTTTTGATTTATATAAGGAAATATAAAGATGAATTCTGTGGTCTTGGCTAATTTTCTTTGCAAATATGGATGAAAATAAATCCATGTATTAAAATATGGATTTTGCATTAGCCCTGGCAAATGTATATTGCCATCTGTAATAAAATCTAGGTGGTCGAAAGCAATATCACGGTGTGTACTTTCGTGAGCTCTTCTGACATACTGATAACTTTTGGAATTAAGAATCTAAAACATGGACTCATCATTACCCATTCAACCTTCATCCGCTAGTTCCTGCACTAGTATTTAGCATTCCATTCCATTTAGCGTGGAATCTTTGCCAACTGGCCTTTCTTAGTCACGACTAATTCTTCAAGATGATTCCAATAGGCTGACTTTTCGCAGTATAAATACTGACTTCTTCCAGGTTGGCCACTGGAATTTTCCACCCACTACCCACTTCTCACACTTCACGCAACAGCTACCAGCCATAAGCAGTTTATGGATATTGTTTAAATCCCATGGCCTTTAAAAAAAAAATAAAAAAATCACAATGGAGTTACAATGGAACCTCGGTTTGCTAGTAACATGGTTACCGAGTGTTCCGCAAGACAAGCAACATTTATGACAAGCCTTGGTTTACGAATAATGAATATCATGTATCAAGCATGCGCGTTTTGACGGCGAGTTTTAATCGTCTCCCCTGCTCGGTCTTAGTACGTGTCTCTCACTGGTATAATCAACATCCATGCATGCGTGTACTGTTTACTATAAAACTGTAAAACATATTTTATTTTGTGTTTGTCTGTACATTGGTCAGAACTCGCTTTTTAAATGATATTGATATTATGATATTACCGACCAGAGAGAGTATTTGGCTGAAGACAAAAGAAATACAACTTGGCATTAACAATGCGTGAGATACTCCATTAAAAAAAAATTATTTACTCCTTAGAAAATGTAATTTCTTTGTATTAATAAATTACAGATAGACAGACGAGAAGACAGATGGGCTTCAACCTTAAATAATATCACTGTTTACATTAAAGCTGACCATCTTATTTTTAGCTGTAATGGTGCTAAAAATGTAGCTTATGGTGCAGGTTGAACTTCAGGCAGACATTCCAGGTAAATACCTAAATTCTGTCAAGTGGTGGATTCAATCAGCAGCCACAGTTTGATCCCACGTGCCACACTTACTGCTCTACCCAACAGGGAAAAGTAACATCATCTTTTTCACTTGAAGAGCCTAAGTAATCATGCTCCCCCATCCATAAATGACTATGGCATCTGTGAAATTCAAACCAGTCTATAGTCTTTTTATCTATGTCATAAATGATCAATAACCATTCAAAAACTTGAAAATAACGTTATTCCAAGTGTGTAGTAATTAAGTCCCATCTTGTAGTTTTTCCTATACAAATTAAACTCTGGTGTGATTGGGGAAATCTCTAAAAATGCTTGTCTCTCCCTCTTTCCTGAAGAGCGTTAGAAGATAAGATAAACCACATCAGTTGGGTCTTCTTTCAGCACATGGCCTCCATTCACTGTCAGATTCCAGTCTGACACAGAGGGCAAGCTGGCTGCCCTCTGCGCTCCAACTCTTTACTCGAGACTGCATTGCTCCTGAGTTATGAGCTGCGAAAGGTTCGGCCGTCACCCATTGTCCTGAGTGGATTCTCAATTTAGACAAATTATACAAAGAAATGTGAAAATGCCACTGACCTTGACGAGAAGGTCCTTGAGACAGACCACTTCTTTCTGCAGGTCTCCGGCCTGAGCCACTAGATCCGTACATATGGCCTGAGCGTCCTTCCTACGATCCCAAGTCAGGACAAGCTGCAGGGTCAAATTAAATTTGAAAAATTGGTTGATGATAGAAACATTTGCAAGTTTAGGAAATATAAGAAAAGTAATAGGTAGTAACCCAGAAATGGGAGTGATGTACTGGGAGGGGGTGGGGGGGAAAATATATAAATATATATCAGTATTAATCCATGTTAAAACACTGACCTTAAAAGACAGCCTTGCTTAGCAATGAAGGAAACTACAACAAAAATCTGAATCTATACTGACAGGCAACCTGTAGTGCATCAATCTTGTTAAACCTTTAAATCAAGATAAATGTTATTTCTAATTTTCTGTAAAATATTTTTTACTGACTGAATTACTTGTGCGGGCTGGGTAATTGGCCAATATAAAAGAAGTGGAGGTATAAAGGCAGTGTGTGCTTTTAAACCTGTGATGTGCTACAGGGAAACCTGCTGATGACATCCTGTACCATCTCAGTTAGGTAACAGCACTGCTGCTTCAGACTGATTAGGAAGTTATAGAGCTCCTCATTCCTGCAAAACAAATGCACGCTATTAAGGAAGAAAAAAATGCAACTCAGACTTCAAACTAGAAAAAAAATGTGCACAGAAATGCTCACTTTTAGAAGTATGTATTATTAAGGACTATGAGAAGAATTACACACTATTTGTCTAAAAAAAAAAAAAGTACAAAAAATCCTTACAACTAAAGCAATCATATGCAAATATTTTCTTGATGATGTGTAGATACATTTGGTGATAGAATCATTGAGGCACTTCTTCCATCACTTAGCATGTCAAACCCTGTAATGGCTGACAGGCCAGTAATGCTGATAGCTCTATCTTAACAGAAAATCTCTCCAAGCAGCTGTTTTCTTCTCCTAACAGTCTGTCAGAGGCTGCGGTAAACACTGTCAGGCTCTCTGGAGTTACTATCTCCTGCAGCATAAAGAGATGGACCAGGGTGTTGCTTTGTTAGTTTTTCTTTGTACAAATGAAAGATAGACTTGTGTTGGATGACTAATTGTCAGGTAAGAGCCACTGTGCCAACACACACCATGAGCAGCTTCATCATCTTTTAGTCAGGCAAAAAAAAATTCCAAAATCCACATATCATGCTCCTGAAGTCATTTGCTCAAGTAAATGTTTTTCAAGTAAATATGTAAAATTGTTCTGACACAATCTGACACATTTTCTACCTCCCCCTTTTTTATTTTATAGCTTTTAAAGAAATTAAATATTCTAAATTACTGCAGGAAAAAACATGTTTGATTATGTTTTAGACAAAGCAAAATGATAAAGTATGTGTTCTTGCAGATCCCATTAGGCAGGAAATCAAGCCTTGCCATGGATTTGTATGTAACCCGACATGCCTTTAGTGTGTGTTTATAGGCTACCTATCAGAACAGGATTAAATGTTGAATTTACTGGATGACCCCATGCCCTCAGGGTAGCCCCTTAACTCTGAATGAAGAAACTCACAGATTGATTAGCTTCATTAAGGTAAGACATGGCATATGAGCAAACTGCTCAGAACCATCCGTCAAAACATGAGCAAGGGGAAACCGCACTCACTCATTCCTCACTTCACAAATCATTATTAGAGCTCAAACCATTAACACGGGTTCATCTGGAATACACCGAGCCATCCTACTTCAAACAAGGAGAATCTTGCTAGATGCCAGAAAGGTGCAGTTCAAGTCTGTGAGCACTTTTTCCTTTTGGAAGAGAGACACTAAATGCCTTCGACTGAAATTAAATGAAGAGCGGTCACACACAGAAAGGAGACAATAACAGCAGTACATATTTCACCAGTACAAAATCTGCTGTTGGGTTGGTTAATTAAGACTTGCATAAAGCCCAGTATAGATAGTTATGTAGGCCTAACCAGACAGATAAAAAAAAAAATTGTTTAATGGGAGGAGGCAATAAATGCATCCTGCCTACTGTAATATTGTCCACACTGGGGTATCAAAACAGCTCTGACTCATTGAGGCATAGCACAGTTATCCTGCTGAATGAAACCACTGCCATTTGCCTTGAAGGGATCCGGGAGCCAAAGATTCACAGTAGAATATTGCCCAGAACACTACACTGTCTCCGCAAACTCGATTTCGTGCCATAGTGTGTTCAGGTACCATCTCTTCCACAGGCAAATTCACACACACAATGTTAAAGAAGATGTAATTGATCAGAACAATCCCCTTTATTCACTGGTATGTTCTGAAACCTTTGTACTACATTGCCTCTTCTGTGGAACTGTAGTGTTCACTCTCAACACTCTTTAATGAGGCCACCATTACCTCTCTGAGTAGCTCAGTAGGGACAAACTATTCATTTAAATGCATAATTTTACAATTTAGCACATGTTTAAAGGATATATTTTACAACTCATTCCCAAACTTTTTATTTCTTAAAGTTTAACCAAACTGCAGCCCCCCTCTCAAGTTCTAGAGCTGTATAATTTAACCAATCTTTTATTGGTTCCTTTTTTATTTAGAATAGATTCATCCTTTTTTTTGCCATCCAGATGGGGTTGTTAGCTGAAACTTTCACTACTCATCCAAACAGCTTCCTCAGTCTCAGTTAGGTTGGTAAGTTCCCAATACTTGAGTTCTCCAAGGTCAAAGGATCCTCCGCTGTCTGAAAAGGCCTGTTACATGAACAGTGAAGTAGGTTTAACTAACCCTTATAAGTGTAACTTTCTTGTTGGACCTGTGAAGAGGTGTTGATCTTCCTGCAGATGGATAAAAGGGCAGCATGAAAAAAGTAGTTGACAGGTTGTGCTTAAGACCTCCACCTCTGTCCTTCTGCACACACATGCTACTTTTACCCCTCTTTCGAATTTCTGCCCAAAATTCATACACTTATCCTCAAATTTGTGTCCTTTTGTCCTTGAGGTGAGAGCATGCAACATCTCAAATGTTAAATTCTCTAAATTAACTAATGCTAATTCGATGAATTCCTTAAAAAACATGGAAACATGGAAATTACTTCCATCTTCCGCAAATACTTGTGTTTTTAAGATTATTGATACTTCCACCTTTAACTTTATTAGGGCAGTTTGTGCAATAGTGCCACCTGCTGGACTGGCATGCAAAGCAGAAGATTGGCAGGGGAAAGAGATTACCTCTTTTTATGAGATGATATCTGCCTGACAATAGTCAAATCAGCCCATCTTGCACCATCATCAATGCCACACAGATGATTCATTTTGTTAATTCTGATATTTGAAATAAACATTACCTGAAGCGTGTAATCGGTATCTGGATGATTTTTTAAAATTACATGTACAAGTCAAACTCACAAAATGATTCAGCAACTGCTTGGGTTAGTCAGGATCTTACCCACTGTGTATGTTGTCAAGCAGGGTCAAGGTGTCAAGATCTACTTTTTCAAGGAGAACCTCCTGAACTGCATTAAGAATCTTCTTTTGGTCATCAGGGTCTGTAACTCCAATCTACACATCGGCATTAGGACACCAGGATTAGTCAGTTTTCATCAAAGTGGTTTAAGAGTAGATTATAAGCAGTGATTTCAGCATGAATGTACAGTACATGGAATGCTGTAAATATACGGCAAAGAAAATACATTCCAGTAAAGCAGTTTTAGCGCTTGTGTCAAAGGTTGCTAAAAATCTAGAGAATACAGTTTTAGTATCTTTAAAATAAATGGTGTGCACAAAAAAGAGGGGAAAAAAAGTTTTGCTTCTTAAATAATTTGATTTTACTGAAATTACTATGAGCACAAATAGAGAATTGACAACAAAGTCACAATACATTGCATTTAGGGTCATAACATTTTAGGACACACTTTTTAAAAAATGGATCAATATACCAGTCGACAGACCATCTAGCCAGTGAAGGCTAACAATAATACCATTTAGAAATTATAAATAAATTAGCCATTACATTAATTTTTCCCACTTGCCCAACTGAACAACTGCATGAGGCATTCCATGAGTAGAGTTTGCTTGCCCTGGGCAGGTGGGCAAGCATTAATGTCTTTCACTTGTATATTTTTATTACTTAACAATGTAATACTATGTTAAGAATACCATGTTTAAATTGTTTAGATAAATAGGGAATTTTTACTTTTATAAAAAATAGACTCCAGCTTTAAAGCTATGTATATGTGTCTATGAGCTGACAAATTTCAGTGTTGGTACAATGCGTACAATGAACTTTAGCATTTAAAATAATGAACCATCATGGGACCCTTATCACTACCAGAGTATTACTCTAGGAAACAATTAAAAATAGATATAAAAACATAAAAGCACTAGAATTACTGCTGCAACGCATTTAATAGAATATACAGTACAATTATACTGGCTGCCTTAGTTACCCCTATTACACTGTACAACAGTCCATCAGTGAGCCCACATAACATCAGGTCTTTGTTCCAGAAACTTCCACATCCTATGAGCTATTGCTTCTTTGGGCAGTTCATAACATGCATGATTATATGGCATGAGCCATTTTGGCAACTAGTATTGAAAATATTTAAATGGTAGTTATGTGCTAAATCTTCTGTTTATGCATTTTTCAATTCAGTATCTCATTCACTGCACACTTACATTTTCCAAGTCTGCTTTTTCCATTGTCAACAAGTGGCTCCAGGTGATGTCATTCTCCTGAAGTGAGAAACAAAAAGTGAAAAACACTTTTAGAACAAACTCTAAACCACCATTTTAAGATGTACTGTGGGTCAACTATATTCGTTTATGTATCTACACGTACCATAACTTGATGTTTTAAGTGCAAGAGAAAAAATTAAAAAAAATAAAATCTGGCATGACATATGATCCAACCTATATAATACGAAAAGTGTTCTCACCATCATGACATCTGAGAGATAATCCAGTTCCAGTCCATGCAGTAGTAAGTCAATATCACACAGTTTAACACAGCTGCAAGCAAAGCAAAATGTATATATTATTATAGTGTGTCAGTTTTCCCTCATCATCACTAGAGGGCATTCTAGCCACAGTCTATAAGAACCACGTTGGAAGTACCTCTCCTTTGAGACGGACAGAGGTTCTGGGTCTCGAGTGAGAAATTTAGACACTGTTTCAGCTTTAGAGGGCAGTGCACCATTACCCATGGGGTTACTTCGTGAGTTGAGAGTCCTGTAGATCTGGGGAGGAAGGTTTAATTTTTAAATGAACCACGTTTTAAATTCAGAACAGAAACAACAACATTGACACCTATAGTTCACACTGGATCTCACAATCATTAACATCTAAAAGGGTAGACTGGACATATCCGCTACTTCCCGTGTCAGCTTGACGCTATATGAGTTGTTGCTACTGCACGAGAACCCAAATGTATAACAAGAGTTTTTCTGCTCGTCCTTCGCGTGATTAGTCACGATTAATGGCATTGAATCAAGGAAATCGTTATGGTGAACAGTAAAGAATCACATACTGTTTTCTCTGCAAATTTCTTTTAAAAATCTGACCATTTTATGAAGGTGGAAGACGACAAGTGTTCACATTGATATTTGTTTACTATTTCCACGAGCACCTGTAATGATAAGTCAATAAAAGAAAATAAAAAATAATGATAATTAAAAAAACAAATGTATAAAAAAAGAAACTGGTCCTGCCTTGAAACGTACACATGTGCACAATTATGAATATGAATGTCTATTTTCTTTGACTGACCGACCGGCTTTCGGGACTATTTTTTTGTCTATGACGAAGTATTAATTATGGCTGAATTTAACTTCTAGTAATGACTGAGGAGTGCAATATTGCTTTGTATTCAGGGTTGAGTTACATGGTAATCATACATATGTGCTTTATTAATTTTACAAATTTAAGGGGAAAGTTTGGGACTGTGTTTCTGCCACACTTTATACAGAAATCAATTAAAATTGCAGTTTATAGTTAATTTGCTCATTGTTTTATTCAGTCTAAATAGATTAATTTTATATACACACAATCGCATACCACAACAATATCAATGAAATATATATGAAAACACAAAACCTTAGGTGGTATATAGAGAACGCATCACAGAAAACTTGATAGTTGTCTCTCAGCGTTTAGCAACAACCGATATGGAGTCATGATGTCACTGCACCAGCCAATAGGAGCAGCAAGTAGGACGGTCTATCCTTTTAGATGTCTATGCTCACAACGGTGTTTGTGAAAGGTCATGAGTTTTAAATTTTGCCACACTAGTGCAAACAAAACCAAAACCATCATATTTATTGATCTATTAGCTGGTTTGAAAAAGGTCACTTGACTTGAAGTAGTCTGAGCCGAGCCTCAAACACAAGTAGATATATAAACAAATGTCTTTATAAAAATGTGCACTGTGAATGAAATGTCCATTAATGTGTAACTTGATGCATTCTACAAATTACAAATAAATGTTATCTGACACATTTAAATAATGAACTAAAAACTGAATAATTGGAATATGGTGATGAAAATAAAAATTTACTTACTGTAGGAAGTCCACAATTTTTTTTCATAATTAAAGAGGCACCTGGTTGCAAACATGCTTGAGAAGCCCTAACAAACAGTATGAATCTCCAAACACATCACAAGAAAGAATAATCCCATCTCACACAATGGCATTTCACAACTGCTTTACTCAATGTTCCATTCATGTAATGAGTTTTTAAACACAGCATACAGTAGAGTTTCTATTTATTTTTCAATGGATAATGTCTTCCCCCGTAATAGTACATGCACTGTAGGCTGGCATCCCCAATCTATTAATGTCCAATATACTGTAACAGATGGTGTCAATAATACCAAATGACACCACATGGTGGCACTTCCTTTTTATTGTGGTAGACTAGAGCTGTATGTATGTGCGGGACATTAAGTAGTTTTGCTACAACGCTGCTCTGATCAGCTACCTCGATGAACTTGTTCTCCTGAGTAATGAGCGGTGCAGGGTTTGACTGCTGTATTCTACAGCTAGTGTAAAACTATTGAGGGCAGTGTCGTGGAGACCCCGCTTACAGTATATAAGTTAATGTTTAATACTGTCGAAATAAAGCTACAGTAAGGAATTCCCCGTTTCAGAAGTGTTTTTCAGCTCTCTAAGCTAATTGCAATCTTGGAGTTAATACTAACTACAGGCTTCGCCCGCCGCAGTAAGGTTGAAGGCACGCAATCACCATTAACATTTTATAATTATAAGAAGCAAACATTTTGATCTACTTAACTTTGCTGGGTTTATATTATCACTCACTCATCATCATCTTTACTGCTTTATCCTGTATTCAGGGTCACAGGGGGCCTGGTGCCTATCCCAGGAGACTTAGGGCACATGGCAGGGTACACCCTGGACAGGGTGCCGATCCATCACAGCGCACAGACACAAACACTCACTCATTCACACACTACGGGCAATTTGGGAACACCAATTAGCCTAACCTACATGTCCTTGGACTGTGGGAGGAAACCGGAGTACCCGGAGGAAACCCACCAAGCACAGGGAGAACATGCAAACTCCATGCACACAGAGACGGGAATCGAGCCTGGCCGGGGATGGGTTTATATTATACCCGAGTAAATTAAAATTGTTATTTGTGTAAAATGTCTACTGTCAGGCATACAATACGAGTGCTGTTGAAAATAGTGTACAATTACTGAATAAAAGCCTTGGCCTCTGCAAATCAACACTTCTCTGTAGTACACTCGCAGAATAATACATATTGGCCCTTATCACAGTTGTGGAACCTCCCATGTAGTTGTCAAAAATTGACTAACAAATATGTTGACCTTTCCGAATCAGCACTACTCTGTAGTACACTCATGGAAACTACCAACAAAAAGAAACAAATATCCAAACATTTTAGAGCACGTTCATGTAAAACCTCCATCATTCTCTTGCCACAATGGGTAAAAAAAATTCCTGGGCAAACACTAATGTGTAATTCGTAATAAGCAAAACCCCATGTGACTGATAAGGTCTTTAGGTTCTGAGGTCAGAGGTCACCTACCTGCAGGTGTTTGAATGATTTGGCCAGGTCAGCTGCTGTATTTCCTGCCTTGCTTTTAATGGACTTGTCGGCTCCAAGCTGTAGTAGTTTTAGAACTGCAGTTTCATGGCCGTGCTGGACAGCTAGCATGAGCGCCTAATTGACCAGAGAGTCTCATTTATTATCTCTGCAAATACCAAAAATATTGGCCTTATACAGTAGTTCTAAAGAATGATGCTAGTCCAGTTTAACACTGCTTAGAGGCAGATTGGGTTTAATCATTTCATGAATGAAATGAACTGCCAGGCAGACTATAAATATTTATTTTAGACACAAAAATGTAGAAACTATGACCGATGTGTGAAGAGTACCGTGTAGCCACTGTCATCCTGAAAGTTGAGCTCTGCTCCATGGGACACCAGCAGATTAATCACCTGAGAGTAACCGTACCTGGCAGCCAGCATGAGACACGTCAGACGCCTCCTGCGCAAAGAGGAAACCTGTGTATGTCAAAGACATTCCAGTGTTCACTGTTTTCCTGAGTTTCAAGGTAGCAGGGTAGTTCATGGGTTAGTCCAAGTCTTATCGGGTACAATTTAACACAAAGGTAAACCATAAACTAGTGACAATTAGTGTGACATGTGGAAGTGCTGTTTTGAAAAAAAAAAGGTTAACAGGGTAAGACTGCATATAATCAGTTTGGTAAAATATTTGACATACTCTGACACAGATGCTTAAAATCCAGCTGAAACTTTTCAAATGCACAGCATTTCAGTGGCACAGCTGCATTACATGAGAGAAAACTGAAAAATAAATAAGTAAAATAAATAAATCGAACACTGAACTGATGAACAGAGATGGTGCTACGACTAATTTGCATCATGGGAAAACTGTACTGGCATGTGATGTATAAATGTGACTCATATTTATGGAAGTGCAGGGAAAAGCAGAAGCTCTCGTCAAACATTACACAGCATGGTGAGGCCTGTGTGTGATTGCAGCATGGGTTTATGGGAAAAGGTCCAAACCATTTATCACCATGATGCCTGACATTTCCCAGAGAACAGGCATCCAATCTTCAGTACTACAACGTCATGTACAGGTGAGGGAGGGCATGTTCATTCCTCAACATGACACTATCTACGCACGGTCCTGTGACAAACTGTGTGATGACTTACATGCACCTTTTCCCATGGTAGCATAACAATAATCAGGAAGTTTGCTCAATCAATTCAGGAAGTTTGCTGAATTAGATCAATCAAATGATTCAAAAACATTACTGCCATTTGGTAAAGGTAATTGTACACGATATGTTACAGTTACTGGAGAATGTAAAAGACGCATCATTCAGAATGTTTACCACAAGGAACGGCCTTTAAAACAGAATAATCAGTCTGCATTTTCCCATATTTGACAATGATCCTGGAAAATGTTTCTGTTTATTTATATTGCATGTGCTAATGAAGTAAAAGAAAAAAATATATTTCTGTTTTGTAATCTTATGATTTGTTGCTTCATAAGATCAAATAATAAGAATGACAACGATATATCCACCTCTTATCAGAGTTACCAGTATCAGGCTTTGTTGTGCAATGCATTATCGCAATGCTCTTACACACTGTAGCAATCCATGTTTGATGATAACTGCAATTATTTAAAGCAATATACAAGAATGCCCCTGTCATTTCCCTGAAACTCAACATAATTAAAAGCCACGTAATGCTGCATGACACGGTGTTCATTCATTAATTGCTAATAAATGCTTCACTCTGTTCAGAGTGGATTAAACTAGTTCTATGAATCCGATATATACAGCAATTGTCTGTATGAGGTTGTCAGTCAATGTTCACACAATAAATCAATATGGCTTTTTAAAATTTTTATTCCCATAATGTTTTATGTTCAAGGACAACGTTCACTAAAATTAGAGCCATTGTCTTAAAGGTTACTAAAAGCAATGGAGTTAATGGCTCAGCCCTTTCCTGGATCATTAAAAGCAAGTAGAATAACAAGTACACTAGGAGTTACTCATTCCCCTCAGTAGAACTGTCAAAGGGGTCAGATGGCCACAGGTTAAACCCCAGGACCACCAACCTGCCACTTGTGCAAGGCCCTCAGCCCTCATCTGCTCATGAAGAAGGGCATCTGCCAAATGCCATAAAATGGAAACATTATAATCCATCAAAGGGAAAAAATTCATGATGATTCATAAATCATCAACTTTGGACAATAGCTAAAACAGATTAAAAAAAAAACAATGTAGCATGTAGAAACATCAAAACATCAAAAATTTTTGCAAAGCTCATTGAACCAATATGAGCAAATCTGTGGCTTTGGCCCATACAATCCGCTAGTCATGTGTTATGTGTGCCCTTCGGATTTCCACCATTTATGGAAAACATGTCTACAGGAAACGCTACAGACATGGAGCATCTCAGTAATGCCGTGGCTACGGATTCGGTTTACCAGTCCTGTTACTGGCATGCAGCTGTCAAATACCAGTCAAGTGCGATCTTCAAAAGCCTGAGAAGAAAGGCAGTGCTTCATCGTCATCGCATAGCCACTTCCCTCTGCATCTTGTTACCACTTTTCAAATATTTTGTCTGGACAGGATACAACCACTTTCATACCAGTCAACACAGCAAAGCGCTTGTTGATACTGGGTCATGTGCACAGCTTGGGCTGCAGATGATGTGCAGCTGGTGGAAGAGCTACTTAGTGTGTGTGGGTGCAGTTCAAGTGCACAATCACCACCCTGATTCCTACCTCATGCATCAAACACTGTTTTCATCAAAATGTTTCCGAAAAGTCAGCAAAAAAAAAAGGGCAAATGATTGAGTTTCCATTGCATGTTGGTATGTGAATACACTGTATAGATTCCATTTTATGACAGCCAAATACAAACATTGGTGAATTATGACTAGATCCGATCTGAAAGGCATTTCAAAACAGTTGACCACTTCAGCAAAATGGATTGTTCACACTGTAACAAGCCATTTGTCCAATTATGTCTACAATCAAGGGATAAACTGCCCTGTTATTTAAAAACTTTTTATTAGGACATTCAGCTACATTCATCATTTATGAGCTTGCACTATTCTGCATTATCAGATCAACTTAATTAAGAATTTAACTACAGCAATCGTGCATTCATATGCACAATACATTTGGTTTGGTTTTAAACTGGTTTTTATCTTTAAATTTCTTTTCATCAAAACTCCAGCTCTTTTTGCAAGGAGACAATCTTTACTGTCCCTGGCTTCTCACCCTATACTTCCTCCACAGATCTTTTCTCTTATTCCTGAAGAAATAGCAGAGACAAACATGACAAACAAATCTCACATTGATTTTTGTGAGTTATGGATCAGGTGCCTCTTCCTACTGTATCTCTTCATAAAGCACTTGATTTAATAATTAACTTTAAAAAAATCCTTGAAGACTTTCTTCCATGCTGTTTGAACATCCTCCTAAATGGGTGTTATCTGTATGGTATTATTACTCCCTGACCTAGTAAACTAGCATGAGGGAGACTACAAAGCAATGCTGTAAGGCAAACTGGATAAGGGAATTTGACTAAACATATAAAATGTAAATAAATTGAAAATAAAGTTGGAAAAAGCTTAGTGAATACTGAAACGGATAATCAACAATTCAGATTGTGAATTATCTGGGGACCTCGTATGATTTGTAATAATTGCGGAGATTATCCGTGATCTTAATCCTGTGCAAATCAGCCATGTCTGTAATTTGTAAAGTAGAAATTTCCCCAGAAATGAAATACCATATTTCACTGAAGGTCCAGTGATAATATTAGTCCCGTGCGAATCAGCATGTCTGTGATTTGGCCAGTATTTGGCAAGGTTGTATATAATTATTTCAAGATTTTTGTGTGCCTTTTTATCCATCTCCTTCAATGGAGGCTGTTTTTGAGTGAAAGTATTTTCGGTGTTGGGTCATATTGCTATCAGCCATACAAAAGTACAACGTGCAGAAAGAGAATAATCGCGAATAGGCCGTTTATCTGTATGAAATGTAATATTTGTAATACGTAAAATAGATATAACTGTAATATACAATATATAATATGCAATATAACAAACAAAATATTTATTTGTATGAAAAACATCATATCTGGAAGATAGGTCAGTAAATTCCGAGTAAAATCGCAGGCTTTGCTTATCCCGTGCGAATGCGCCACATGAAACTCAGAATAGTGCGCGAATAGTACTTTAGTTAGCTTTTACTTTTCTCAGTTTTTAAAATTAGCAGATGCTACCTAATGATAAAGACAATAAACATTAGTACTTCATATCAAATGTTTTCCTGCTGATACAAAATATAAATAAAAATAATAAAAATATTAAAAGCAAGTCAAGCTAAAACCAAGGATAAGCAAATTAGCAGCCGGTAAACACACTGCCGAGCCAAAAATCAGTCGCCGCCTGGATTTAACTAAGCGAAAAGTTAAGAGCCTTCCATTGGATAATTATTGTGGCGATTAATATGGTTCATCCGGAAACAAGTTATTTAACCCTGACTGATGCAGTGAGTAGCTTCTTATTTCTTAATCAACCATGTCAGAACATATCCTGTGGTTTTGGGAAAGATTTACTCTGTTTCAGCAACGTCAATTTATTGTGCCGCATCAAGAACAGAAACTGACTAAAAGAGACTGCTGAAACTAGTAAAATTGGATTTTAAAATGTTCAATGCACTTCATCTTACTTAATGCTAAAGTTATTACTTTATTTTAGATAAAAGCATTTTTTCTTAAACAATAAATAATAAATCCCCCAATTGAATAAGGTATTTCTATTCTTGTAGGAATGTGAGGCCACCCTATTTGAACACACGTGCACTTTACCTGTTGTAAATGTTCGGGTCAGCGTTGCGATTCAGCAGTAGAGCCATACACTTGCTGATGTTCTCCTCAGAGACGGAATTTGCAGTGCAAGCTGCCATTAGCGCTGTGTAATGACCTGAGTGCAAACAAAAAAACAGGACAGGAAGAGAACACAAGCTCAAGATTAGCGTCTAAGCAAACTATGGAAGTAAAAAAGCTACTTTTAAGCGTACAGTTGAGGTAAAACTAGAAATTATTTGCAATGACACTGAAAACAATATCATGAAACAAAAGCAACTGTGGAACTTCTTAAACAAGAACAAACAGGATCGCATTTGCACTAAGTGTGAAATCCGTTTTTGCAAGGATCAATGGTGTATACAATTGTGTGTGAAGGCAAGGTATGTGCACTGTTGTGGTGCAGACGTATTTGCTCTGATTAGAGACAGGTTTAGGCTACACTTGCAAGTCTGGCTGAGGGTAGGATGCAGACTCCGAATGGTTGTGTCTGCAATTGAGTAGGAAAATAAATAAAGCACCAGTGTTGGGCCAGTGCAATGACGCCAGCATCACGCTCTGTGTACTGGCATTATCCATCACTGCTGCATTCTTCTCTCTCTAAGCAGAACACAAGCTATGAAGCAGCGATTGGCTTCACATTTAATTATTTCCTTCCAAAGCCGGCAAACATGCAAACACTCATATACACACAGAGACTGGACACGGCGGAAATGTCTAAATTACTTCACTCACTCTTACAACCAGCATATAAACTGAACACACGCTAGAAGATTAATTGGATGGTCTCAATAACCCTGTTTTTACGTCACAACTATTAAGTCAAGTCAGATGAAATAAGTATTAACAAGCTCTGAGCTAAAATTAACCCACATACACACACATACTGAGAGAGAACGAGATCAACATAAAATAATATGATGACAAGTACTGCCTTTGTCCACATAAAATATTAAATCTACTCTGGAAAGCATTCAAAGCTATTAGAAAATGAAGTAACTATTAAGAACGAACAGTTCCTTCAATTTCTAATAGCTATGAATGCTTTCCTCAATTAAAAAGTACAATGTGTAATTCACACACTTTAAAAATAAAGAAATATTTAGAAATATTTAATTGCCATCTCCTGTGGCACAAGCAGAATAACTTACTCTGGACTATGCTGTAATACTGAAACAATCCATTGCTGCATGAATTATTCTTTATACAAACAGCAAAGTACATTGCATGTTATTTCTTACATAATGCTGTGTGCCATATGAAGATGGCACATAACCTACACTTTGTTGATATCTGACCATCAAGCCCATTTGTGCTTGCTGAACATCTCAATTCAGCTTTAGCCCTCTATTTGTCCATTCAGCCAGGAGGAATAGTGATGATGGAAGGGGATATTCGGAGTGCAGTTGGTGCTTCAGTTCATCCCAACAATGTGTAATGGTTGTCAGGTTTCAGTAAAGGCTTCTTGAGGTCTTCCACTCTTTATTTATCTCACTTTATTTTTCTCAGAGGGGCATTGTCATGCTCGAACAGGTACGAACCCTTAGCTGCAGAGTCTTAATACCACAGCACACAAAGCTGTGTCAAGAGATTGGGGAACTCCAATATAATATAATAATGGTGTCCATGTTCACAAAAATTATAAATTCAATTCAATTCAACACTAGGTGTTTACTGTGCACTTGAACAGATGCCATTTTGTCTCAGAGCTGTATTGGACTGTGAACTCTATCTCGTTGAGGATTTATTTTTTGTACAATACACGTGAGCTACTTCCATGATTTGTTTACATCAATGAATGTTCGTAGATCCGCTGTCCTTTCATATCTGCGGAAAGTTCGTAATGCAAATGTTCCTAATTCTGAGATTTACTGTACACGAGCATAATGAGGAGAAATGAATGCCATGATTAATATAGCACATAACAAGAAGTTCACTTTTTCTAGGCTTTTACAGGGACACAGAAATTAGCAATGACCAATCTGCTTAATTGTGGTTTTACTTCATGTATAACACAATTAGGGAAAGGGGGAGAAAATTTTTTATATATACAGTCTAACACATAAAACAGTATAGTTTTTTGCACATAGTTGAGAAGCTTAGCCTTGTTTCCACTTTGGAGGTGAACATTTTTCCATTAAGACCACTTCTGCTCACTCTTCTCCTGACAGTAAATGGATATACCTCTGTCCCACTGGTTTCCACCAGTTCTTTGCTGATGGCACTGCTGGACATCTTCCAATGTCAAAGGGAAGTAAGCATGATGTGTCTATCATCTGCTGCATTAAATTTCCTTCCTTCCATTCCTTTAGGCTTCTTCAAAATAGCATGAACAGCACATGCTAAAACCCCAGTCTTTCTTCTGGACTGCAACAAATACTGCAGACTCACTGCTTGACATTCTCTGAAGCAAAATTGCAAAAGCATATTTTTGCTGAAATCGCATCCATTGTGTAAAATGAATTAATGGTTGTATGAACTTATGATGTGATTAAGCCTAGCTGGCACAAGCAAAGACTTATCGATGTGTGCATGCATGCCATTTTAGAGGACATACCCATTTACATTAGTCAGACCTAAGCCATTTATACGTAATTATGTATAACATAACGTATAACAAATATAATTTAGAAGTTTTAGGCTACCTCCTCATGGTGTTATTTGATAATGGTCATGGTAATTTAGCATAGTAATTCTATGTGCCTATGAAGTTATTACTTAAGCTTCCAAAGTTGGTATTTATTGCAAAATAATGAGCAAATGATGTATTGAGTAGATGAGCTACACCCAGAAACCACTTTAGTAGGAACATCTATACACCTGTTTATTAATGCAAAGATCCCATCAGGCAATCATGATTCAGTAGTGCGGGTCATACAGGTTTAGTGTATTTTTTTCAGTCTGGGAATTTTTCAGCAAGTAATTTCCACCCACAACACTGCCTGCTTTATAAGCCATGTTTGAAGTACGACAGGTTAAAATATATAGACACGGTACAAACAGTAATGAGAAGATTAGAGGTGCCTTTTTAGTGTACCATAAATAAACAAATAGATAAATAAATAAGCCCCACATCACCTAGCAGCAGTTCACTGGAAGAAGTCTAATCCCTCTCATTTGACAATACAAGCCTGTCATAACTGCACTTACATGACGGTTGTCAGGAAGTAGTTCCAGGAGTTGCATACAGTAAGTAAGTTGTACTTGTGGCTTGAGAGGTTCAAGATACAGTGTGAGATTCCATGGATAGAGAAAACAATACGTGTTACATGCTATTAGGTAGCTTCTCACCAAAAAAATGGTCAAATACAAAAAATATGCCAATAAACTAATTGATGCTTTATCGTAACACTAAGATAATGTTTTGATCAAAGCCGCCATGACAGGCTTGTGTTCATTGTTTCATTGGAAGAGATAGGACTTCTTCCAGTGAACTGCTGCTAGGTAGTGTAGGGCTTATTTTGACCAGCACTATTCAGGACATGAGAAAGAGGTGTATGTACCCTATTTACTAATATCTGGATGTTGGCATGGTGTCTGAACAGCCAACTCCTAATAGAAGGCTAATAGAATTTTCAATAAGCACTAAAAATGTACATCTATGGTACACTGAAAAGACACCCCTAAATATTCACATTAAATAGAAAAATTGAAATACATGTATAAATAAACAGAGAAAAAAACTTACATTACTAGCTTACAAATTATTGCATACAAATATGTACAATATCAACATTTAAGTTTAAATATATAAAACTAGAGATAGAGAATAAAATTATTCAGTCACATACAGTATAGCAATTAGTTTGTGTGCAATTCATGGAGTCACACTGACTCCAAAATGTATAATTTTTGCAATTTATATGTGTGCATTGGATAAAATGTTGTTGTTCCTCTATAATCCTACAGATGGTGCACTCTAAACTATTCACACATTGGCAAGCAGCGCAGTGTGCTGTGTGGTAGAAGCAGAGTATTTGATAAGTTTGTTTAAAACTGTAATTAAATCTGAAAAAATTTGTCTGTTCGTTTATAAAATCATGATACAGTAGAATGTAGTTAATGTTGTTTTGAGGAATGTTTTTTCCTAAAAAAAAAAAAAAAAAAAAAGACATCTAACTTAAAGCATTAACCAGTGAGAAACAGGAGCAGATGATGACAGTGATCAAGCTGATGATTAGTATATTGGTGATGCTGAATGCTGAGCGGTTTGAACAGATGAGAGGGGAAATGAGGTTCGGCTGAGATTGTTACATAAACAACCAATTTTAGTATAAATATTTTAGTGTAAAAATAAAGTGTGACTTCAAGCACTTTGAAGCCTGTTTTAGTAAACATCTATTCACATTACTTTACTTTATTTTAAATTAATTTAAATTATGTAGATTAAAGAAAATGACTTCTGCACAGTACTGTAATTAAAATGTGCCACTCTGTGCAGCATAATGTACCAAGCAATAGATATATTAATCTCACAGGCGGGATCTTATGAAGTAGTTAAGGCAATGATTTACAGCTGTACAAGAAATGCTAAAGCTTGCAAAAGACTTCCTATACAATTGTGGGCTAAAGCTTTATTTATATACATTGACACATTCAGTGTATGTGTATGACAGACCTAAAAACATAGTGCCTTCTGCTCCCATGAATATTAGCAAATCTTCCTTTTATGCTTAAGATTCATTACAAATCATACATTTTACCTTTTAGTGATGAATCTTAAAATGTAATAGGGTTAGCCAGTGCACATAATATATTAAGGTTTTTATTTATTTATCTTGTAGATAATAAAGTTAAGCTGAGCATAAAGTTTCAGATTGCAATGCAATGTTTGTTAACTTCACTTCCCCTACACTGGATTTAGCATTAATATGATATTAAACATTGGTGGAACAGACAGTGAGAAAAATGTTATTGATCTTGCAATCTCCTTTTTCCCCACCCTTGTGACATCAGCATAAGGCAACTTGGAAATACTTACAAAAACAATGAAAATACATCATCAGTCAACAAATGAATACCATATTTGTCAAAAAAAAAAAAATATATTAATTCCAGGAGAATTTACCTTTAAGGTCATAACCATAACTTTGCGCTTTACAATTCTAAACTTATGTTCAAGTTCAGCTTTTATTCGTCATATGTGTACATATATGAGGTGGTATCAAAAAGTTTCGAGACTAGTCAACTGATGACAGCATATGGCTTCCTGTACAGTCACAGGGAGCACTGACCTTCATAAGTCAGTGTGCCAACTGGTGCTATTCTAACCAAGTGAGTTACCAAGTCTGTGATTTCATCATGGACAGCAATTTAGAACAAAAAGTCAAATAAAAAAATGTGAAATTCTAGGCAAAGAAAACTGAATTTGCCACAAAGACGTTTAACGTAAATTGGCAAGTTTATGGTGATGTCATTTGAGGTGTTTTGAGTGGTACTTGCGCTTCAAAAGTGGAAGAACATCACTGGAGGAAGATGACCAGAGATCAGGAAAGCATTTAGCAAGCTCAATTCTTAAAAATATGAAAATCATCTGGCAACTTGTGCATGATGATCATCAGTGAGCAATCCACAACATTGCTGCTATTGTGGGTGTGTCATACGGAAAAGTCCAAGCAATCCTCACGTATGATTTGAACATGGCCGTGTTGCTGCAAAGTTCCACAGTCTGCTGACCCAGGAGCAGAAGGAACATTGTGTCAAAGTCTGCCAAGAACTTCGTCAGCGTGCCGTGGATGACCCGTCCTTCATGTCGAAGATCATTACCGGTGACAAAACTTGGGTGTATGGGTACAACCCTTCGATGAAGCAACAGTCTTCACAATGAAAGAGCTCATCATCTCGAACAACAGAAAAATGCCAGGCAGGTCCGCAACACAACAAAAGTGCATGCATATTGTCTTTTTCGACATTCGCGGCATTGTGGATCGAGAATTCGCCCCCAAAGGGCCAGACCGTCGACAACCAATTCTTCTACCAGATTTTAAGGCATCTGAGGAAGGACATATGACGACATTGCCTGGATCTGTGGCATGCTAATCTCGAAACTTTTGATACCACAATGTATATTATTGCATAGTAAAATTATTATTTTCTTCTCATATCCCAGCTTTTGTTGGTATTGCAGGGTCATTATATGGCGCCTCTCAAGCAGACAGGGTTAAGGGCCTTGCTCAAGGACCCAACAGTGGCAACCTGGCAGAGCTGAACCACCATCGCCCCATTAAAGAGAGTTGCCCAGAAAACAGACATGAAATTATATCTGGGCTTTAGTTTTGACTCTTTACCTCTGCTGAAGTTGGCACTAGCTCCGCGGTCCAGCAGCAGCTTGGCCAGCTCACTGTGACCGACATGAACAGCACACATGAGAGGAGTCCAGTCAAAGCCCAGACGCGTCTCCACGTCCATACCTAAGAAACACAAGCACAGACACTATTGGTCTTCAGAAAACAAACATCCAATGCATCTACGTTAAAAACATGACATTGGTCTTGTTTTATTTAATCGAGCTAGCAAAGCCACATACCATTGTCCAGTAACTGGCGCACGAGATCGACGTCCCCGACTGTAATGGCTCTTTTCATGACGGACACGGTGTCTCCAGGGACTAATGTCTGCTTAGACACCTATATTATATAATAAAATAACTGTTGTTATAGTCTCTCGAACAGGATATTAAGAGAAAAGTCGGTTTAAAAGTCAACTGTAGAGTGTAGGGGGGGGGGGGAGAGTCACGGCTAGTTTTTTTTTTAAGCTAACTTCCTAGCTGAGCATATTTTTTAATTACCTCAGGGTCTAGATTCTTGGTAGCACAAATATAACCGACATCCCATTCTTCATCACTTCCATCACTTTCCTCGCCAGCAGGAAAGGCATAGTCAATGTTCTCCAGCATGACTGTCCCTTTCCCGTTTGCTGTAACGTTACCTGTTGAAATCACCAACACAACCCATTAACTAGTGTTAGAGCTACATGTCTACTGCGCACATGGAATACACAAAGCAAGACAATTTGACATGGTTCTTAAACATTAATGAAAGCGCCTTCTATTTTTAGCCGTCATTTCCTCCATTTTTATACAGTTCGTGAGCATTTACAAGTACAGTACCTCGTACCGGTGACCTTCAGTATCACTAGGTAGCGCCCTCACGCTGCCGAAAGATAAACCGCGTTTAAAAACCGCGTGTTACGGTACCTACAAGATGGAACTTGAACAGACAAATAAATAAAATCCATAAGATGTTTACTAAAAAATAAAAAAAATAAAATGTAGGTGTCACTCTGATGAGCCACACTTTATAGTTTTAGTGGCGTATGTATTTGAATAATTTGGGAAAACACACTTTGATGTCTTAGAGTTTATTAGGTTTAAAAAGTAGGTAACTCACATTAATTTGTGCAGCCCACTCTCTGTGCAGACCAAACTAAATAAAATTGTTGCTAACTATGTTTTTACCTGAAAGAACTAAGCACTGTTTTTACTATATACTACAAACATAACTTATTTTACTTTTTATTTAGTTATTTTGTGCCTTATTCGTCATTGGTCATCTATTCAGATACGTTTAACACGATACTAGTAAAAGTATAAAAATATATATTTAAAAAATAGACATCCTCTAACTGCATAGGACGTAGCATTAGAATGTATCTTGTGTCTGAGCTTGGTCTTTGTGAGGTTTCATATGTTCTGTTCATATGTATGTTTTCTGGTTTACCTTTATCTATAATAATAATAATAAAACATAACTATTGGTGAACTGGCTATGCCATTTTTTCACTAGGTGTGAATGTGTGTGCTTGGCGTCCTCACATTTGCTCTGTTCCTAACACTGAACCAGGTTACAGACATTACCTCGTCTGTATTGTTGGGTCAGGTGTTTCTCATCTTTCTCTTTAAAATACCCCATAGAGAATCAAGTCAGGGAAGTTGGATGAAAACTTGGATTCTGTGCCACTCCACTTCAGACTCTGGGATCTTGATTTCAAAAAGAAACACAAAGTTTACTTGCATTTAAAAAGAAGACTTTAACCACCGAGCAATGGTCCATTCCTTTTTCTAATGAGCTCATGTTAGATGCTTCTAATGTTGTCTCTACTTCAAGAGTGGCAAGACACAAGGAATGTTGTAGCCTGTCTCCTGAAGAGGTCTATGCGTGGTAGCTCTTGATGCACTGACTCCAGCCTCATTCCACTTTTTGTGAAGCTCTCCCAAGTTCTCAAATTGACTTTGCTTGAGAATCATCTTATATCAGTAGTCATCCCTCTACCTTTTCCCACCACACATTTGCCTTCTGGTGAACTTTTCATGAGTATTCATTGATACAGCACTCTGTGAACAGCCAGCCCTTTCAGTAATTACCTTCTGTGGCTTACCCTCAAGGGTGTTGATGATTGTATTTTGGATGTGTGTCAAGTCAGCAGTCTTCCCTATGCATTTACTGAAGTAGGCTGAGGAATACCAGGTATTTATACTGTATGAATAGTAATGTACACTTTAAATTTAATATTCTATTATTTTGAGACAATGGATTTTTTTATTTTCATGAGCTTCAAACTGTAATCTAGAATCTAAAATATAGAAGAATTTCACTTTTTAAATTAAATCACAGGGATTTTTTTTTCATGACATAAATTTTTTTGGAGGTGTAATGTATATACATACTTTTGACCAGACGTTGAATTCTAAGCTATTGGTTTACTTATGGGTTTTGTACAGTAGTTTATTCTGCCTTCTGCCCTAAGTTCCCTTGCACCAGGCTCCTGCAACCTTCACAGGATAAGCAATTTAGATAATGAATGAATGGAAGATATATATATACTGTATGTGGTTAATCTAGGGGGCTCCCACATTAAGGCTACTACTACCACTCAGCCGGGAGGGCCGAAGACTATCACGTGTTTCCTCCGAACCACGTGACGCCAGCCGACCGCATCTTTTCGAACTGCTCGCTCGCGCACCGTTGGGGGCGGCGTAACACACTCGGAGGACAGCGCTATCCGCTCCCTCCGCTGCGCGAGCTCACAGACGCCCCTGACTGACTGTAGAGCCATGGTTAATCCCTCCCCTCTGAGAGAGCTCGGCCAATCTCTCTAGCTCTCCCTAGACCTCCGGCTGCGAGAGGTTACAGCACCACCCGGGATTCGAACTAGCGATCTACCACTGCGTCACTCGGAGACCCCCATTTAACCTTTTGTGTAAAATGTTAGAATTCTTACTTTGAACTTATCCATAACTATTCAAATGAGCTTTAATCTGCATTTGAAGTTGATTAAGCTGTTTAACTTTTTGTTTAACTGTCCATTTCAGTAAAACCTATACTTAAATACTAACATGTAAATGTGATTCTATAGACAGAAAAGGGACCCTGCCTAGCTGAACAGTGTAAGTTGTAGCCAGGTACTGCTAATAATTAGCCATGAATTAATTAATCATCAGGTGTGCAGAACTCTATTCAAGCAAAAGTTTTGGTAGTTTGCTGGGCTGGAGTGTGTCAAGAAAGAAAGATATAAACAATGGTTCTAGAGAAGCCATTGTTGCTGCACATCAATCTGAAAAAGGTTTAAAACCATTTTCAAACATCTTTCAATGAGTGGATGTTCCCCCAAGGCACATTCACCCCAAGGTCAGACCGTGCAGTGCTCAGAGAAATACACCTTACTGAGCATGTTAGATATTGAAGTCCATGGCAGCACAATTAGAAGAAAACCTAACAGGTTTTGTGTGTTTGGAAAGGTTGCCAGGAGAAATCCTCTTCTGTCTAAAAAGAAAATGGAAGTATGACTGAGGTTTGCAAAGCTGCATCTGAACAAACCACAAGAGTTCTGGAACATTGTCCTATTGACAGATGAGACCAATCTGGATGTGTTCAGCCTTTAGAGTGGCATTTTTGGCAAAAGCCAATTCAGAGAAATGCCTCATAGCCACTGTCAAGCATGGCATTGGAGGGGTGATGATTTGGGCATGTTTGGAGCCACAGGCCCTGGCCACCTTGTAGCAAATATGTCACCCATGAAATCCTGTGTATGTCAGAGCAAATGTAAGGCCATCTGTCTGATAGCTAAAGTTTGGGTCATGCAACAGGAAAATCCACCAAAGCCTGTCAGAAACCTACATCAGAATAGGTGAAAGGTAAAATAATCAAGGTTTTGGAATACCTTAGTCAAAGTCCAGACCTCAACCCAACTGAACTTCTTAAGGTTGCCAGGACCTTAAGAGGGTTGTGCATAAGTGAATTCCCTACACCTCAAAGAACTTACAGTATATTGTAAAGAAGAATTGGCTAAAACAATGTAAAAGACTGACATTGTCAACACTGTAGTCATTGTTATTGCTGCTAATGGTGGATCGACAATTTTTTTCTTGTTGGCTTTTTTTTTTACATAAATAATGGCATGGTGAAAAAAGTTATACATTATTCATCTTATGTTACAGTATTTTCCTAATACAAAGACCTACTGCAATCAGATGATTTTTTAATGTTTCTACACACACACACACACACACACACACACACACACACACACACACACACACACAAAAACTATTACATTTAAATTAGAAATTTTCTGCCTAATATTTTTGATTTTCTTATTGAAAATTTTGAAGAAGTTCTCACTTCTACATATGCAATTGGTGTGCATGTTTCTGTGGTGGTTTTATTCCTAGTTAATTTCAGTATAAAATAAGGATGTAATCATTAGGATTATTTTTGTAATCTTCTATAAAAGTGAAGAGATACGTTAATTGAGAGCTTTTCGCATAGCTCAGGACACTCTCACACTTCAATGCTGTTTATAATAAGGTGCTTATTGCTGTTTGAAATATACCAATTTACAGTAGTCTGACGCCTGGAGGTGTCGTACTGTATATCAGGTTGCTGTTTTTTTCCCCTTTAAGTGGGGCTACATTATCTAAGCCATAACGGAGTGCTGACTGCAAACATTTAGTCGCCAGTTTGAGTTCTGTGGAGTCAGACCGTGATCCAATCATAAATGATAACCCTATGAGATTACTGATAAAGTGAATGTGCAGTAGCTGACGTGAGAGTGCGTTTAATGTAAATTCATTATGAAAAAGACACATTTTAAATGAGATGAGATAGTGATCGGAGATAACTTAAGACCGAGGAAGTGTCAATCAAACTTTAATCTTAAACCTAGAGCATGACCAGTTTTATGACAGGGTCCTCAAAGACATTAATTTGCCCTTAATTACTGTAGTCCATAATGCTCAGAAACTCTGTTCTCAGATGGTCCTCTAGTAGCATTGTGGCTGATCAGTGTACAATGTATGATCTACAACGTTGCAAACTATTATTCATGCTTTAGTAATATTGTGCATGAAAATAAACATCCTCAATTTTATTTTTTAGACGAGAACGATATCTGACGGTTTTTTTTGTCCCATCACCCCCCCCCTTACACACACGCACACACACACACACACACACACACACACATTTGCTTTTTTTAATTTATTTTTTTACAGTGCTCCCGTCTTTAAAACCTGTCTGTGTGTAGGAGTGACATGAGTGTGTGATCTCTGACTGGGAGTAAACCTCACACTGGCTAAGCTGTGCCTGAAGCGCGCGCGCACTCGAGGCTTCTTTGGAGACGGACGCGATCCTCTCGCGCGCGCACGCCTCATGTTCGGCGCAGAGTTTTCTAATAACACGCAGAAAGTGAAGAGTTGTGAAGGGATCCCTCATGTGAGCTTCTTTTAGGATGCAGAGATCACCTGTGGATGATGCCGGCTTCCTTTCGAGATACTTTTTCTGGTAAGGACCAACTGCAGTTATCCATACAGTTTTACTGTTACTGAATGCGAATGATATTGTGCTTAGTCTGTACACACAGAAACAAATACAGAATTAAACTACACTACTTTTAAGGATACATTTTTGTACTATTAGTGTGTATATTATAACTTTAAAGAAGCGAATGTAGTGCACCATTAACACTTTTCTTCTTCACATCTATATCTATTATTTATTTCTGAAATTTCCTTAGGCTTTCTCTATTTTTAAATACCTACAGGTAACACATATCCACATTTTCAGTTAAAAATAACAAGGAAGCAAGAAATGGTTCAGTTTAATGAAAAGTATTATTTTATGAAAGTAAGATATAAAACATTTTAACATTCATCTATTCAGTTTACATTAAGCATATTGTCGTCACATCATCACCATCATTATCACACTGAATTACACTGAGAGTTGGCTGACAGAGAAATTCATAATGGAAGATTAAAACTAAAAATTAAAGTGTTGATGTGGACAAAAATCTTTCTGTGTGAGAAAAACAACTTTAAAGTTTTGCCCTTAAAATTCAGAACATTTTAGGTGTGGTGTTTTTATGTTTTAATTTTTTTTTTTTTAAACAAACCTATATAGGACTCAGGATTATGCAGTATAGGGTAACTGACATTTTTCAGCAAATCATACAGTAGGCAATGTAATGAATAGAATTTTATTTAATTTTAACTCAATGTAAAAACATGACAAAAAAGTGGGTCACAGAGGTAAAGAAATAGCACAGATAGACATAATCATGTTTTTCTGGTTGTTTTTGTTTGTTTCTGTGATAAAAAAAAGAAAAGAAATAATGATATGCTCATTTTGAGAGTTTTTCAGTTTGCTCATTTTTGCAGCATAATTTCCATATTCTGGTAGTGGTAACAAAACACAGGCAAGGCTTCCGTATAAGCACACACACACACACACACACACAAACACACACACACATATAAGTTGTCATAGTCCTATGCTGTATTGCCACTTGAGTTCAATTAATAATAATCTGAATAAACAAACCTCACTGAAGCAGCTGCACAGTTATGATTAATGATGAAATTGAGAAACTAGTGAGAAAAATGGGCCTTGTTGTTAATAACTGTCTCTTCTGGCTGTTCTCAGGTGGACAAGCCCTATTATGCGAAAGGGTTTTAGGGAAAAGCTGAAGCCATCGGATGTGTATCAGTCTCCATCGCAGGATGCTGCAGACGTCCTTGCAGAACGCCTGGAAAAGTTTGTATTCTCAAATGAACTCTTGCGTCCTGGTCTCATTTACATGTGGGAGAATTACAAACCTGAATTGCTTATATAATTTGTAGATTACTGCTTATGCTTATGCATAGCATTTTTTGAACTTCATATTCAATTCCTGTTGAAATAAACCACAACTCCTACGTTACATGTGTGAGAGCACAGGTAATTGGATCGAGCACAGTCTCGATTTTTTATGAAAATGTAAACAAGTACTGGAGGACAAAAGTGGAATTTCAACAGTTGTTCCCAGGGTGGTTCAACAATTTAATCAGGGGGAAAAAAAGTTTTAAGGGAAAATATTCTTTTTCCCCCCTTACAGCTTTTAAGATGATCAGATTAAAATAAAGAAATTGGGAAAAAATATTCCGTAATTTGTTGCAACAAATTTTGATTTCTTTATTTAAGTGATCTAATGAATGACTGTAGGTGTGACTCAAAACTTAACCATGTCCATAGTCACCCCATGAAGAGCTCCTAACAAGATACACTGCTCCAGTTCTATTGTCTGCCCCAGAAGTCTAACGGTTTAAATGTCATGGCTTTGAGTCAAAGTATTAACATGGTGTTTCAGGGTAACAGGGTAAATGCCACCTTGCTCCTTCCAGTAAAAACCCTTGCATGGCATGTTTCACATAGCCAACAATATGTTTGCTTGACTTGGGGTGCCAATTTAATAGGCATCAATCCTGACCTTTATAAGTGGCAGGCCCCTAGTGGGTGATTGATGGTATGCAGTATTTTTATGTCCTCAAACGCACATGTCTTTGGGGAATTTCAATTTTTTCCTACAGTGAAGATCCTGAAGCAGTCTCCTGTTTGTGAAGGGCACTTTGCCTTGTTTAATAAGTGAGCAAAGTCACCGTGGTTATATATGAGTGTCCTGAGCAATGTGGACTCCACCATTTTTACAGTGGATGGGAGGATGTGAAGAGCTGTTTAATTGTTCCTTCTTGTATCTCCACACACAGAGAATGGGACAGAGAAGTTATATCTGCGAAGAAAAAACCCAGCCTCCTCCGAGCACTTTCCCGATGCTTCATTCGACCCTTTTTGTTATTTGGAGTCCTTCTCTATTTTGGGGTAAGTGTTTAAATATGTGCAAATTGGTGCATAAGGTTGTACATGTATATATATATGTTATGAGTACTAGCGTTTAGGTGGCAACTTGCAGCTCGTCTGTAACTACATCAAATTAGTTAGGCTATTGAAGTGCAGTTCACAGTCGTGTAGCTCTGCTTATATGTCCTCAGTGAGGTGATCCTTCCGTTATCATTTGTTATGTGGAAAATGCCACAAGTTTTGTGAAAATACTGAAATAATAATATTTTAGTGTTCAGCACTGCATGATATGCATGTATTCTGGTAGTATATCCACTAGACATACCCTGTGTGTAATGCAAAACTGTTATATGGTCTGTTTGTTTACTGTAGAGGCATTTTGTGGCATGTATTTAGTAATGCACTGGAATTAAATAATTGGTTTTCCTGTACATTCCCGTATTTGTTACTCAGGAAGCAACAAAGACAGTCCAACCGCAGCTCCTGGGCCGAATCATTGCCTCATTCGACCCCTCCCATGAACCAGAACGAGAACAGGGCTACTTCCTGGCCCTAGGCCTAGGCCTACTGTTTATCACCCGCTTCCTCCTGCTGCAACCTGCCATGTTCGGGCTGCACCATCTGGGCATGCAGATCCGCATTGCCCTATTCAGCTTAATTTATAAAAAGGTGTGCTTCAATAACCTCGGATGTTATTGTATTTTTTGGGGGGGATTTAGGAATAGATGTTTCTGTTTTATGTTAATAAAGCATGCTGTTAGGTTAAAGACTAAAATATTTGTTTGTTCCCGGTTTTAAGACACTAAAGCTGTCCAGCAGAGTGTTGGACAAAATAAGTACAGGGGAGCTGGTCAGCCTGATGTCGGCCAACCTGGGCAAGTTTGATCAGGCAAGTACTGTACAAGTAGGATGTGTTTTTATTTTTTTTTATTTTTTTAAGTCATTAAGTCAAAAGGTTCATATCAGGTTTTGCTGTGGATGGCTGAGCATCACTGTGCAAGTGAAAGAAAGCAGTTTGAACTTTAGAACCCTGTAGGAAAGTTGAGCCAGGGTGATGAATTTTGATACACTTTGCAAGTTCTCTGAGGCAATTATCACCTGTATTAAATGTGGTGAGTGTGAAACGTTTTGTCCCAGGAAAACATACAAAATTCTGCCATTTTTAAAAAAAATGCGGTTTGGAGTGACACCAAAACCCAGTATTTCCATGGCGATGTGATGTGATGGGAGGTTAATGTTGATAAATTTGAGTTTTCTTCTTGGTAACAACCACTTTACTACATGTATATGTAATGTGCTGCACTGAGCCCTGTGTGCTGACCGCTGAAGCCAGTAGTCAGAAATTGGTGAATTGACTGCTAGAGATTTGTTTCTTTTTTAGAACAAAATGGCAAAAGCCACAGATGCTTTATGCACGATCATGTGACCATTTTATAATTTCACTATTTAAACTGTAAGTTTCAAGAACTACTGTAGCGTGCACTTACCAAAGGAATAAAATGAGCTAAGAATTATATAGCATAATACTGTCCAGTTATTTATTTCCTTCTTGAACTTGAACTGTGTTTCAGACATAATTCTGAAAATTTTGAGTGCACCCCTTAAAATGCATTCTATCCTTCTGCGCTCTTTTTGCTGTCAGTGAAAATATATCGACTCTATATGTGTGAAATTATGTGACATACCTCACAGTATACCGAAAATTAACCAGAGACTGTGTTTGCTGTACAGAATCTGGGCATGGCCCACTTCGTATGGATCTCTCCTTTGCAGTGTATCCTGTGTGTGGGATTTATTTGGGAGCTGATACAACTCAACAGCTTCTGTGCACTTGCTGCAATCTCCCTGCTGGGAGTCTTCCAGGCTTGTCTTTCTCATAAAATGGGACCTTACAAGTAAGATGTTGTTTATTCATATCTGTAGTACCACATACTGTAGATTTGTGATTTGGATTTGTAAATTTTTTTCCTACTATCTCATTTTTATCACATTCACCAAAACCTGCAATCAATCAATAAAACAAACAAATAAACAAACAAAAAAAAAACATTGCAAAAAACTGAATTTGAAAATGCCTTGTAGGCAAGAAATAATTTCTTTCCTCTGAGAAAAAAAAAACAAAACAACCCTGCCCCTACTGTGTTTTTTTGTTATTATCAGTTGTAAAAAAAAAAGTGGTGTAATTTCACTCATTTCCTGTTAAACAAAAATGCTAGATTCCCCCTTTAACTTGCTTTTTCATTCATTGAATTCCATGACTGGACGTTTTTGCCTATTCATATTTCTAGTACCGCGTACATTTGTGTTTTGGATTTGTACGTTTTTTTCTTACTATCTCACTTTATCGCTTCCACCAAAACCCACATTCCATCCAAGCCTGATGCTGGTTGGGCTTTTTTTTTGCTGAGTTAGAACAGGTAGGTGAGTTCTTGCGCTCTAATCAGGCCCATGGTTTGCTTTGTGCTTTTGAGAAATGTAAACATAGCTGGGAAGCGCTGGTGCTGGTCTTTTCATAGTCTTTTCAGCTATGTTCAATTCAGACAGCATGCTTCCTGTATTTACAACCACATCTGTATTTCCCATGTAAGGTATTCTTTCAAGTTCAATGTCTGTGCCCAGCCAAACAATCACTGACCTTCTCCTCAATGAATATATTCTCTCTGTGTCTTTTTTTAAATAAGAGCACAAAGGGTACAGCTTACAAATAAGCGTCTTGCCCTGACCTCAGAGATTATGGAGAATCTGCACTCAGTGAAATCCTATGGCTGGGAGGAGATCATGGAGACCATCATCAAGAATATCAGACAGTAAGATTAAATGTGACCAAAACAGTATTTCTTACACTGCAAAAAAAGTTGAGAATGCCTTGTAAGCAATAAACTATTTCTTTGCCAGAGATAATTTCAGTCATTGTTTATTAAAGTTGTATTAAACACAAAAAAAACAGTCTGCCCCATATGTGTTATTTGTACTTTTTTCATATCAGATGTAAAAATGTGATGCAATTTGACTCATTTCCTGCCAAACACAAGGCTACTTCTCTTTATAATTTTTATTTATTTATTTAGTCTGTGAATTCAGAATAATGTGAAAACTGAATTCCAATAATTCGATTTTGCTTTTGCTTTCACTCTGGCTGCTTTCAGGGATGAGGTCAAGCTAACCCGGAAGATCGGCTCTCTGCGCTACTTCTACAGCTCTGCCTACTTCTTCTCCGCTATATGGGTGATTCTGGCAGCAGTGCTACCCCAAGCCCTCACCACGGGCATCACCGTGCGACGCATCTTTACTACTCTCTCATACTGCATGGTACTGCGCATGACCATCACTCGCCAGCTGCCCGCGTCCATCCAGATGTGGTACGACACCATCAGACTTATCTGGAAAATTGAGGTAAATTGACTTTTCATATAATAAGACTTGCGTCAAGTTGGTGGGAGCGGCGTTATTTGATGGTTATTATTTGAGATGAAACAAATCAAGCAGTTGTTTATGTGAACACAGAAAAGAGGATACTTATGATTTCTACAGTGATTTCAAGGTCCAATAAACCAGATAAAAACAGTCTTAGGTTTGTACATTTTCAAAAGTTTTTTAATTGGCAGCTATGATTCACACCACAGCTCCTTAACCAAAAAAACAGACGAACTGTTGCACTGTGCTTCAGCACTGCTCAAAACTATACAGCATGGTGGATTCTTTGTATCATTGTATAACTGTTTGTACTGTCCTGAAACAAGGTCCAAGGTTACTGGTTCTATCTCAGACTGTATCCAAAAATGTGCCTTTTCTTCTTGTTTTGTTGACTGTGTTTTATAGGATTTTCTTAGCAAAGAAGAATACAAACTGATGGAGTATGACCTCAGCATTACAGACATGCAACTTGAAAATATCACAGCTTCCTGGGATGAGGTAGTCTTTTCAGTGCCCTGCTCTATTCATCTGAAAATTTAAGAACATATATTATTTTGCAGGCCTTATCCATGCCCCGAATCTGATATTTTTGTTGATAGTGTTGCCTGGGATGTGATATATTTGGGCAATTTCCCATTACCAGCCTGAAGTCACTAAAATCTGATTTTTTTTTTTACTCTAGTTTGACAGAGATCCAATTTATTTAAGGATGTCTGAACACCCAAATCTGATGTTTTTCAGATCAGATCTAAGTCAAATGTATATGTAGTCCTAGATCGTGTTGTGTTCAGGCGATTTGGATGAGAACAGACAGACTTTTTTGTGTAGGGCACTGATGTCATCAGCACCAGCAGCACAGTGATTTCGTTTCAACAATGGATAACGGGAGAAAGTGGAGGGAAAAAACTGATTTTACAGTGAAAAAAACTTTTAGTTGGGTGACGGTGTGAATGCTGGGGTTCTAATCCTCAGACTGTCTGTCTTTAAACAGTGCAGGTTCTCGCTGAAACTCAGTTGAAATGGTGGGAAGAGGTGCTTAATTGCTGTGTCCTTTTGTCAGCACTTTTCTCACCCTATTTAAATAAGAACTGTGTGCAGAAATTAATCAGCGGGCTGCTGTCTAACAAAGCCTGACAGAAGTCAATGATTAAACCAGAGTCACACCCACTTCTCTGTTCTCGGGCAGTTCTCACTCCCCAACTATAGTGTAAATGCTCAGAGCAATAGCAGCAGCTTTTTGTGTGCTTTTGAAATGTGCACCTCTTGCCTTTAACAATTAAAATTGTCGAGCAAAAAAAAAAAAAAAAAATCTGTTCTCGTGCGCATATTATATGATTGAGCACCCCTGGAGCAGACACGGTTAAGATCCTTGCTCAAGGGCCCAACAGTGACAAACTATCAGGTAGACCTTCTGATAGTGGTAGCCTTAACCACTGCCCTGTAGGCACCTGAAACAATATAGGGATGTGCTATGTTTGAGATACTGTCTGTTATGGCAGGGTATTGGTGAACTCTTTGAGAAGATTAAACAAGAAAACAAAGCAAATGGCTTTCCGAATGGAGATGGACTCTTCTTCACCAACCTGTACGTGACACCTGTGCTTAGGAGTATTAGCTTGCACTTGGAGAAGGGTGAAATGTTGGCAGTGGCTGGATCCACAGGATCTGGAAAGGTAGGATTATACGAATATATGACTCTTTTTTGAAATCATTAAATTAATCTTAAACATTCTAACTGAAACACTAGATTCAGATTCAGAGACAGAAACGCTATTTCACCAGTATTCTTTTGTCTAAGTTCAGAAGAAAACCTCAGTTCCTGACCCTTTCTGTAATATCTTCTGTGTGGGTAGAGCTCCCTTTTAATGACCATCCTGGGTGAGCTGGTCCCTTCCTCAGGAAAAATCCGACATAGTGGTCGTGTCTCCTACTCCTCCCAGACTGCCTGGATCATGCCTGGCACCATACGAGAGAACATCCTGTTTGGCCTGACCTATGAAGAATACCGCTATAAAAAAGTCGTTAAGGCATGTCAACTAGAGGAGGTAATTCATATCTCACTCATACAGTAACTTGTTACTTAGTTTTTGCTTTCTGTCTTTTACTCCCAGACTTTCTTACAGTATATTCCATTCCTGTGTCTCTTATCGATATTTTTGCTTGTAATTTTCCGTGTGAACTTCCCACTATGTCTATGTGGTTGAATTTTTTTACAGTCTGCACTATTTGTGTCTTTCTCACTCTGTCCCGCTAATCTCATGCCAGTCGGAATGCTTCAGCTGGCAGAACACTGAACTGAGAATCTTTGTTAGATACAATGCTGCATTGCTGTGTCGTATTACTCAATATGGCTAACCCCCCTCACCTGCAATCTCTTGATACCAAAATAGCCAATCGCATGCAGCCAACAGTCACGATGAGTGACATAGCCCTAGTTTAATCGAGTTTCTTGTGAAAGGAGGCACACAGATCTGAAATGCATAGTCACATTGAGTTCTTGACGAACTTCTTATCTTACACTGAATCTATGTGACAGTGGTGACCAAATTTCATTAGTGGAAAAAAAAAAAAAACCCTGTTTGTTGTGTTTTACTCTTTTCATTTTTATAATTTTATGGAAGCAAAAAAAAAAAAAAAAAACGGATAAAATATTTAGTGTCTATCACTCTTTTTGTTTAAGTTATCCCATTTAGAAAAAACTAATAATGTATTAGACATATCGTACGGAATATTAAATAATATGAAATGTACAGCATGAAATGTAAGGAAAAGCTGATATAACGTATAATGTATATACTAAGAGGGGATGAAGCTGATGAAAAGGAAAATAATGTGTTAAAGTGACTCTAGTGCAGCTTGCTATATTCCTCTTATGGCAGGGCATTATGCCAATGATTACAATACCGAAATCTATTCATAAATGACACATCATGGTTTTTTTTGTTTGCTTGTTTTTTTAATACTATTTATAATTCCAGTGAATGTACAGGTTTAAAAAAAACTAATTAGTTCCTCTTATCGCTTACGTTATATTTTTTTCTAACCTGGTCTTATCCGATCTCGCTCTTAAAAATAATAAGATTAGTAATTATTGTCGTCATGTCACCGGGAAAAGCGGAAAGCACAACATCCTCTCCCATGGCGGAAAGCATACTGAGCATTGCAAAGTGGTGACACTCAAGATTTCTTTCATAAATGCCAAATAAATGTCTTCTTAAAGAAAGCTTGACCATAAAACCAGTTATGTTTTTGGTTAAATAAATATACTTTATTATTCTGTTTGTTTATTCTTAGGTATAAATCATATTGTGGATCTTCCATACATGTTCAAGTTGCTATGATCAGAAATAATATACTAGAACAAGCACATTAATATGAACCTCCTGCATCACTTGAATTACAGGAAGCACCACTTATTATTATTATAAAACTGATACAAACTTTTAATCAATGTACTGACAGACTGACGGGAATGAAAGACATTTTCCTTTCAGAAAAAGTGAGACAGATTAACCTATAATGGGTGTAATGTTAACACGTTTGTGTTAGTGACACTGGTTTAACAGTGCTATTGACATACAATGGTTTGTGCTACCATGTCAGGCTAAGCCATGTTTTATTCATTGTTTCATTTAAAAAAATTTCTAAAGAAAGATAGTGTCTCTGTATGGCAAATGGATGGAATCCGCAACATCCATGTAAACACGTTGGGGCTTCTTTTAACGAGAAAAAAAGAGCATTGTTTAACTTTATTTGCACTGATTTCAGTGTGGTTGTGTTTTCTAGTCTGTCTCGCTTTTATTATCATGTGGCATTTCCGACTTATTATACTGTATGTGTCATACATTATACATTAGGAAGATTTTTGTAAACTAGTATTCTAGGCAAGTTAGGTCATTGTCTCAATGAAACCATTTTACAACTAGATTTTTTCCCCCTGATGCTACAAAGTTGGACAAAAGTTGTCTAGAAGAAGGTAAGATAAGTCACTGTATGAATCATTACAAAGTCATGATTGTATTTGCTCTTTCCTTGTGTGTCTGTTTTATCTGCTGTAATAACGTACCGGGACAATTGTCCTATAATTGTCTTATCAGGTGAAATGTTGAATTAAGTTGACTTTAAGTTAAATTTTTTCGTATAGAGATGTGTACATTTTGTTTTATCTCTGCATCAGTATGGAGTGTTTACAGTCTGGGAAAATAGTGTGTGTTTCCCTCAGTATGATCTTCCCTCAGTGCGTGTGATGTCTCTGCATTGTCTGTGTATTGTGGCCTATTCATATTTCAAGTGTTATTTTGCTGCATGTATCTGTTTAATCTTTACCAGTATCAAGTGTTTTCTCGGAACTAATCATGATATTAGTTGAATTAAGCATTGCACTGTGTGAATAGAAATTATTGTAGCTCTCACCTGTGCTTTGATCTCTAGGACCTGGCCACTCTACCTGAGAACGATAGGACGCCTTTGGCAGAGGGAGGAATGAACCTGAGTGGGGGACAGAAAGCTCGGGTCACCCTAGCCAGGTATGTTCTCCAAAAAGACAAATATTTTTTTATAAAAATATTTAATATAAGTTTGCTGTATATTTACAAAGAAAGTACATAATTTTATCTTTTTAAAGAATTAAAAAGTGATGTGGTCACATCAGGACAGGGGTTAATAACAAGACAAGAGTTCTGCACTGACCCTTTTGGAATATACACTCACCTAAAGGATTATTAGGAACACCTGTTCAATTTCTCATTAATGCAATTATCTATTCAACCAATCACATGGCAGTTGCTTCAATGCATTTAGGGTCCTGATGGTCCTGATCAAGCCAATCTCCTGAACTCCAAACTGAATGTCAGAATGGGAAAGAAAAGTGATTTAAACAATTTTGAGCGTGGCATGGTTGTTGGTGCCAGACGGGCCGGTCTGAGTATTTCACAATCTGCTCAGTTACTGGGATTTTCATGCACAACCATTTCTAGGGTTTACAAAGAATGGTGTGAACATCCAGTATGCGGCAGTCCTGTGGGCGAAAATGCCTTGTTGATGCTAGAAGTCAGAGGAAAATGGGCCGACTGATTCAAGTTGATAGAAGAGCAACTTTGACTGAAATAACCACTCGTTACAACCGAGGTATGCAGCAAAGTATTTGTGAAGCCACAACACACACAACTTTGAGGCGGATGGGCTACAGCAGCAGAAGACCCCACCGGGTGCCACTCATCTCCACTACAAATAGGAAAAAGAGGCTACAATTTGCACGAGCTCACCAAAATTGGACAGTTGAAGACTGAAAAAATGTTGCCTGGTCTGATGAGTCCCAATTTCTGTTGAGACATTCAAATGGTAGAGTCAGAATTTGGCGTAAACAGAATGAGAACATGGATCCATCATGCTTTGTTACCACTGTGCAGGCTGGTGGTAGTGGTGTAATGGTGTGGGGGATCTTTTCTTGGCACACTTTAGGCCCCTTAGTGCCAACTGGGCATCGTTTAAACGCTACGGCCTACCTGAGCATTGTTTCTGACCAATTCCATCCCTTTATGACCACCATGTACCCATCCTCTGATGGCTACTTCCAGCAGGATAATGCACCATGTCACAAAGCTTGAATAATTTTAAATTGGTTTCTTGAACATGACAACTGTACTAAAATGGCCCCTACAGTCACCAGATCTCAACCCAATAGAGCATCTTTGGGATGTGGTGGAACGGGAGCTTCATGTCCTGGATGTGCATCCCACAAATCTCCATCAACTGCAAGATGCTATCAATATGGGCCAACGTTTCTAAAGAATGCTTTCAGCACCTTGTTGAATCAATGCCACGTAGAATTAAGGCAGTTCTGAAGGCGAAAGGGGGTCAAACACCGTGTTACGAATAATATTTCTGATTTCAAAATATTTCAGAAATAATCCTAATCCTAATAAACCTTATCTCCTAATTTGTACTTTATTTAAGTTTATATATTAAGTTATTAAATGAAGTTTTGATCTAAAAAATTTCTTTATTAGCGCCTCGAGTCCGTGTGCATAGAATTTGCATGTTCTCTCCATGCTTTCCTCCAGGTGCTTTGGTTTTCTCCCACAATTCAAAAACATATAGATTAGGCTAATTGCCATTCCCAAATTGCCCGCAGTGTGTGTATGTGTGTGTGCCCTGTGATGAATTGGCACCTCACTCATGGTGTACCCTGCTTCATGCCCTAAGACTCCTGAGATAGGCTTCAGGCCCCTCCGACCCTGTACACAGGAAAGGCATAGACGATGAGTGAGTGAGTGAGTGGTTGTGTGAATAGAAGATACTGTATGCTTACAGATTCTCCACTTGTGTCTAATGCCAAGATCAATTCATAGAACCAAAACGTCTGTTTTGTTTTAGGGCTGTGTACAGAGATGCTGATACCTACCTGCTGGATGCACCATTCACACACTTGGATATTGCTACAGAGAAAGAGATCTTTGACAAGTATGTATATCAAATATGAAAAACATGTAATATGAAGTGATAAAGGATGAGCAATGCCTTTATACTATATTTACTGTATACAATATTCCCTTCTTGTGTGAATCGTTGTTGTACATATTACATTGGGGTTCTTTTATTTAAATTACGTGTAAACAGACATATTTTTTCCCCAGGTGTCTGTGTAGGCTCATGGCCTCAAAGATCCGCATTGTGGTCACAAACAAGATTGAGCACCTAAAACGGGCTGACAAAATCCTACTGCTGCACAACGGTGAGTGTTTTTTTTATGGCACCTTCTCAGAGCTGCAGTCACGGCGGCCTGACTTCAGTTCTTTGTTGCTGGGTCTGGAGGCCTACGACAACATTACTGCTGAACGTCGCTGCTCCATCCTTACCGAGACACTACGCAGAGTATCTGTGGATGAAACTTCAGGGATGCGTCCCGATCGTCCCGCCTACCGACAGGTGGCTCCTCCTACTTACATAGATGATAGGAAGGCTTCAGTGATCATCAACCCACTGGCCACTGACCGTAAGGCTTCAGTGATCATCAACCCACTGGCCACTGACCGTAAGGCTTCAGTGATCATCAACCCACTGGCCACTGACCGTAAGGCTTCAGTGATCATCAACCCGCTGGCAGCTGACCGTAAGGCTTCCTTCATTCAGACGATCGAAGAAGAGGGCAAGCGGCCACTGCCTGACCGCAAGTTCTCCCTGGTGCCTGAGAATGAGCTGGTGGACGAGTCATTCATGGGAAATGACATGTATCACTACCACGGTGTTCACATGGCAGGCCAGAGAAGGCAGTCTGTGTTGGCCTTTATGACTAACACACAGGGTCTTGGTAGACGAGACCAGTTCCAGTCCTCTTTCCACAGCCGCCTGTCCATTGTGCCCCAGAGTGAGCTGGCCTCCGAGCTAGACATTTATACCCGTAGACTGTCCAAAGACAGTGTCTATAACATCACTGGAGAAATGGATGAGGAGAATATTGAGGTAAGAGATGACAGATATGATGGTACATCCATTGTTTCCTAGGTCCTTCTCTTCAGATTATTGAGGCTTACATTTCAGAACCTAGAACATGAATCGGAGTATTTTAATGAAATGTCTAACCCTGGAATGGAGACATGCATCTTCGTGACACTAAAAATTAGTGATTTTCACCATTCAGTCAGCTTAGTTACATATTCAGGTTTTGGGAAGGCTAAATTTGATGAAACTGGAACACACATTATATATGAATGCCCCAGATCTATTCTTTCTTGTGCAATAGGAATTAATGTTTACCAGTCAGCCATACCATTACAACGCAAAACATTATGCCAGTATTATGTACACACATGGACAAAATTGTTGGTACCCTTCGGTCAATGAAAGAAAAACTCACAATGGTCACAGAAATAACTTTAATCTGACAAAAGTAATAATAAATAAGAATTCTATGAATGTTAACCAATGAAAGCCAGACATTGCTTTTCAACCATGCTTCACGGAACTATAAAAAAAAAACTAATGGAACAGGCCTGGACAAAAATGATGGTACCCCTAATTTAATAGTTTGTTGCACAACCTTTTGAGGCAATCACTGCAATCAAACGATTCCTGTAACTGTCAATGAGACTTCTGCACCTCTCTGCAGGTATTTTGGCCCACTCCTCATGAGCAAGCTGCTCCAGTTGTTTCCGGTTTGAAGGGTGCCTTTTCCAGACAGCATGTTTCAGCTCCTTCCAAAGATGCTCAATAGGATTGAGGTCAGGGCTCATAGAAGGCGACTTTAGAATAGTCCAATGTTTTCCTCTTAGCCATTCTTGGGTGTTTTTAGCTGTGTGTTTTGGGTCATTGTCCTGTTGCAAGACCCAAGACCTGCGACTGAGTCCCAGCTTTCTGACACTGGCCAGCACATTACTCTCTAGAATCCCTTGATAGTCTTGAGATTTCATTGTACCCTGCACAGATTCAAGACACCCTGTGCCAGATGCAGCAAAGCAGCCCCAGAACATAACAGAGCCTCCTCCATGTTTCACAGTAGGGACAGTGTTCTTTTCTTGATATGCTTCATTTTTCCGTCTGTGAACATAGCGCTGATTTGCCTTGGCAAAAAGTTCCATTTTTGTCTCATCTGTCCATAGGACATTCTCCCAGAAGCTTTGTGGCTTGTCAACATGTAGTTTGGCATATTCCAGTCTGGCTTTTTTATGATTTGTTTTCAACAATGGTGTCCTCCTTGGTCGTCTCCCATGTAGTCCACTTTGGCTCAAACAACGACGGATGGTACGATCTGACACTGATGTTCCTTGAGCATGAAGTTCACCTCGGATCTCTTTAGAAGTCTTTCTGGGCTCTTTTGTTAGCATTCGGATTATCCGTCTCTTTGATTTGTCATGAATTTTCCTCGTGCGGCCACGTCCAGGGAGGTTGGCTACAGTCCCATGGATCTTAAATTTCTGAATAATATGTGCAACTGTAGTCACAGGAACATCTAGCTGCTTGGAAATGATCTTATAGCCTTTACCTTTAACATGCTTGTCTATAATTCTCTTTCGAATCTCCTGAGACAACTCTTTCCTTCGCTTCCTCTGGTCCATGTTGAGTGTGGTACATACCATGTCACCAAACAACACAGTGACTACCTGGAGCCCTATATATAGGCCCACTGACTGATTACAAGATTGTAGACACCTGTGATGCTAATTAGTGGACACACCTTGAATTAACATGTCCCTTTGGTCACATTATTTTCAGTATTTTCTAGGGGTACCATAATTTTTGTCCAGGCCTGTTCCATGAGTTTATTTTTTTAAATAATTCCGTTGAAGCATGGTTGAAAAGCAATGTCTGACTTTCATTGGTTAACATTCATAGAATTTTTTCAATTTATTACGTTTGTCAGATTAAAGTTATTTATGTGACCATTGTGAGATTTTCTTTCATTGACCGAAGGGTACCAACAATTTTGTCCACGTGTGTAGGTGCCACCGGAGGAGACGTGAATCTACAAGACCTATGGGGGTGTGCTATAGTGTCTGGCACAAGGATGTTGGCAGCAGATCTTTTACGTGGTGTGAGGTGGGGCCTGCATTGATCAGACTCGTTAGTCCAGTGGTTCTGGTGGTTCCTCCCATGAATGATCAACTGGATTGGGAGCAAGGGAATTTAGAAAGCTGGCGCTTGGGCACTTTGCCTGCTGTGCCTTGTGCATTGTGGACTGTGGTGGACTGGGTGTTCTGGTGCCTTTTTATTGTGGCCAGAATTTACTTTTTTTTGGCAATTTGGGATTGGAGCAGCCTTTGGTCCTTGTTGGCATGGGTGAGCCATGGTATGTCATTGATAATCCATGTTAAAATGTCAATGATGTGTGGGGTTAATGTGTTATATGGCTAATCTGTGTATTTGCTGTGATGGTGAGTTTAAAAATATTTCAAATCACAGACCTGCAGATCTGTCAGGTCATCAGTAGTTGCACTGGATCAGTCCATCTGTGTGAACCATGCTCACTTATTTAGACCTCACGGTAATTTGGCATAATAGGAGGAGGTTGGAGGAAACCCACACAGACAAAGGGCTAATGATTGAACTGGGGACCCTAGGGATGTAAGGCAGCAATGCTACACACTGTACCTCTGTGCCACCATATAAGACTTTTAATATCTTAAAAAGGAGCGTAATTTTAGCTGCAATGTTTGTCACACACATTTCACCACAGTGGTATTTTTTTTGTCATACTAATAGCTGGTTAGGAACTGTGTATACTTTTGAGAAGAAGTGAAATGTTGTAATGAATTTAACACCCGAGAATGATTAGCCACATGTTTCTTACAGGCATGCTTTGCAGACGAACAAATAGAGGATGCTTTTGAAACCACAAACTGGAACACGTATGTCAGATATGTGTCAACCAACAAAAGTCTCACATATGTTCTAATCTTCATCCTCATTATTTATGCTATTGAGGTAATCATGCTAATAATTATTAATCTTTGCATGCACTTCAATCAGTGATCATCTTATTGAACTGATCTTAAAAAAAAAATATTTATCACTAGTTGTCTGTGGTTATAACTCACATTTGCAGAATCTGAGAAATTTGAGAATACGTCTTAGTGTGGATTGTACAATTGACACTGGGCAGCTGGGTTTTGTCTCTCTGTTGGTTGTTTGACTACCTAACTGAGGCCAGCTGTGATGACGGGCACAACAAAGTTATTTACAAACACAAATTCGGTCCATTTGGCAAAAATGCTTGAAAGAGGTTCAATGGTTCAGAGTCCCTAAAAAAGAATCAAGTGTCTTTTCCTCAGTTCTCTGCTGAAGATTGATTACATTTCTGCTTGTAGGTGGCTGGATCTGTTGTTGGGATTTTTCTAATAAGCAAGTGAGTATAAACAAAAGCCCTACACCTTATATGTTTATAATGTATACATGTATGTAACATATTTATGGTGCAGTAGTCTTTATCTGTGGTGTAAACACATATAATCCTCTCCATTGTTTATCAGTGAGCTCTATCCAAACCGTGGCCAAAATGCCACCAGGCAAACCAACTCATCACTACCTGGCACACTGTACGCCGTCACTATCCAACCCAACAGCAGCTATTACATCATTTACATCTATGTAGCAACCTCGGAGAGCATCTTAGCGCTGGGTTTTTTTCGGGGGCTACCTCTGGTCCACACCATGATCACTATATCCAAGAAAATGCATCAGAAAATGTTGAGTTCTGTTTTAAGGGCACCAATGTCTGTCCTCAACACCATGAAGACAGGTGTGTAAGATACAACCATTTTAGCAGCCTACAGTATATTGTCATGTGAAGCTGTGTGCATCGCCAGTATTGGCAATCTGTTTTTTTTTTTTAAAGGTCGTATCATGAACAGGTTCACTAAGGACATGGCTACTATAGATGACATGTTGCCTCTGCTAATGTTTGACCTTGTTCAGGTTTGTAGCCACTACAAGTTCCAAAAGTTGTGTGCTAAAATTTTATTATTATTATTATTATTTTAATTACATCACTGATAAGTACTGTACACCCCAATTAAATATTTGCTTTTCCCTATACAGCTAACACTGGTGGTGATGGGATGTATTCTGGTGGTGTCCATCATGCGGCCATACATTTTTCTCGCGGCTACACCCCTGGCCCTTGTCTTTATTGTGATGAGGAAGTACTTCCTGCGCACAGGTCAACAGCTGAAGCAAATGGAGACAGAGGGTGAGATGTAAAAGATATGTTGGTGCCAGTCCTTGCAAATACACAGTCAGTCAGGGGCAAAACTGTTAAAGCTTCCTTGATTCCTTCCCTGACACAAGCAGTTTGTTTCCATAATAACCAGCGGTGCCAGCTTGTACCAGCGGTAGACACACAATGGTTAGGAACAAAGTAAGGACCCGAAAGAATCCTAAGAATGAGCACTACATTCCAGCAGGGAAGGTTATAGAGGTTATTTGGAAGGCTAGAGGGGAAGCCTAGGGCTCATAGCGTTAGACGAATCGCTGACTGTACTGTACATAGATCAGGCCGTGATCTCTTTCGTTTTGACAAGGCCCTGGCAGGAGGTCAGCAGCATGGCAGAAAACAGGAGAAGAGGAGAGGATGACTGAGTCAGGCAGGAAGAGATGGGGTATCCCAGAGGAAGCAGCATGGACACGAGTCAGAATTTGGCCTCTTTGTTTGTCCTTGTTTGTCTGCAGTGTGATATGCCCCAAGTGACGCTATTACCCCACTGCTGACCGAGTCTGTCCAGATCACTTCTGACCCTGCTTTATGAACAGGAAGCAAAAAATGTGTTATTCTCAAACACTGATCCCCAGATTTATGTTAGTCTTTCTAAGGTCACATATTGAGAAACTGAGCATTTTTCCACACTGAAATGGACAGTTTTGAAACAACACATAAGACTGACAGTGTAAGCAGGAGTTGGCTGGTCTTCTTCATGAAAGAGAGTGAGGGATGTTTACGTGGTCTAATCATTGTTGAGACAGGTCAATAGTTTAAAGATTGAGGGCTTTCGTTTACGTGCAGGTCAGAATGACGTGTTCATGAGTACGGGATTGAGAGCAAAAGGACAGAGGATAGCCTTTTATTTCTTCCTTCCTTTTCCTAGCTTCCTTCGTGGTGGGACCAGGTGTAACAGGTTGTGCAAAACCAACTCCGAACGTTTCAGAGCACAGAGTTATAGTCAGTTACAATCAGTAATGTTGATTGAGGTGTTGTGCCTGATTCACAAGCAGTAGTGGAATATACCATTTATTGTTTGATGTCTTTTGAAATTATTATTGCTTTAACTTGCCTGCTATCATTCTATGAGTCCAATGACATGTTCTATCTCTCTCTCTCTCTATCCAGCCCGTAGTCCCATATTTTCTCATCTCATCATCTCACTGAAGGGACTATGGACGATCCGGGCCTTTGACCGGCAGGCATACTTTGAAACTCTCTTCCACAAAGTCCTCAACACTCATTCGGCCGTCTGGTTCCTCTACCTTTCCACCCTGCGCTGGTTCCTTTTCCGTGCTGACATCATCTATTTCTTCTTCTTCACGCTTGCTGCCTGGATTGCAGTAGGAACCAACCGTAAGCACTCATCTCTATGTTCACTCCAAAGCTACGAGCATGAAGCCGAGTGCTTCGGGCTCATTCCTTCTGCACTCTGTATAGTGCACTCTGTGTGAACTAGTGAGCTTTATGTATGCGGCCATGCTAGTTTGAGCTGGATAATGGAAGTTGCAGAGGTTGTAGACAGTGAGTGGATGCTTGAATGCTTGATTTGACAGGTTTCACGGCCAATTTCATTGAGAGGTAATTGCTAGCAGTGTTTGGGAAAATGCCTTTGAAGTGAGTTTGGAGGTCGTTGTTTGCACTGTTTTGCTTGATGTTTACTCATGTGTTTGTGTGTAACCCCACAGAGGATAAAACCGGTGAGATTGGTATCATTATAGCTCTGGCGATGCTCATTTTAGGCACCTTTCAGTGGTGCGTCGTCACCAGCATTGCAGTGGATGGAATGGTATGTGAATGGTATCTCTCTCTCTCTCTCTCTCTCTCTCACTCTCACTCACACACACATGCACATTTATTCATCTTTGTAACTTCTTACTATTCCCCTGTTTAAAGTTTCAGCCTAGTTTGTCTTTGACTGTGGCTGAAAAGCAGAAGTTGTCCTGTTCTGAAATGGTGTTGAAGAGATTGTGTGTGAAGACTGTTGTCAATTCAGAGATTTTTTTTTTTCTTTCTGCATGAACTCTGTGTTATTAGTCTTATCAGTGTGAACATTACGTTCTTCCACAGCTCTTCAGATGATGTGGTGAAATGTGTTGTTGATACAGTATGTTTAAAACCTTCGCTCATACAAACTCCTGCACACTTGCAGAAATTCACCTTGAAAGTCATGCCATGGATACAATTAGACTAACCTCCTTAAGCCTGTGCTCAATCAGAAGTACAAGACATTCAAGCACCATTTGGGAAACAAAACAAACCAACATTCATCTTTAGGCAATTACTTGACTTGCTTACATCATTGCTCTTATTCTCACCTCCAGATGCGTTCTGTGGAGCGCGTCTTTAAGTTCATTGACCTGCCATCTGAGGAGCCTAAACCTAGGCTGGGCCCGAGAAAGTCCTCGACCCTGGTCATTGAGAACCCAGAGGCCTGCACGGACACTGGTTGGCCAAGCCACGGGCAGATGGACGTTCGCAATTTAACTGTCAAATACACTGAGACAGGACATGCCGTGCTTAAGAATCTTTCTTTCAGCGTGGAAGGTGGACAGAAGGTATGTGCAGGTGCCGCTGCTATTCATCAGCATGTATGGAAAAAAAAATCTCTTAAGGTGATTGTAAAATTAAGAAAAGAGCTCAAGACATCAAATGAATGCTTGCAGAAGACTTTTTTTTCAGAAAGTGTAGCTTTAAGACCTAAGATCTGTTCGATGATCTACTCTCAAATAAATATCTTGGGAGTGGGCGTGTCGATTTCTTGTCGTAATGTTCTTTTTTAGTCAGAACAGATAACAGAATTGCAGTTTTCTGCAATTCTTTTCTAATGACCATATTCATTCAGGCCACACAACCAATGATTTCTTGAATAAAAAATGTAAAAAAAACATATAAAGTTTATGATGCAGCATTAATTTGTTCAAGCTATACTGCACAAACAAGAATCGTGTTGTAGTGAATATCACCCCAGCTCCCTATAGCAGTATTTAGTACAGCAGCATGATGAGAATTTAACTGAGAACTTAATATTAAATTTAATATTAAGCAACTGATAATTCATTCACAAAATGGCTAAATGTTTAGTTTGTTTATCTCAGTGAAAATACAGGGTGGGCCATTTATATGGATACACCTTAATAAAATGGGAATGGTTGGTGATATTAACGTCCTGTTTGTGGCACATTAGTATATGTGAGGGGGCAAACTTTTCAAGGGTGGTGACCATGGTGGCCATTTAGAAGTCGGCCATCTTGGAACCAACGTTTGTTTTTTCAATAGGAAGAGGGTCATGTGACACATCAAACTTATTGGGAATTTCACATGAAAAACAATGGTGTGCTTGGTTTTAACGTAACTTTATTTATTATGGTTATTTACAAGTTTCTGACCACTTATAAAATGTGTTCAATGTGCTGCCCATTGTGTTGGATTGTCAATGCAACCCTCTTCTCCCACTCTTCACACACTGACAGCAACACCGCAGAAGAAATGCCAGAACAGGCTTCCAGTATCCGTAGTTTCAGGTGCTGCACATCTTGTATCTTCACACCATAGACAATTGCCTTCAGATGACCCCAAAGATAAAAGTCTAAGGGGGTCAGATCGGGAGACCTTGGTGGTCAACTGGCCCACGACGACCAATCCACTTTTCAGGGAACTGTTCATCTAGGAATGCTCGGACCTGACACCCATAATGTGGTGGTGCACCATCTTGCTGGAAAAACTCAGCGAACGTGCCAGCTTCAGTGCATAAAGAGGGAAACACATCATCATGTAGCAATTTCAAAGATTCAGTGGCCTTGAGGTTTCCATTGATGAAGAATGGCCCCACTATCTTTGTACCCCATATACCACACCATACCATCACTTTTTTGTTCCAACAGTCTTGGAGGGATCTATCCAATGTGGGTTAGTGTCAGACCAATAGCGGTGGTTTTGTTTGTTAACTTCACCATTCACATAAAAGTTTGCCTCATCACTGAACAAAATCTTCTGCGTGAACTGAGGATCCTGTTCCAATTTTTGTTTTGCCCATTCTGCAAATTGTGTGCGCCGATCTGGGTCATCCTCGTTGAGATGCTGCAGTAGCTGGAGTTTGTAAGGGTGCCATTTGTGAGTAGCTAATATCCGCCGAAGGGATGTTCGACTAATGCCACTCTCCAGTGACATGCGGCGAGTGCTACGCTGTGGGCTCTTGCTGAATGAAGCTAGGACAGCCACTGATGTTTGTTCATTAGTGACAGTTTTCATGCGTCCACATTTTGGCAAATGCAACACTGAACCAGTTTCACGAAACTTAGCAAGCAGTTTGCTAACTGTAGCATGGGAGATGGGTGGTCTCGTAGGGTGTCTTGCATTGAAATCTGCTGCAATGACCCGGTTACTGCGTTCACCAGATATCAACACAATTTCGATCCGCTCATCACGTGTTAACCTCTTCGACATGTCAATGGCTGTGAACAAAGAGAAACTTGTAAATAACTCATGAAAGAATGAAGTTATGTTAAAACCAAGCACACCATTGTTTGTCTTGTGAAATTCCCAATAAGTTTGATGTGTCACATGACCCTCTTCCTATTGAAAAACAAAAGTTGGATCCAAGATGGCCGACTTCTAAATGGCCACCATGGTCACCACCCATCTTGAAAAGTTTGCCCCCTCACATATACTAATGTGCCACAAACAGGATGTTAATATCACCAACCATTCCCATTTTATTAAGGTGTATCCATATAAATGGCCCACCCTGTATTTTCCAAAAAGCCATAGCTGGATAAAGCACTGCATGTTGCTATGCAAACACACACAGAGTACATCAGTAACACAGAGAAGGGAAGGGATATATCCAGTGAAATGTTAAAGTGCTGTTGATAGTAAATATCAGGACACCTGGAACATAATTTCTCTAGTCACATTAGTGCAGTGGAAAGTAGCTTTGAAAATGTTGTATTGCAAAAAAAATAAAAAAAATAATAACTGGGAGAAGGTTGTTTCCAAACAGCTTTGTTCATTTACTGAAGTGACCAAGGAATAGGCATTATATAGCATACTGTATGTTTAAGCATCATTTTGGCTAAAGTAATCAGTTTGTCTATTTTACAGTATTTTATTTACAGTATTTGGATATAATTTGTTCTGGTGAGCTAAATACTATTAAAAGGCTTATGTAATAATAGTCTGTTTAGGAGTAACCTGCTTGTCTGATTTAGTTCTTAAGAGCACAATTTTTTGTTTAGTTTTGAACACTTACAGCTCAGCCTATAGAAGATATTGTTCTTATATCATCATGGACTACAGTAATAGGAATAAAGTCCTTCTTGCAGCAAGGGACCTTCTTTAACTAGCGAATAATTTCCACAAATCTTGAATATATTAGCAGTTATATTTTTGGAACATAATTCAACAGTTCAAGTAGGTTCTTATTGTAGGACTTTCTTTATATGCTTGAGACTTTGATTTAACTCATTTGTTTATAGTGACCACACTAATAATTCTAAAAAAAAAATAAACAGTAGTAACTTCACAACCGTGAAAACATATAAAAATTTTTCCCAAATTTCCTTGCTATATATATATATATATATATATATATATATATATATATATATATATATATATATATATATATATATACGTGTGTGTGTGTGTGTGTGTGTATGTATATGTGTGTGTGTATTATCATGTTGTTATATGTGAATCACTTTCAAAAATGCATGATGATGAAGAAGAAGAAAAAGATCATGATGATTATTATAATGATTATTTTTAACAGAATACACTAACAAGCTTGTGTATAAATGTAAATAACTGAACAAATTCATATTTTCTTTATAGGTTGGCATACTCGGCAGGACAGGTTCTGGGAAAAGCACACTGTTTAATGCACTCCTGCGTCTGGCCTACACAGATGGAGACATGTCTATTGATGGTGTCTCCTGCTACGACATGTCCCTGCAAAAATGGAGGACGGCTTTTGGTGTGGTGCCTCAGGTACGTCCACAGCTTTTAGTGAGAATTTTTTATTGTTCTTGCAAACATCAATAAATTATTTGTAACCCCGTGGTTCATACAGAAAGTTTTCATCTTTACTGGGACATTTCGGATGAACCTGGACCCATATGGATGCCACAGTGACAAAGAGCTGTGGAGGGTTACTGAGGAGGTAGGTCACATTGCCATGACACTCATTTACTTGCACTTATTGTGATCATGTTGTTTATAGTGCACTTTACTGTATATACATGTGATTGCTTGTAATGTAATTGCTGTTGCATGGAAACTCTGCTTTAAACCCAACAGTTAAGTCATACTTGTCAATATTGGATTTGATGATGCGATAGTAATTAAAATTATTGGCACCAAGTTTACACTATTCTTAAGTACTTAAATACATGATAATGAAAAGTTTAATTTACTTTAATTTAATTTACAAGTGTGAATTTCAGAAATCATGAACATGCTGCTTACGGCTATTTGCAACAGGAAGAAAGCTTTCCTGTATTTTATGATCAATCTATCTATCTATCTATCTATCTATCGATCTATCGATCTATCTACTTCAGGTGGGGCTCAAGTCAGTAATTGAGCAATTTCCAGATAAACTGGATTTCCAGCTGGAATACGGTGGTCACGTGTTGAGCTACGGCCACAAGCAGTTGATGTGTCTTGCTCGATCTATTCTGAGCAGGGCTCGGATATTGCTGCTGGATGAACCGAGTGCCCACCTTGACCCCATGTAGGTTAATCATCCGCTTGTTTAGCAGAGTGTGCATTGAAGACATGCTAACAATTTTTTAAGATCTTTGCTAAGATGTAGTTTCTTTTTGAACAATAAAAGAATAAATATATTCTTATATATATATATATATTGAGATTCAATTACAAGACTGTTTTGTTACAGTAAATGATGAGTTGTGTTTTGGTAATTGTGATGAATTTCAGCACTGTGAAGGTACTGAAGAAGACGCTAAGGCAGTCCTTCTCCTCCTGCACTATCTTACTGTGTGAACACAAGGTGGAACCGCTGCTTGAGTGCCAGTGCTTCCTGGTAAGGCTCGCTCTGGCACCACTTTTATTTCCCTGCCTCTGCTGGCCCAAACCGATGAAAATAACTTGAATTAGGAAAACCATTAGCCATGCTACAGCAGTTTATTGGTTGTGTTCTGCAATTTCCCTTGGGATTTTTTGGGAAGCCTTGGGATGGCTTTTAAGTCATTTACACACACTATATTTTTAGACCGCTGCCTGAGTTCACAGCTTTAAAATCCCTGTACTGTATGCAAATAGTGGGATGGCTTCCTTGATCACATAACAACAGAGCCAGATTTCAGTTGCGTTAAATACAACAGAAAACAGATCAATATGTAATAACTTGTAGTTGTTAACTAACTACTGTATGTAGTAGGTGCAGTAAAAGTATCAATGCAATTTTTTTAGTTGGTTATGATATTATAACTATCTATTATATACATATAAAACCACTTTTAATTGGTAAGCTGAAAAGTTTGTTGTTATTTGTTAAGGAAAGAGACACTACCATAGAAACAACATTTATAAGAATGGCCAATTCCTTTCTCTTTTCTCTCTTTCCTCAAAAGCTTTATTTTTACAGTGGAACCTTGGATTACGAGCATAATTCGTAAAACCTTTCCATAAGAAATAATGAAAACTCAAATAATTCATTCCACAGCCCAAAAAAATGAATACAGAAAAATAATTAATACAATATATAAAGTACAAATAAAACAAATTAACCTGCACTTTACCTTTAAAAAAAGTTAAAATAAATCCCAAGATAAGTGTTTCCGTTTGTGTGCGCAGGCGCCGTGTATTTGTGTGTGTGTGTGTGTGTGTGTGGAATTAGCCCCTTCCCTCTTCCTTCCCCCACCTTGCTTTTTAAGTTTCACAACAAACACACACACAACGGAAATACTGTTTTAACGGGAAAAAAATATCTCTAATGACAACGGAATCACTGTTGTAAAGTAAAAAACAAACAAACAAATGAACCAGCACCTTACCTTTGAACAGAATCGCGACAGAGCAGTTTCTGTGTAGAGCAGAGTATGTGTGTCTGTGTGAAGCCGGGGAGGGGGGGTGTAAAGGCGAGAGAGTGTGTGTCGGTGTCAAAAAACTCGGCACTCGTAAACCAAGACATGCTCGTTTTTCAAGTCAGAATTTATTTAAAATCTTTAAATAACACTCATAAACCGAGTTACTCGCAATCCGAGGTTTCACTGTATATTGATTATCAAAAGCCATTTTGATAATTTTGCCCAGTCAGTTGTTGGACTGCTGCTCTATGTGAAAAAAACGAGGTGGACCCCTAATTAATCACTATATGTATCTGCTTCCTGCACATCCAGTTATATTCACTTATAATGGGTTTAAGCATCACTTTGTACACAGAGACATCATCACGCTGGAACAGTAACGGTTATCTCAATGTTGAAGCAAACAAAGAGATTCTAAACAATTGTTTCCTTTCAAAACTGTGGCAACAATTTGGGTAAATCCCGATGTGATGGTTAGCTGTTTTGCCATGCCCCATGCCGTTTCTGTTTTGTTGTAAAACATTTGTGGCAGTCGTTTGAGGAGTGATATATACTGAAGGTAGCCAGAGCTGAGACCTGCCGTCACACTACTGGTGGCACTCAATCCTGCCACAGATCTGAGCCTATTGATAATGAGCTAACACTGCATAGCTTCTTAAAAGTTTGTCGGCATAACCATGCTGTGCCCATGCCCAGTGCTCCAGAGTTTGGAACACTTGCTTGGTCGCCTTGCTCCAGCGCACTCCTACCAGCTGTATCTTTTGTCAAGAACAAATGGAGCACAAACCTCTGGCAATATCCCACAACCCCACAGCACATGTACTGTTCTATACCTGACACTTCGTGGTGGGGCATGGGTATCCCCTAACAGTTTCCTGATTTTCTATTTTTGTATTGGCCATGTTTTAAACAAGCCAATTCCTTACAAAATAAAAGTAAAAAATATATATATATATATATTTGTTTCTTCAAATGTGGAGCCATGGTACTGCAGGTGGGCCACAAATGACTATTTAAAGGACATTAACTATATATTGTTTTCTATTTTATAATTAAATTTTATATAGTTAGATAATTATAGTCTTGTGTATTTAGGTTTTGTCGGGCCGCAGATTTTAAATTGGGCCATGGCGTTCTTAAGTTTGAAATGGCTGTAATATTATTAGGTGTAATAGAAAAGCAAATTGTAACATAGAGCATCTGTCATTGTGGACTCCCAAAAATTAAGAGGAATAAGTAAGATTACAAAAATTAACCAACATAACCTGAATTAACTTGGATAGCTCCATTATTCACATTTTGAACAAAGTGGTTGAACACATCTGGATCACGGGCCCAGGCAGAAACTTCAAGTTAGCTTAGTAGCATTATGAAAAACATTAGCCTCCTGAGAAAGAGGATTGCATGTAAGTGTTAACCCAAGGTAGAAACTTGATTTATGTACAGTATATGAATGACGTTTTTTGGTCCTGTGAGATAGCTGTTCAGATGTACACTAATATGAGCCCCACTACCATATTATTATGAATGCAACTAGCTATTCAATTCAATTCAGTTTTATTTTTATAAAACGCTTTTAACAATGGTCCCTGTCTCAAAGCAGCTTCACAAAATGAAAAGAAAATGTATGGAAGTGTGTATGAGTGAGAAAAAATGTGTTTAGATAATAATGAGATTGTCCATTATGAGCGGGCCAAGGGCAACGGTGCCAAGGGAAAACTCCCTGAGATGGCAGTTGAAAGAAACTTTAAGAGGAACCGGACTCAACAGGGAACCCATCCTCATTTGGGTGATAACGGATAACAGGAATTATATAATATAATGTGTGTTAGGCTGCTGGAAGTTCAATATAACAGAAGTTGTCCAAGTTATCATGGAGTCTAGTTCAGCACAGGGATGCGTCAGCAGGTGCAGAGGACAGAGAGGGTCTGGATCACTAGCTATACGATTATTTTGTGCTATTACAAAATCACTTAAGATTACTTAAGATACTATTAGTATGGCTCACTGATAGTATACTGTTACACTGTTATGAATACTCTTACTAAATATTGTAAATGCATACCGCTATGCTATTATAATGTCAACCTGCTATTCAAGCATTATTTAATATGATGGGACGTATTAGAGATTAATAATACAGTTCATTACAGTGAAACTAATGACTTTGTGTAATACATGTTCACTTTCTTGCTGTAGATGATGGAACAAGGCAAGGTAAAGACTTATGACTCAATCCAGCGCCTGCTGAATGAGGCCATTCAGCTGAAACAAGCCATAAGTCCAGCTGAGCGCCTCAAACTTTTCCCACGCCGCAACTCCAGCATGCGTGTGCCGCAGCCCAAACTTAGCTCCGTCACACTCACGCTGCAGGAGGAGACCGAGGACGACATCCAGGACACTCGTCTCTAAGCGCCAGTCAATCGGACTGAACACTACAGAGACTCAGGCTTCTTACATAAGCTCCTCTAACTTAGGACTGTACAAAATATCCTCATTTTACACACTCATTCTGAAGTGTTTTTTTTTTTAATCATGTGTGTGTCTGATGATCTAGAATACAATTGTGGTACAAAACATGAACATTGCTTTAGATATGCAATAAATATAATTTAAGGTACTACTGTGCATAAACCTTCATAGCAGGAGACAGTGGGATCAGGAAGTCATAATCCCATTGTAAAAAGGTAAAAAATATACTTTTATCATGCTGTTCCTCCCAGTGGCCTTTACAGATCACGTTTCAGAACAAACAGTTGTAAATCTTATCGACCTATTTATTGTCAGTCCACAAGCCTCAGACTTGTACGGCAAAATGTGCTTTTGTAAAACACATGGACAGGTTATATTTTTATACTTATATTTTTATTCCGCTACTAATGAATTAGGCCCAGAAAAAAAAATGTGTTAGTGCTCTGAGTTTTTGTACACACTACCAGCCAAAGGTTTTGAAAACTAAGCTAACGTTGTGAAAAAGTAATAAACATTTATTTTTTCAAGACATAATAAATTGTAAATTTTGTATTAATTACGGCAAGGTGTACATTCTCCGTTCATTACATTATTCAATCTTAGCTTCAGTTTTGCATTTTAATTGCTGAAATGCCTTCTATAATTTACAGCATGGTCATGTTTATTAGTTCATATTCTGAACTCAGTCTTTGTAAATCACTCTCTAAACCACAAGCTTGACATTTTATTGGGTAAAAAACATTTTCAGGTGATATTTATTTGCATCATAAGGTAGGATACCTGTGTAAAGATTGTAAACAATATTTAACAGAAAGATACAAGAATCGTAAGGTTGGGAAACTATTGACTTTTGACCACCTTACATGATAATAGTCGCTGCAACATTAACTGCAAACACCTTGTGAAGAATGAAACCACCAGGAACCCTTAGCCTTGAGTGATACCACTTTCCTGAACTACAACCTTCCTGGAATTTTCTAAAGTAGAAGGGGTGCTTAAATGCATTACTAAAGTACAGTGATTTTTCAGCCTTTATGAATGTATGTGATGCGAGTAAGTTTTAATGGATAACAACTCGCTTGTTAATGGAGACAATTTGGGTACGGCGCCAGCAATGTGAGGAGGAGTAATATTGTGGGCTACTATCCTTAAAGATGAGCTACGTGGACCTGTTCAGGTTAAAATGTTTGAAGTTTCTAAAAGATACTTTCTTCAAATAGTGATACAGGAAAACAGTCCATGAACTTTATGTAGGGCAGTGTTCTATTGCATGCATCGAAGTACTTCACTACGTGGTTACAAAAAAAGGCTTCAAAAATGTCCTGATTAAAATGAGCTTTACAGTCTATGATGCCAGCACCTCAGGAAGCTGTAGTGGCATTGTTCATTGGTAGGCCATGGTTTAAAGACTATGTGGGCAAGGTCACTTCTGTTTTCAATGTTGCCCTCTGTTCCACCTGGATTAATAACACTGTAGTACATGCGTGGACGTGTGAGGGAAAAGAAAATCAACGGCTTGCGTTAATGGTTAGGGTAACAGTGCATTTTTAATTGTTGTGCTTGGAGGAAACAGGACAATTCTGTGAACCTCATCAGACACCTATCTCACAATTCAACATCAGTGGTCGACTATAATCTCTTCTGTACATATAAACAACGGTGAGTTTAAAATAATACTTGATTATCTTACGTGTTTATTAGAGAAGAACAAAAATGAAGGTTTCTTTAAATTTCAACAGTGGCTTCTGCACAAGTCCTGACTGTTCAAGTTCTGCACACATTCCATGGGCAACTAAACTACTATTATGATTTTACAGACAAAAGAAAAGGACTTGTGTTGCAATGACGTTACTTATTGCCACATTCAGTTCACTTTGAAACAAGTGAGAAATACCGACCAAAATGTAATATTACAAACACTATGTACAGTCATTTTTTTAAGCTCTTCAATATACAAGCGCATAACCACGTCCACTAGTCTATATATAACAATTCATTTTCTATTTTTTATTTACACATATTTGGTAAAACCCTGATTAATTTTAACAATATGTAGAACCAATCTTGCAACTATTTAAACATAAAATACTTATTTGAAAATACTTATTGGCAAAAAAAGACTATTTTTTCCCCCTTTGAGAACCTAAAAGCTCACAAAGCACTTCTTTTATTAGCCTTCCCCGACTAATTCATCAGTTTTTCTTTTCTTTCAAACCCAATACTTCAACACTGAAATATAATAAAACTATGGTCCCAAAGTACACAAGGTATTATAGAGTAACAAGTATGAACAACATTTATTATAAATACTAAAAAGCTGTCAGTAACACACTTTGGAGGAAGTTTACAGAGTGGGGGAGTGGTATAGGGTTGGAAATGGGAGTCTATTCAGGGTGATTGAAGTTTTTGTTGAAATTGGAGTTAAGGATCCAGATCTCCTCTTCTGGTGGCTTGTTTCTGTTGGGATGTGTCTGCCTTGTTCTGCTGCTCATGTGGACTCTGCTGCTGTGTGTTTGGGAGGGACGGATGCTGCTGCTGATAGTGGGGTTGGAGGTATTGGTGGTTCGGTGGGAGCTGCTTGGCATTTGCTGATGCCCCTTGCTGCTGGGGATTGGCAGCTGAGACTTGGGCCTGGCCACTCGACGTGGGGAGGTGTGGATTTTTTCTGAATGATTGCTGTTAATCTATCAAAGATCAACAATTTATGTATTAAACTACGTTCATACTTAATATACAATATCTAAATATAATTAGATCACTCCAGTGGTAGTTGTAATGTGCTTGAATGTGAATAAAGCAACAGATTAAAACTGATACAGAATCACAGTTATTGTAAAGGTACGTTACTGTAAGTTGTAAGGTAAGTTGAGGCACATTTTCTTCTTCTTTTACTGGCTGTGCTAATTTAATTTTCCTCTTCCAGTTCTTTAATTTGGCGGCACGGTGGTGTAGTTGTTAGCACTGTCGCCTTGCACCGCCAGGGTCCGGGTTTGATCCCCGGCCAGGCTCGATTCCTGTCTCTGTGTGCATGGAGTTTGCATGTTCTCCCCGTGCTTGGTGGGTTTCCTCCGGGTACTCCGGTTTCCTCCCACAGTCCAAAGACATGTAGGTTAGGCTAATTGGTGTTCCCAAATTGCCCGTAGTGTGTGAATGAGTGAGTGTATGTGTCTGTGCCCTGCGATGGATTGGCACCCTGTCCAGGGTGTACCCCGGCATGTGCCCTAAGTCTCCTGGTATAGGCTCCAGGCCCCCCGTGACCCTGAACACAGGATTAAGCGTTATAGATGATGAGTGAGTGAGTGAGTGAGTTCTTTAATCTATAACGTCGCCTCTCGTTTGTGTCTGGGTAAAGACTCCTTATACACACAGTTTGGATTTCAGAACTCCCTTTCTCAGGGAGTTTTTTTTTTGTGTGTAATCTGTTACATATTCAGCTGTAAATCTGATTCCTAGGGAATTATCTGTTCATTTTGTAGAGTCATGCGGGTGTTACCTGCTGCCCTTGATGCTGGGTGCTGGACGAACTACTGTCTTCTCTGCTGGCTTGTGAATGGAGTCCAGTGTAGCCATGGTCTACCTTTCTCAGATGAGCATCCCGACTTGGACCAGGGAGCATAATGTAGTCCTCCTGGGATGCAGCAATCTGCAGCAGAAGATATGTACACGTCTTTAGTCTATATCTAGATGAGACTGAATTGTGGTGTTCCTCAATGCTGAGACTTACAACATTGTGGGACACCACAATTCAGTTTTATCTAGACTGTAGGGTTTAGTTAAATTTGGTTAAATGTGAAGCAACTACATGTCACAGTATAACATCAGTTCACTGGGTACAACAGGATACAGACTTCAAGCAATTTGTCCTGAATGGAAAATTAAATTACCCTGCTTATATCTGGCTCAGATTTGCTGGAGCACAAAGTCTGTAGTTCCTTAATCAGGTCGCTCTCATCATCAGAGTAGAGAGTGAGACCAGCTGATTCCCCGTCAATGACTCTAGTGAAAGACATTCAAAAGTCATAATAAGCTCATAATCTACAGTAAATAACCCAAACGCTTCCATAATGATGTAGTGCGTCAATAAGTGAACAGTGCCCTCTGCTGGTGATACACCAGAGAAACAAACCTAGGATGATTGGCATTTGTCATTAGGTCAGAATTGGACACAGCCCCTAAAGAAAAGAAAAAAAAGTTAGAAATGTGTTACTCAGTGTAGTAATATGTAGTAGTACACAGTTTTGGAAAAAGACCTTAATATGACACAAGAGTTGAAGAGGGCTTCTCCCTGACCTTCTTGTATAGAGCTGTTCGAGCTTATTCCAGAGGCAGGACTTGCTTTTTTTCTAGGACTAGTGTTGGATCGTCTCCAAGCAGCACTATCGCGCCCTTTCCTTCCACCTTTCCTGTAGGAGTAGCTGATGGAGGAGAGTGGAAAACATCCACCCCGGAACTCTGGCAGGAGCTGGTTGATCTCTGAATAACATTTATGCACCAAAAGAGGAAGCTGTGATATTCTCTGCATTAATACCAGACTTTATGCATGTTATTGTGGCATGTGTTAAATATTTATCGGAGTATTCCTGAAAATGTCATTAGTTTTGAACAATGTTTGATACTTTAATGTGAACCCTGACTGAATAACTTTTATACAACTCACATTTGTCAACTGTAAGATACTTTTATATGAAGTCAATGTTCTTTTCTTAATTAATGACATTTTCATGTAACAGTGGGAAATTACAATATGGTAGGAATATTTATTATTAATATTTTTATTATTATTAATAATAATAATAACTTTCCCAGATGTGTGATGAACTGAATCTTAGAGTTTTACCAAATGTGTTTTACTGCACATAAGTGCTTTAACACTGCACCTGATCTGTCCAGTGGGCAGCTCTGCAGCACGGCTTTATTCAGGACAATGTTGAGAGCTGCTCGCACTACCGCCCTCTGCCCTGGACTGAGGCCCTTGTTGCTAGGAGACCGTCGCTGCAAAGGGGAATGCTTGGCGGTTACTCTAGAGATGACAGCATCCTCAATGCGTGGGACCACCAGCACATTCCACAGACGTGCCAACCACCTGCGAGGAAGCCAAACAGTGGAACGGAGACCACAGGCCATCACCGACATAAAAATGTGACCTCAAGTAAAAGATAAAACGCTGCAAGTCGGATGCACTCACTTTAGAATGGCATGTCTCTGTTCTGGCAAGACTGGGCATGAGAGAAAAACATAAGGGCCAAGCAGGGCCTCAGAGGTTCCTAGGCGAGAGAGGCAGCTGTTGAGCTGCTGCCAGACTGAACATACCCAGGACAGAGTTTTATGCACAGGCTCGTCAGGAGTCCAGGGCTGGCCCCGAGACTGCAACGTTAAGATTTAAAAGAATGAAAAAGATATACCGATGCAGTATTTTATGTGGACACAATGCACAGAGGATGCGATTACAAAACCTCCAAAGCAATGAAAGCTCAAAAAATAGGACAAAGATGAGGAAATGATAAAAGAGAGCTGACCTTGTGGAGAAGTTTCCTGCGGAGGTGGCGTCCCAGCAGGCTGCTGAGTGGCTCAGCGTCCCAGCGGAGTTGCACCCAGCGGAAGTGTTGCTGCATCCGCAACTCAGCACCTTGCAGCCGTGGCTTGGCCAGCGTGCCAATCAGGAAACTGCCCTCTTGGAAGTAGTACAGTCCATCCACACCTACTGGCCAAAAGATGGCAAGTCAGAAATGTCTTACATAACAAAGATAAAAGGTCATATTCAGTGTAAACTATGATTACCACAAATCATGAAAGATACTTTAAATGAAAATAGATTGTTGTATGCTATACTGTTTCAGGAGATCAATATATGCTGGGGAAATATTGCTTATGAATTTAAGTATCATATGCACAACTTTGTTGTCAATGCAGAAACTGCAGAAGGCTGCCAGTGTAAACTGAGATTTGTTTCTGGTAAGGAAAGACTGATGCTTTAGGCATTTAAAAATAAATGTTTTAAATTGTTGTGCTATAGCACAAGAAGACACTATATTTTCATAAGAGGAGACATAAGGGGCTCACTGTGGTTTAGAGAGAGGGAGTAGAGTGACCCACGGTTCTCCAGTGCCTCACACAGATTCTCCAGCATGTGGCTAAGAGACTGTGCTCTCTCCAGCCCTTCTAGCACCACCACCACACACCGGCCTTCAGGAGGGTCCTGAACACAAACCAGGAACCCTGACACAACACAACATAGCACAGCACAGTACCATGGCTTGATTATACACACCAACAATCTGATGCTTATATATCAACTGGTATAGTATTAACAAACCTAGCAGAGATATAAAAATGTCCTACCACAATTGATAAACGTCTCCAGCAGATGATCTTTAGTCAGAGCCTCGTCTACCTCCACACGAACAACATCACAGCTTATGCTCATGGCCTCCTGCCTGTGCTGAGCAGTGTGTACACATACATTGGAAAAAAAAAATCCTGAATAACATAAAGGAGCCACACAACAAGTGCAGACAATTCCAGACAAAGGTACTGTCTCATGCAGAATGAACAAGATATTGTTTTTGTGGCATGTAGCATTAATAATGTAATGTAATATGTAAGCATTATTCTTTAAGTGATCAACCATGTCAATGCAACATATGTGCAGACTTTCACCCTTCATGCAACAGTACAACAGTAAAGTGACCCAATATCTTAATATCTTATCTTTACTTTTTTTTTAGATCTTAATTTATGTTGTTCCTTCACTATATTCAGTGCCTGCACCAATAATCTATATTGGTGATATATTATCTCCAATATAAATTACAATGTCACAGCTATGGCTGCGCACTGGTGCTACAGAGGCATATACACTCATCAGCAACAACAGTAATACCACATAACATATTAACACTGACTATCACTTGTATACTGGTGACAGAGTCATGGGCACCCAAGGCTCATTTATGCCGACAGGGACAAAATACTAACCTGTCTGGTCAATCCCACAGAAAAGCCAATGCAGCAAAACTTATGGAAAATAGTTCATTCTGGCCTTGATAGAAGGGCACCAGAACAACCAGTGCATCACAGCCTGCCGTGCAACAAAGCCAACCCAGCTTCCAAATTCCCCATACCTCAATCATATCAAGCACCCAAATGATGCGCCAGACATAAAAGTCAGATGCATGGATGCCACAGCCACAACCTATGACACCAAAAGGATCTGCTGCCAACATGCTGGTGCCAGACACCATAGCACACCCCAGAGGTCTTGTTATGCTATGAGGAATTTGAACTGCCCCGGTGGCACAAGGAGAACCTAGACAATATTGGGCTTAAAGGTGTATATTTGATAAATTTATAAAAAGCACCACATTGTATATCTCTTACCTTGATGTAGAGAGAAATCTGGTTTGCAATGTACTCCTGAAAACTTCCCTCCAGTCCATGGAAAATTACATTACGATATTGTTCAACCTAGCAAAAAGGCAGGGGAAAAAAAAAACAAGCTAAATTTTATTGAATAAAGTTTCCTTAGCCCGAATTAACGACACCTTTGCATGTACATGTAAGGTGGAAACTACATTTCTACAAACAGGATTCCTCACGTGAGATATAGTACCAAATCCGTGTGTGTGTGAAATGCACATACCAGGCGCACATAATTCTGCAGCAGCGGGAGCGGGATCAACGAGTCATAGGTCATCTCATCCAGAGCACACTCTGACAGACCTGATAAAAAGGGAGAAAATGGCAGCAGCTGTAAATTAGCGTGCCAAAGATCTGGGAAGGATTATATATCCACATACTCATTCTGACGCAACACTTGACTAGACCTTTAAACAAGATGGAACGTTCTGTGAGTCTGTGTGCTATAAAGACACGGCTAGGAAAAGGATAGCCTACACACTCATAATGTGTTATATTAGAAAAGTATGTCATGTGCTTTCAAGTGGAGCTTGGGAGCTGACAAAAGTATTTGAATATGAAAAAAATATATATATATATATTTTTTTTTCTTTGTTTTGAACTTGTTTGGGGTAAGATTTCAGATTTGCAAAAATAATACGAAAAACCCTAATTTGTCATCTTTATTTTAAGATTTTACGTTTTTTAATTTGTATTTAGGGTTTGGAATTTTTACCTCAAAATTTATAAAATAGGACAAAAAAACAAAACAAAAAAAAAAAAACAGAAAACTTATCCCTAGCATTCGTAAAACAAAAGCTAAAACAAATAAAAATGTATTACATACACTAGAGAAAAAAAATCCAAATGTATTTAATACACCTCACCTTGTCTGCATAACTGAAATTCATATTGAAATATTTTTTTTTGTTTCTAAGCTCTACTTTATTACCATCTAATAAAAATGCTACTCAATACATAAATGAATATCAATTTGAAACAAACGAACAAACAAACAAAAAGAAATAAGGAAGTTATATATTATTTATTTTGGAAATAAGTACCTTTAAGGTGAACAAATATCCGTTGGCTCAAACGCTTACGGATCAGATCCCATGGGGACTGGGCCAGATCCTGTTCAGGCAGCCAGACAGCATCACCTGCAGTACACACACACACAGACACACACACAGACACACAGACACAGACACACAGACACACACAGACACACACAGACACACACAGACACACACACACACACACAGACACACACACACACACACACACACACACACACACACACACACACACACACCAAGCATTGAAGATAGGTGTACAATAAGAACCATGGAAATATAAGTCTCAGTGACAGCTAAGCTTTCATCTTGCATGTTGACAGAGACAACAGCGCTGCCTTTCTCTAATCCGCACCAGCTTAACGGTTCAGAATTTCTTCTCTCATGAATAAACCCGTATCCTATTGTTATATATTGTTATATAAAGTTATGCTTTTATATCTCATTATAAAATATATAAACATTATATGTAGTTATTTCATTCTAATGCAAGGGAAACTGAGTCAAATAGGGATTCCTATCCTTTCTTTATTGGCCTAATATTAACTGCAACTGAAATAAGGAAAAATAAGAATGTGTGAACAAAAACATAACAAACAAACTGTGAGATTGAGAAGGCCAGATAGTTGAAAGAGATAGGTAAGAAGTTGGGTTTATTTTCAAAAGCCATGCATTACAACCAGAAGGCCAGGCCAAGCTCAATTAGTCCTTAATGCCAACTCGTTCCCCACTTGGCCCAGAGTGGCTTTGGACAGCACCCAGGGAACAGAGCCATTTTAAAGAGGCAGCCTGTGTGTGTCTAATTATATTAAAAGTGTGCGTGTTTGGAAGGGCAAATGTTTTTGTTTATTTTGCCACACACACACACTCACACACACAAACTTTATGCAACAATTTTCAACAATGTTTTTTTAAGGTAGCCCTTAAAACCTATGTATATATGGCTCAGGATTGTACTATATATTTAAAGTGACAACTTTTTTTAAACAATAATAATAAAACAAATAATACAATAATTTGGTTCAATTTGAGTGCAATATTTTCATGATGTCCTTTCCCTATTACGGTAGTGGGAAAAACTAAAATCAATGATAAATTTAGCTCTATCTGACATATCTGAAAACCTGAATGCGCAGTTTGCTGTCGGAATCGTCACCATTGACACACACCAGCAGGAATTGTTTTAATCTGTCATTGAGCAATGCTGTGTTCCGTGCACCCTGTTGAAGTTGAAAAAGTGAAAATGTGTCTCTAAATTACAATTTATTTAACAAAAACAAAATTCCATGAAGTCAAAAATGAAATGGTGGAGAATTCTGCAAATGAAAACAGATAAAAAATAAATAAATTAAAATAAGCTTTGCTGTGTATGACACATGGCAGAGTTGAAACTGATATATGAAGTAGAATGGGCCACAGAAGAGCAGAATCTTATAACACCGAGGATCCAAAAACTATTCAACTAACAGAAAGAGAATAGATGCAGTTAATAATAGGGATAATATGGGCATATAGGGGAATATTGGAAGCTTTTAAACCTATGCATTTTGTCACATCTTTCTCACATTCAAATTTTTTTTTTGCATAATTTAAAAGTTTAAAAATCTTTATTCTAAAAGACTGTATAGATGTAATTTGCACTTATAAGAAAGCACTATGAAAACTGCATTGGTTCTGGCTATTTTATTTCACATTTTATCTTGACAATACACTAGTGAAAATGCTGAGGTTGGGAAATTAAAACTTGATAAATGACCAAGAAAAATTTTAGGAAGCAGCAGCTGTTTACAAGGCTGAGACGCCTTAGAATAGACGGCCGCTCAACCACAAACATGCTTTTGGTTTCCAGATCGCTTACCACAGGCCATACTTAACTATTTAGCAATACACACCACACACAGAGCAGCAGCTGTTTCTGCACTCAACATGGCACTAAACAATTATCCCTCTTCAAGTGATTTCTGTAACAGCTTTCAGAGTTATAAAGTTTTGAAAGGTTCCTGAATACTTGACTGGTTTCTGAAGTGTGGCAGGAGAGGGAAAAAATGAAAAGCAATTTGCGCCAACAATGGCATTTGCTATGATTAAATATTATTTACATTTTTATTGTTTCATTTTAAAATAAAAATTCAGAGACATTTTTCCCAATTACATACAGTACATTTAAACGAAATGCACCTGATTGGAGTCTTAAATAAAAAACTACCAAATAATTGTGGAAATTACAGCAATGTAATCACATGGTGCTTTTAAAAGGTGTCTGGTTCTCACCTATCTTCACTGAAGCCACACTGTCTGAGGACAGACCCAGAGGTATGTCCGATCCGTGTAGCCCCTCTTGCAGCTCCCAGCTCCCACACACCATTTGAAGGTGACTGGTTAGCAGGTGACTCAGGATCCGCCATAACTCTGGCCAACTGGTTCGTCGCTGGATGATAACTGTGCCGATAGTGGTGCCATCCTCCAACAGATCGACAGGACACAGGTGCTCATGTGTGCCCATGTACACCTGCACCAACACCCTGTAGCAGTCTGACAGAGTAGGCATCAGAATGCAGAGTTCATCAGTAAAGTAGTTTTACTATGCAGAAGCTTCATGAGTCTTTAGGGCAGCTTCTCAAATTTTCATGACTAACACTGAAAAAGTGAAATCATGTTGGTTTACAGCTTACAATTTGCATCCCGGGGATTTGACATGCCTAATACATTTGTATGGTAATGAGCTTCGATTCTGCCATAGACAGCATGAACATTAACAGCACTACACTACATACATTACATAATGCAAAAACCTCAGGAGGTGACCTGCCATATTTTTTGTGGTTGTTATACTCCTTGAACACACAGGTCAAACCCAAAATGTCGTTTAATCCAGAATATATACTTAGTGCATGAAGTATTTAAGACACTGCATGCTATGCATAAAAGATTGCCAATTGAGATTCAGTCACATTAATTAGTAATACCTTTTTTTTTCTTTACACAGGTTAATAATAAAATTTATACACAAAAATAAGGAAAATATTTTATCAGTAATGCGTGAATTTGTCCAAATGTTTAGAAAATTCATGATTTTACAGATTAAACAGGATTTGGATGTTATAAGATATCAGATGCATTAGATTTGTTTTTTGTTTTTCCAACACTGAACAAAAATTCTACCAGGGTTTTTAGTTTTGTGTTAAGGCTATTAAGACCAATCATCTGCTATAGAAGCACTCAGTTCTCATTATATACAATACATGGCTTATTTTAGGTGACACACTGTGTCAGTCACTCACCCAGGTTCTCTAGAAGGTCTTTGCAGTCATCCGTAGCCACATCATGTATAGTGCGGTTACATTTATCCCGCTTCTCAATGTCCTGTTGGCTGTGGCTACACAACACTTCCAGGCATTTCTAAAAGCACACCAGTGAGATCTGTCAACAGTTCATTCACATAATAATAGAAAAGGACTCGAGAGTACTGTGACAGCCTGAATTACAGAAAGGTGATGAATTCAAAGGAATAATGACACGAAAATAATGCAAACCTTAAGCTATGGCCTTTGCGATCACCAGATCTCAACTAAATAGCTAAAAGAGAGAGTGTTAGAGAGTGTCCTCTACCACCACCATCAAAACAACAACTGAGGGTTCTGTAGAAACTACAGTACTGTACGTCATGCTGCATGCCAGCTTGGTGCACTAACTAATCACCTGAGTGGCATGTCCAACGATTCAACAGAAGTGCAATCACTCTAATCTGGAGATCACAAGAGACTACAGCCATCTGTAGCCTGGAGCTGTCAGGAGGACGGGACATTCTCACGTCAAGCATAGTGTCACTAGCCAGTCTGTGCTTTATTCCTGCCCACTTGCAGAGCATGTGCAGCAGCGTAAGAAACGTGCGTCTCAAGCATGATAAGCTTTACCCTCCATGTTGAATTTTCATTTTTAATTGGATTTTATTTGTACAAAAAGTTATGACCAGTAACCTGGAGAATGTCCTGTAATCTTGTGCAGTGATGGAGAAAATTTAAAAGACATTTAATAGTCCATGTTTTATTATAGACATACACTCATTGGCCATTTAATTAGGTCTACTTTGCTAATGCTACTCACTTTTCCTTCAGAAATGCCTTAATTCTTCATGGAATCGATTCAACAAGGTTCTGGAAACATTCCATAGTAATTTTGTACCATGTGAATCTCTTGTCCACCACATCCCAAAGGTGATCTATTAATTTGAGATCTGATGAAGAGGGAGGCCAGTTCAGCACAATAAACTCATAGTCATATTTAAGAAACCAGTTTGAGTTGATTTAAGCTTTATTACATGGTGCGTTATTCTACTGGAAATAAAGGGATGGTCATGGTCAGCAACAATACTCAGGTACTCTGTAGCATTAAAATGAAGCTCAAGTGGTACTAAGGAGCCCAACGTGTGTCAAGAATATACCCCTCACACCATTACACCACCACCAGCAGCCTAAACCGGTGATACAAGGCAGGATGAATCCATGTTTCTTGTTTCTGACAAATCCTGGTGCTGCCATCCAAAAGCGAGACCAGGCAATGTTTTTACAATATTAATTGTGCTACCATGTTGAGCCCATGCAAATGATAGCACTAGTTTCCTGTTCTTAGCAGACAGTAGCACCTGGTGTGGTCCTCTGCTGCTGCAGCCCATCTGCTTAAAGGTCTAACGGTTGTGCTTTCAGAGATGCCCTTCAGCATACCTTAACTGTAACAAGATGTTATTTGAGTTGCTGTTGCTTTTCTATCAGCTTAAACCAGCTTTTCTTTTTTTCTGACCATTTTCTCTAAACCTTGGAGATGGTTGTGCGTGAAAATCCCAGTAAATCAGCAGTTTCTGAAATACTCAACAAACATGCCACATGCAAAGTCACTAAAGCTACATTTACACTGGCAGTTAAATGTGACATAGTATCGGATATTTTCTATGTCTGTGTAAACAGGAAAAAAACGCATGCATTCAGATATTTCGAGATCGGTTTCAGGCCTCCTTCATATGTGGAAATAAATCAGATATAAATCAGATATGTGCTAATGTGATCGTCGTGTAAACAGATAGATTGGATTTTCTGAGGCATTGCAATCTGTACGTCATTAAAACTGCGACTTCTTCACGGTTTAATGACATAATCAGGCACACCGAGGCGCTGCTCATCCAAAACAGATGTGCGGTAGCCCACACCTGTTGCAAGCCACCAGAGAGCAACTCCGACACATCTCGCACCCAGAATTTCTCTGAATGGTTGAGGACACAATAAATGAGGTTATGCGCAGGCTGCAATGATGCCCTTTTCCTCCTTCTCCGTTGCATATATCGCAAAGCATATTTTGCCCTCGTCCATCCTGGCTAGTCTGTAGTGCAAGAACTTCCCTTTAAGTATGCGCGATGTTTCAGACGCTATGGCAAGTGTAAACACTTGAAACGGATGGGTCATAGTTGAAAGAACGTATAAACAGACGGTCAGAAAAATCAGATATAGGCAACAAATCAGAATTTGGCATCGAGACCAAGGACTTTCACCTGTCTCCTCCATTCTGATGCTTGGTTTAAACTTCACCATTTTTTTTCTCCAAACCATGTCTACATGCGAAAATGCATCGAATTGTTGTGATTACAGTAGATATTTGTGTTAACAAGTACAGGCGTACCTGGTGTGGCGGGTGACTGTATAATTGATTTTTAAATTAATGTAACAAAAATATTTTTGTATGTTGTTAATTATGGTTCTTAGGAAGAAAAACGAAAAAAAAACAGAATTGGCAGATCAGACTTAAAAACAGAATTCAGTATCATGCAAGATGATTGCAATCAGTGCATTTCTATTTAAGCCCTTATGACTCCCTTATCTTTTTCTTTATTATGTCACTCATTTATACCGGAACAAAAGAAACGATACAATCAATATAAGTGTGTGAGATAGTCCATATGTATAGTAGAGCTTCCGTCACCTTGTAGCCTCTGGATGCAGCAATGTGAGCAGCAGTCCATCCATCCTGGTTGGCAAGGTTGAGGGTTTGGTGGGTCATGACTGGTCTGGGGTGTGTGTGCTGGGCATTTCTGATGTCCACTGAGCCACCGGTCTCAGCCTGAGGAGACGGATGGTACAGCAGAAGCTTCAGTGCATCCACATGACCCGAGTGTACTGCGGCATGAAGTGCAGTGCAGCTATCCTGCGTGCAAGAAAGGCAAACATAAGGTTCACACACTGAAATTGGAATCAAATAAAACATGCCTCAAACACCTGCAAAGTGTGCATAAAAAGATTAGTGTTTAGCTGACAGGGATTAAAAATGAGGTCCTCTAAGACAAAGAGATTTTACATTAATGTTCAATTTTTCACAACAGGAACAAATAACATTGATACACTGCTTCTCTGTATATGTGTTAAAAAAAAAAAAAAACTCACAGCAGTAATGTGTGAACGGTTTGCTCCGGCGTCCAGCAGGGCTTTCACACACTCTGCGCTGCCATGCTCAGTGGCCAGGATCAGTGCAGTCTGACCCCCTACACACTCACGATCTACCTCCATGCCATGTTCAAGCAGAGCCCTCACACACCTGCAAGTATGCATCCAGTTTCAGTGATGGCTGCATCTAATCTAGTTTCACTTTGAAACAGATCAAGTTAGAATCTAAGTGCAGAACACACGAACACCAAGGCACGATAGTAATGTGCCAATGTTGTGCCATCCCTGTCTATATTTATATAACAGAAGGGCATGTCTGTCTTATGATTGATAAATCCATGAGCCACTTCTACACCTGACCAGCCTAGATTGGTGAGAAGAGTTTACTGAATTCCCAATAAGAAGAACTATTTCTTGGGAAAAACACTTTTCCCCTTTTGCCTTAGTTGATCAGGTCTACACTCAAAGGTTATGTGGCCATGAAATAAAGTCAGCTGATGACCTGAATGTACTGAACGACCGAGTTATCTTATCCACAGGTTGGATAATATGGATTGATGGATGATATCCACAGATAATGCCAAGTCTCATCAGGCTTACAGTCAGCTGATCAGAAAGAGTGGTTTTGGGAGCATGAGGAATTACTCTCACACAGGAATTGTCCACCACAGAGCCCAGACCTCAGTGCCATTAAAAGGGTTTGGGAAATGCTGGAGAAGACAATACAAAGTTATCAGGAAAAAAAAATGCAACTGTGGGCAGAAGAAACTACTAATGGTGCACAAGTTTGTCGAAACAATGCCATTGTGTATGGACACCACAATGAAAGATAAAGAAGGAGTCCGGTGAAATATTAAAGTACAGTATTAAACTTTTTTGGCCAGCCTGTGTCCTGACTAGCTTAAGGCAGTTAATTAAGATGAATGAACAAATGTATGTATAGGTTCTGACCACTTTTTATATATGGAAGTCTATATAGATTATAGGAACAAAAACAGTATGTACTGTTTTATATATATATATATACTGCTGTTGTTATACTGCTGCTCCCTTATCGAGGGGCCGACATCCGATCCGCATGACAACTTGGCACAGGTTTTACACCGAATGCCCTTCCTGACACAAACCTCTCATTTTATCCGGGCTTGGGATCAGCACTGCATCCAGGAGCTGGGGTTTGGACACTGGCTGGGAATCGAATCTAGGCCTTCCGCAAGGTGGGGGAGAAACCTACCACTGAGCGACCAATGCCCCATATATATATTTTAAGGTTTAAGGCTTAGAAGGTTACTGAGAATATATTATAAGATACACTGACTGGACACTTACTTAGGAACATTCTGCCTGCTGCGCATTATGCAAATAAAAATCAAGAAATTCAGTTACTGTAATGTTCACATCAAACATTAGAATGGTGGGGGATGTCAGTGGCCTTGATGGTGGCCGGACAGACAGCTTTGTACAACAGTTAGAGTAGACAAAACAAACAATTATCATGCCCAGTTGATGAGAAAGGTCACATGGGAACGGGCAAATTGGGTTTGAGGTGACAAGAAGGCTACGATAAAAAAAGTACAGTAAAAAAAAACAAAAAGAAAAACATCTGCAAATATTAAAGTATGAAGATCTGCTCACCCATGGTGGCCATTGGCAGCAGCAATGTGTAAGGAAGTAAATCCATTTTCATCAGGAGCATCAGCAGATGCCCCTAAACTCAGCAGCAGATTCAAGCATTCTACCGGAGAGAAATACTCATTATGCACACGCACACACACACACACACACACACACACACACACACACACACACACACACACACACACACACACACACAAACACACACACACACACAGTGGATATGCAATGTTGCTATGTGGTGCTTAGAATATCATGACTCATAGATACAATTCATAAGAAATCAAAAGTAGCACACTGCACCTCCTCATTTAAATTACACGACTTTAGTCCATACCTGTTTGTCCATATTGAGCAGCAGAAAACAAGGCAGAGGTTAGGTCTTGTTGGAGGTGACTAATATCCATTGATGGATCTTGATTAAGCAGCATAGACAATAAAGTGACATTTCCCTGGGAAGCAGCTTGGAGCAAAATGGTGTGCCCGCCATCCAGGGGGACGGGTTCACCACAGATTAATGGGGGAACTATGGAGGGACACCAGCCTGAGAAGGGAAAGTGATAACATTTACTAAAGGGAGTGTATCAGGAGGTCGCACCAAAATGTGCTCCACTGCAACAGTCACCCACTTTTTTCTGCTCACAGTCAGAAACTGAATAAAGTGGACCAACTACTTTACAAGACATGACTATAGAAAATTTACTTTAATAAGGAAACACAGAAAAATAACTAAAAATGTTTTTTAAATTGAGGTAAGCCAAATCAGATTTTCTCCATTGTGCAGAAGACTGTTACAGTATGACTCACATTTCGTCCAACACAAGAAAATTACACTCTTACAAATTTAAATTAACGTCTATCCTAAGTTTCACATTTAGTTCCATCTATTATCTATCAGATTTCGAGTTAGGAAAATGTTGGAACAGGGCATGCCACCTGAAATAAACGTGTAATAAAACAAAAATCAGTCAATGCAGTTTCATATCTGATCAAATCCTCTCAGCCAGGCAAGACTTATAAGAAGTAGAATTCAAAAGACAGCTCACCTGCATCTAGACATGGAGTGTAAGGCAAGGCAATATAATCATGCCAAACCATATAAAGAAAATTCTAGCATTACTTGGACCCATGATTTAAGTATTAAATAAGTAATACACTTAAATGTGTGTGAATGTAAATAACTTTGCATATAGAAAGATGCTTATTTTCTCTGTTAGTGAGAAGAGACCAAGTGCGAAACTGAAAAGAACAAGGAGAAATATGATTTTTTTTAAGTAAGAGGGTTGAACAAGGCACATAAGCTGTGAAGCCATAGAATGCTTGTGTGCTAGACAGTACAAGGAGAAGTGCCTGTTATTAACATTTGGGATATTAGCAATGACTACTACAGGTGGAAATCGCCAGTCCCTACTGAGAAAATAGCAGTGCTTGGTAAAATATCCACTCTGCTTTGTATCTATGAAACAAAGGCATTCTTATGGGTGTAGGTTATGAAAGTTTTTTTTTTTTTACAGATGTAGATTTAACATCTCCAACTTAAATGATAACTTTAATTTGTAATTTTGTTTAATAGTTGCAACTATATCGCTCACATTTTAACATTTTAGGAACAGACTAACTTTATATTGGAATCAATCGCTGTTAACATCCATTTGGCTCCATGTACACCACCACAATGTATAAGAAATGATGCAATCAAGACATAATTTCAAGGATTTTAACAAAAATATTACATTAACTGTTTAGGAACAGTTTAAAGTCCCTTCATTTTGACAGGCTAATTAAAAAAATTACATAAACTAACACAATTTTGAATTAAAAGCATGCACAATTGGACAGAGGTCAGACGATTATCTCGCTATGATGATATGTTTCGAGTTATTATACATCTGTACTGAAAAGCATAATTAGTTTTGCAGTATTTGACTCAATCTAAGCTGAAAGCATATCTCTGTACACTTCAGCATTCATGCTGCTACTTCTATCAGCAGTTACATCACCTGCTTTGAATCAAGATCCATTCTTTACTTCTCTATACTCATCTATTCTTATTCTGGTTGAGGTAAATCTTAGTTTCATCTTTCTAAGGAATCTTGTTCCAGAACTGCGAAGGCTTGTTTAAAAAAATCGAATCTGGCTGTTCTGTTTTTGAGTGTTACCAATGATTTGCACCTTGAGGTAAATCCTCTGTATTTACATTCACAAAGGTGTCTCTTAATTGAAGAGTTACCTTTACTAGACATTGTGAAGTAGTTTTTTCAACAAAGAAAAAATTATGGGATCCCACTGTTTGGTCCGTTTTGTTTTTACAGCATAGAATGCTTATCAGTTACTTTATATTTACTTGTAAAATCAGAGAGATTATGTAAAAATGTCTGAAATTCCTAATCGGTTAATGCAAAAAAGTCAACACTTCTGTCATATCTTGATTGCTTCATTTTAAATCCATTGTGGTGGTCTACAGAGGCAAAATCATGAAAAATGGCGTCACTGTCCAAATACCTATGAACCTGACCTTATATGGACTTCATATTTTAACATGTTTGTATTGCTGGTTTGTGGTTTCAATATTTGGTATTTTAGTTTTTTAGATTTTTACTGCTAGCAAATTTTACCAAGGTTGGAAACTCTAAAAAGCTCCGCTTTGTAACAGTCCTGTGTATATATTAAACCAACTAAAGCAGAAACAGCCTTAATAGCTGTGTGTGTATGTGTGTGTGTGTGCGCATGTTGTAGTAAAAAAAAAAAGAAAAGAAAAATATATATATATGCTGTATAAATAATCAAATTTCATGACTACATCAATAAATCTATTTAGTTTGTTCCAATGTTACAGGAAATCTTACGCAGGACAAAAATACAGTATTAATCTGAGTTTCTACAGATGAAGGAAAGAAACAAATTACAATCAGGCAAGTGCAGGGATGAGTGATAAGCACTGCAGGTGATTGGGTTAATCATAGGGGAGACAGGAACAGGCACATGCTGTAGACAGATGGAAGTGGAGGGAACAAAAGGGAAAGAGCAGCATCTGGCATCAGCTTCAGAGTGGAGTAGGTTACAGTGAACTGTCCTCAAGACCCAGTTGTTTATTTGAAGACCGAAGCTTCAAACTCAGACCAATTCACATATTGCTACTAGTAGCAGTGTGAAAAAAGTTATTGGGTTGATATCTATTTGTTCTTGGTTTTGTTTATTTTCCTAATTTAGAGAGCCCATGCCTACTTGACAAACAGTACATCTGGCTGGCTTTGGAATTTTAGAACGTAAGCCTAAGTGGTACAAAATATCTTTTTTATGTGTTTCTGTTGATTTACAGCCATTGTCAATTAACCTCCCAATGAGATCAGGAGACAGAGTAGGCTTGAAAAGAAAGCATTGCAGAGTAGTGGAAAGATAAAGGGTGGGTGGGGGACCTAAGTATCGGTTTACCTGATGCTGCTGCCAGGGGGCTGCCCGGGTGCTGGGAGCTATGGCATGGAACACTAGCAGGATTTACACAAGGGCTACTGATAATGGTAGCGATGTTTGAGGACGTTGTGATAACAGGGGAACAATCCACACATGCTGCCGCCGCCTGCGGCTCCTGCTGCCTGCTAGGGCAGGGCTCACCCACCTGAGATGCAGTCAAGGCTGGCACCGCACCCCCCAGATCCAGTGAGGGTTTGGGCGGAAGCTGGGGGGTGCTAGCCGACTTAGGTGGTCCTACCCCAAGCCCTACCGCTGGGGATCTGCTGGCTTCACCCACTACTTTGATTGGTGGGTGAGGAGGAGATGGTGTCTGAGACAGTCCAGGTTTTTTTGGCGGGATCGGAGGAGGATTGCCTCTGTCGATACGCGTCACAGTGGGTGACTTGATACCAATCTGTGGATGACCCAGACGACCAGCAAAAGGTCCTCCCTCTGAAGTGGAATGGGACAGACCAGGCCGAAGAGCTGTGGGGGGACCTGCCGTTGGTGGACTAGTAAAACGTGAGAGAACTTGTGTGACTGTGTGACGTGCCTGTTGCTTGGCAGCAATGGTGTCTCGGTTGGTTGGGGACAGGTCTCGTGATGGGGGGCCTTGGTTGGACATGCCATTTTGGTCCTGCTCTGAAGCTGAAGGCTGGAATTTATAGCGTGCTGCCTGGACACGAGACCCTGTGGGTAGGGCAGTGCCAGTGCCAGGTGAATGTAAACTAAGAGCAGAGTTCAGTGTCACCTGGCCCTCCCCTCCATTCTCTGCCTGAGCACTTCCATGGTGTAGACCCCTCACAGAAGTTGGTGTCTTAGGGAGGTTCATACTGGTGTAGCTGGTGCCTATAGGCTTGACAGGGATGCTCAGTGGCAGTTTCTTAGGCATTTCATTCTCAGGCATCTGGTCTGTCTGTGAAGCGGCAGCCCGGCAGCTGGCTGCCTCTGTACCTACAGCAACTGACACTATGTTTTTGGGTTTCACTGCTGTGGCTCCGGGGGTAGAGACTGTTCCTGCGGGCAAAGTCAGAGCTTCTTTGCTCCGCTCTGTCCTGAGTTGCTTTACCTGTTGGCGAAGACCATCACTTTCAGCACGCAGTTCAGCGGCACGACTCTCCTCACGGCTCAGTCGTGCTCGCAGCTGCTCACGCTCTGTGTCAAACTCGGCCAGCTGCTTCTCCATTTCTGCCTCCATCTGCTGGCTGCGTTTGCGCTCATTGGCCAGCTCCTCTTCTAGATGGCTTGAGGTACGGCCCTCTTGCTCAGAGGACGATGAGAGCTCCTCAACACGTTGGCTTTCCTCCACCACACGTGCCGCCAGCTGCTTGCACTCACGCACCAGCATCATCACCACGTGCTTGTTCTTCTCACGCTCGTCCTTCAGCTGCGCCGAAAGCTTGCGATGCTCCTGCTCCAGACTCTGCAGCTGCATTTTCTCCAACTCCAACTAGACAGAGCATCAATATAACACATAGTCAGACATGCTTACTCAGATTATACTTATTAATGACAAATTATAACTAGCATGGGCTACAAGGACAAACAGATTATGTGTCTAGACAGTTTTTATTTTGTAGTTGTTCGTCAGACAAGTACATTCATTAAAGTGCTAGTATAACAGTCACCAGAGATACTTCTGTATGAATAATTTAACATGTGCTTCATTTAGTGAACCCTAATGTGCTAGATGTAGTCCACACTACACCTTCCAAATCCCACTGCTTGCTGGATTACACACATCAGGCTATGTACAATCCGGTAGAAAGATCTAGACAGATGCCCAAGAACCTTTTTAGAATTAGGGGCATATTAAACTGATGAAGACTAAAGAAACTTTCCTGCTCACTACAGACTATAGCTGCAACCTTTAAAAAAGTAAAAGAATAAGAATTAGCAGAGTTAGAGTAGATTTACAGTACTAGGTACAGACAATTATGATTATCGTTAATCCAGAAAAAGGTGCAAAATTTTTTAAAAATCAAATTAAAACCTTTAACATTTATTATTTATACACGGGCAGATGAAAGTGTAAAGCGTTTCTGACAATGTTCTTGTATGAATAATAACATCTAAATTATCTGATCTTGGCAGTAAACCACAATCTTAAACATTTAATAAACCAGTCCCTGCTAGCTGAGTGTAGGCAGTTAAATCAGAGGAAAAGAGATCTCATTTTAATCCTTTTATTATTAAACAACTTGCAATATGCATGTTACTTTAGAAGGCTGTAATACAATAATCTGTTGATCAGTGTTACTTTTTACACTAGCTGAAGAGGTGAAGTAGCACTGGCATGGACAGAACCTAAGACCGCTATCTAACCTTATTTTCAGACACAAGAAACCTTATTTTCAGTTACAAGACCTGTGCTGCTGTAAGTATGTACAAAAACAGCAACATACCACTCAACATTCCTGACTCACATGTAAAAACAAAAGCACTGCAGACATTCTGCTCTGTCGTTTCTACATGGTATAACATTAGTACTGCTTACAAGTCAAGGATCAGGCTGTATTTTGTTGAAAAGAAATCTTATCTATATATATATATATATAAATGGTATATATACCATTTTGTATTCAAATGTCTTTATCTAGATTAACAGCAAATAACTGGACAAATGATCTCATTCAGAGGATGTTTACCACTATTTATTTATTTTTACTCAGAAGAATAAAAAATTAAAAACAAATACAAGAATACTCCTGTAATAAATTGCACTCTTTTGGGATTAGATATAAGTAAAGATCCTAAATGCGATTTATCCAATTATTTAGCAGCACTAACAGATGCAGCTTTATCCTGTATTGAGGGTCATGGGGGGCCTGGAGCCTATCCCAGGAGGCTTAGGGCATGAGGTGGGGTTTACCATGGACAGGGCGCCAATCAATCGCAAGGCACACAAACATACTTTCACACTACAGGCAATTCGGGGACAGCAATTAGCCTAATCTGCGTGTCTTTGGACTGTGGGCTGAAACCGGAGTACTCGGAGGAAACCCTGGCCGTGAATCGAACCCAGAACCTGGAGGTGGAACAGTGCTATTTAAGTATTTAGGTATTTAAGTTAAAAGATATATGTTTGAAATATGTGATGGTTATATGTACATTGAAAAAGGTCAAAATTCATCTGACTTGTAAATTATGCAATTAGTAAATATGTTTTTAAATAATTTATGTATGAAAGGATGATGATTAAAACAAATCCATACAAACCATTATGCTGAAAGTATGCTGGAGCACATCAAGCTAAACAGGATAACAGCAAAAGATTATTGAGATATAAATAAGGATTTTGAAATGTATAAGGGCAAAAAGGCCTAAACTAGTAATACAATACATACACTTACATTACGGCACTTGGCAGGTGCCCTTATCCAGAGTGACTTACATTTTATCTCTTTATACATCGGAGCAGTTGAGAGTTAAGAACCTTGTACAGTAGCAACTTGGTGGTAGGGTTTGAACCTGGAACCTTGCATAGAATACCATACATACCATACCATATACCATAGAATAATTGCCATGAAAAGATAGGAGCTACATAAGTCCTAATTAATTGGTCAGACTTTCAAAATGAGAACCAAGAGAGCACACAATAAATATACTAACAACGTGGCAATAGACACAACCAAAGTTATAATCCAAAACAGCAGCAAGTTTGCAGTCTCATCAAAGCAACTTCATAATAATGAGGGTTATTAAATTCATATTCTTCACCAGAGAGACTGCCATATGAGCACATCGCAGTTAACCAGCTATGAAACAAGTGATCTGTCACCATAACAACCGAGCGTGAATGTTAATTCTTGGAGAAGAGGGAGATGAGTCTTCTCAGTTTCAGACACAAGACTGAGCTGGATGGCAGTAAAGAAGGCAGCCAACACTTGGATGGAAGGAAAATGTGTCTTTTATTCGTTAAGGCATTACATTACACCTAAATCCAGCAGCAGTGCAAAACCTGATCTCTCCTAAAGCTAGTGAGCTAACCGAGAAAATCACTCATGTTGGAACTGGTATACTCAAATCCCAAAATGGTGAGCTCATCCTGATGCTGTAAGGTGTAAAAAGGTGATACAGTAAAATCATCAGCTGAGAAGGTTAGATAATAGTTCTTAGCTAATACTGTGTATGTGCCGTTATTATTGGGACATGTCTATTACTAACAATTTTTTCCAGACAACTAACAGAAAATGTAAAGTTACTTTACAAATATTTGATTTAATATGTTTATACAGTCTCTTACATCTGACAGTTGAACCTGCATTAACTGTGTCGATGCTGACGTGAGGGGGTGGGCTGCCACAAGCTCTAGCTCTAGCAGGAAGAAAGCTTCAAATGTGAGCATAAACAGCCCACAGGCAAGATACTGGCTTGTTGTTGTATACAAATGGATGCTTCACGGCAATGTTTTCTTTATGCAGCTTGAACATTAAATCAAAAGCGCATACTAATGTATCCCCTTCCATCATGGACTGCAAAAGGAAGGACAGATCATAAGCAAGGTAAATGTGATTTACTATCACAATGAATGTGAAAAACAATCCACCAAGTGGCATTTGTATAGGTACAACAAATAATGTTTCTCAAATCGCACTGTTTTGTTCTAGCTAAAAAGTCAATGTGGGTGCGACAGTCAGAAGTGCACAAACCTTTGGCCATATGGTATACCGCAGTGACACAGTAACAACCCTAAACTCACACAGGCTTCTGAGGTTCTGTGCCTTTCTAATCTTACAAACTGGGAGCGATTTTATAGTCACCCACTTGGCTTGCAGAACACATGAAAGGGATGCAACTGGAGAGTTGTGAAAGATGATCAGGGTGCTGGGGTGTATGGTGACCAGTGTGTGTGTGTGTGTGTGTGTGTGTGTGTGTGTGTGTGTGTGAGACCAACTCTGAATCATGTAGCTCATATTAACCTGTAAGTGAACAGGTGTCCCAAGCATCAGATGTGCTTGACACGACTCTTTTTGTACCAACAGCTAATGATTACTCACCTCTCACTCTGCCTATAAACATTTGTAGGATTTAAATCCTGCTGCTGCTATTTATGCTATTAAAAACTTCTAGTAAAAAACATTGTAAACTAAGTAAAGCTGCCAGTAGTCACCCTGATAGATGCCCCCTGCTCCTGTATATCCCACTATATAGTGTTACATCTAAAATATGGTGTGATACCATGGTTACTGTATGTTGTAACAGTTTAGTAAATTTGGGAGGCAGTTTACTATAGTATAGATTTTAGTATAGACATATGACTATACATACTATATTAGATCAGTAGTATCATTAATAGAGACCCTGTCTGACAAGTCTCAACCAGAAATGTAGCAAATATACAAACCATATACACGAAAGGACAAAATAATCCAAGTGCACCAAAACACAAAACACTGGAACACACAAACACAAACACACAAACATACATGCATACCCAGGTCACACACACGCACACTCAGCCATACCCTCTTTTGTCTGCTCTCAGCAGCAGATAGCTGCGCTGACATCCTCTCCTGCATCTTGCGACAGTGAGCCATGACGGCCTCAAGTACAGTGATGGGGTTGGCGCTGACAGCCCGGCGCTCCTTGTGTCCAGCCCCAGACTCAAAGTCTCTCTGTAGGGCCAGGAATGGATCGGTCATGCTGAAATGGCCATAGCGCTCCTGCAGGAACACCTCCTTTCTCCGTGCCTGTAGGGGGAGACACAAACAAAAATACATCAGCACATACATTCTGACTGGCAATTAGTGATGGGAAGTTTGGATCATCACTATCTAATCTAGTCATTTAGATAATTTCGTTGTTTTGATCAGAAATAAAATAAAATGTTACTTTCAATAAACAAACCCCCAACATGTCTACATACACAAATTTTGGCTATAGTTCTAGTAATGAAAATATTACAGTGCAGCTAAGTACATATGAGAAACAGAATAAGCAGCTCACCCCTCATATCTTCTGGTCCGAGTCATTCGTTCTTTTATGCTATTAGTGTCTATGAGAGTCACGTGACAAAAGAACGAACGATTTGGACCAGGAGTCTCATGAGAAGAAGAACCACACAATTCTGTTTCCTGTGTAATGCACTGCATAGCGTCTATGGGAGTCACATGACGAGAGAACGAACGATTCAGACTAGAAGACTCATGAGATGAATCACTAATTTCTGTCTGTACATAACCTAGGTACGTTTTGCGATGCTTTGTGTATGCGCGCCCAGTAGAAAATGAACGACTCACTCTCTGAGACTACTCGTTCTTCTGAGTCAAGAGTAACACTCGTTCAAAAAGAACGAATCGCTCATAAATGACCCATCACTACTGGCAATGATCAATATAGTATGAGGTGAACATAGTATAAGGTGCACACACACATGCACACAAAGGACAGGTTAGCACTTCTACAGAAGGGAGCCATTAGGCACAGTGTCTAGTTAGTCTCTATGCAATGACCAGCCGGTCTGCTCAGCAAGAACGGCACAGGGCCAGCTCTCACTTTCCCACGCTAACATGGTTTCTCAGCAACTGTCCTTTTTCCTTTAAAAAAAAATTTTTTTTTTAATCATCAGCAACATAAAAAAGTGGGTATTTTAACTCCTATGGCAGACTTTGTCAGTCAATACTTCTTGCACAGAAAGTCATATTGGGGAAATCTGAAGTGTGAGTGATTTTGGGCTTACCATAAACAAGACAAGTATACATACAGTATTGTCTTTTTTGTGGCTAAAAAGGACAGTAATATACTATACAAATATTATTGCCCAGTATGATCTTGAGTCTACACTAAAAAAAATAAGTTTTAATTAAATGTAAATAACTGTCAATAAATAGTGATAGTATCAATATGTCTAATCTACACAAGGCAAAAATCTTTTTTTTTTTTAGTGTAATGAGTGTTTGGACAAATCAAGAAAGTAATACAATTTGGTCTACATTTAAGCAAACAAACAAAACAAAAAACAGCTTGATGTGTTGACAGTTCTTTTGCCAAAAATATATAGATTCAGATGACACAAGGTTAAGAGCAGAACGAGTAAGCCCTAGCCTGAGGGGGAGGAACAAGATACAAGAATGCTCGAGGTTACTGCCTGCTAAGTGCAACTACTTCACCAAAGAAGGAAAAGGCACATGCTCTCTCTCTCTCTCTCTCTCTCTCTCTCTCATCTGATTATTTTGTTTATTTAAGCCTGTCTGTTACATGCATGGTGTCCACATTTATAGGCCGTCAATTTATATTACAGAAATATAAAAACACAATTTCGGTAAAATATAATCTTTATAAGTGCATTACCTTGACTGCAAATGAACATACGTTTCTTTTAACTAATTATGCAACAGTCTAAGTTCAAAAGGTATTTTTAACATTACATATTAAAAATATATTCTCTTATTATTATACATGGTGAGAAAAAGAGATGAAGACATGGGAGAGCCTGCAAGTAGAGCCACTGCTCCTCTGACCTGAGAGGAGCCCATTGGTTTAGCATCTTAAAAGTATGTCCATCAATCAGATCTTCATACAGATGTGTCATACACATCTCACTAGGTGGAGACCCCAGTGCAAACTCTAAACCTGTTGGAAAGATTTTTTCCATCTACTCAACTAAGTTATGTGTTATTCTGTTAGTTGTGTTTCTTGGCCACCAAGATATCGGGCCATATCATTTATCACTTCGCCACTTCAGTAACCTATCATTCACAAGAATACATAAGCTTTTAAATTACAGTAATTAAGGCTGTTCTTTAATCTTGCAAGGTATTTTTCTTACTTCATAATTTCAACAATTAGCAAATGATGCAACATGCACAAAGAACCATCGATTGAACTGGCAAGGGTATCAGCTAGGGCTGAAACGATTCCTTGAGTATCTCAATTACAAAAAATGATCGAGGCAAAATCTTCTGCCTTGAAGCTTCTTTTAATTCATTTAAAAAGCTTGCGTAATGTTTTTGCGCAATTATTTGTTTGCCGTGGCTCAGCGTGCTTCCGGATACAAGCCGCCAGTAAACACTGACGAAGAAGAAGCTCTTACGTCACCCACAAGGCGGAAGGAGATGCAAACAGTTAGCTGTGCATTGATTTGAGGGAGTGTTCTGTTGCGGGAAGCAAGCAATATATATATAAAATAATATTTAAAGTGTGCCTTAGTTTTATTTGGTACTTAAAGTAATTTGAAATATTTTTTATTTTGTTTTTGCATCTGAGAAAAGGCTTTAAAATAAGAATGTATGGCACTTCAATGCACTTAATTCATCTCAGTCAACTTTAAGCTATTCCTGGTATTGTGAATAATGACAATGTTTATTTTTGATAAAATGCTGTGTGCATTTAAAAAATAAAAGTAGATTTTTCTAAAAAGAAAACCAATGAATATTTATTTCTATTATATATTTTACATTGCTGTTTAATTAAGCAAAAGTACTTTTTTCCCCCAATTACTCGATTAATTATTATTTTATATTTTATATTATTCCTATTAATAGTCTTTTTTAAGGTCAGGGCAGTTGTCTAAGCATTTCACTGCATATCGTACTGTGTATGACTGTGTATGTGACAAATAAAATTTGAATTTAAATTTAATTGATAAAAATTTTGGTACAATACTCGATTACTAAAATATACGATAGCTACAGCCCTAGTATCAGCAGATTCTGAAAGTCCTAATGTTTTACCGTTACTTTTACCCCAACTGCAAAGGTCCGAGTAAACAGACGCACAGCCAGAGAAAGTAAACAGATGGAGAGTAATCACAAAATGCATGTGTGTCTGTGACATACAGGACTCGGCACTTTAAGAACTGTAGCCATCTGCTGCTTTTCAGTGGGCTTTCATAAATCCCTTTTCTAATCAACGTCTCTACTTCCTCATTTCCTACTCCTCTTTATCCACGATAGAGGCAGGAATGAAGCAGGTCCTGGATAAACTTCTACAAACAGTAATTATCATGTTTGTATGTTTTTAGTCAGCCTAAAGAAAGCTTCTCATGCTTGTGCTAATGGTAAAAACGACAAGGTCATCCTTATGTCATTGATGCACTAGGGAATTTCTTTTAAAAAATCACAGGATCACATTCAAGATTCATTTTAATTTGTGCTGTTTTGACAGTAGTGGCAACATTTGTGCATTTGCCTTTGTGGCAGCGTAATGATTTAGGTATGGTATAGAGATATGTCAATTTTTGCCTTTGATTTAAGGTATATAAATGAACAAGGTTGGCATGTAATCAGATTAAAGCTCCTTGTAAAACGCCTTAACATTGATTGTAAGTGCCCATACTTAGAAATTAGTTTTGCCTCTTGCTTATCAAGTTTGACAAAAATTGCAATTTCCATATAGAGGTTGCATTTGCAATTTCGGGGACTAAGGGCTTGCAGAAGAACAAAACAACATTAAATTATCTAGTTAAACTGTTCCGCAGATACAGTATGTTGCTGTGGCTGTCAGACTTTTCAGGGTTGCAAACAGAACAGGGGAGGCAGGAGTGCCAGTGCCGGGCTTCCTCTTGGGTCAAACACTCCCGCTGGGACTCCATGAGTAGTCTGATTTTAACCAGTAGCATTCAGGCCTATGTTATTATTAGCGTTAACCTTTATAGGCACGCAGTGGCAGGAGTGATGATTCAGGCAATCTGCCAAAGAGAGAGAGAGAGAGCGAGAGAGAGAGAGAGAGAGAGAGAGAGAGAGAGAGAGAGAGAGAAAGAGAGGGGCTCCCAGCTTAAAAGAAGTATCCTGCTTAATAAATGGCATATTTAACATTTTTCCTACAATTGAAAACATTACCTACATGAGTCTGTCTGTGGATCAAACTAGTGCAAGTAAGATGCAATGAAAGAACTTTGCATTGCATTTCTTGCATTCCACTGCTTTAAACATCCCATGTATATATTTATACAACTCTTAATATTAAATAGATAATTCTTTTGAAAGTTTCTAAAACTTGATGAATTTGTAAGTCATTTATAAATATAAGGCAAGCAGGATAAAGCTTGTTTAGGGTTTGTTCATACAGGAAAAGGGGTAAAAGGAGAAAGGCAGAAACAGGATACATCAGAGCAGCAGGGTGCAACTTTATCTCTCCCTGCCAAAGATTTCAGTCATGAGTATCTGGCCATACTTTCTAGACCATATGAATCTGAAAAGCTAACCCACAGACGAGAAACCTCTCTCATTTAGTAAATTTAACAGATCACTTTGGTGCACTTGTGCCTATGGGCAAGAAAAGAAGCAGAAGTAATAAAGGAAAAGATGACTTCAGTTAAATATCATGCCAGGAAAGACCAGCTGGTAATTTAGTTTATGTAATAGACATTGAGAAAGAAACACTACATTGGGTTTGTGCAGAATACTGAGCCAAGCACTAATGGAAAATATATTTTGCTTCTGCTTCAGGAAAAGTCCATAGACATTTCCCTCGGTTAAGCAATGAGTAAGCCTTTTGTGTGCATGTGAGAGTTTTTGTGCTCTGTCTGTGCATGTGTGTCCTCAGTCCCTCACAAGGACCCTTTGAATTAGATCACACAGCTCGCTTTGTGAGCCAAGGACTTCCGCAGATCCTGTCGCTTAACCCAAATGCGCACTGTGAATCTAATAGACTATCTGATCTAAGAAATATGTGAAATGTAGTGCGGGCTGCTTTATTATACATTTTTATTAAAATATTTCAGTTATGAATATAGGATATCTTGTTCCTTGTGAAGGGCTTTAGAATACAGTATGTTGACCAGACATATCAATCTCAGTAAAAATGTAGTGGAAGTTGAAGTGTGCACATGGCCAAGACTAGGGAATGAGGGGTTAATGGAACAGAGACCTTAGGGAGAAGAAAGTAAGTTCCAACCCAAGCAAGTCCCACAGTCCTTTGAGACTTTGCGTCACTCCAATATGCCATCTGCTATCTATTCTTCATCACTGCTGTCCCTATCTTGAGCACATATTGCAGTGACCTGCTTTGTTACCACTATACTCTTCCCAAATCACTCGTACCATTGAGCAATTAATCTACCAACGCAGCCTGAGCACCAGCACTAACCAAAGGGGCAAGTTAACAACTTAAAAATGAAAGATATCAGAGCCAGGACTTTCATGGGAAAAGGCAAATACAGTTTATTTAACAATCATTAAATCCTCATGTTATTAATGTATAATAAAAATGCAACAAAGGATAATGGACAGATATATTATCATTTTAACTTTAAGTTTAGTTTGAAGAATGGGCATCCCATACTGTATGTCCCCTTTTACTCTGCCATTTGAAACAGGTTTTGTCCAAATCATTGCTTTTATTTCAGTGAGGGCTGTTGGTCACAAGCTCAGGTCACTGGTTTCCCAGCAGCAGAGATCAGTAAGAAGCACTTACATAATCAACCATACTAGCCATTTATCACAGCCAATGCAAAGCACCATACCAAGTTTCAGGAAAAAAAATATCTACATAGCACGTTAAAGGAATTGCTCCTCCAAACTGAGATTAGCCTTTGGCAAAGGCCTACTAAGCAAACTGTAGGTAATTGTGAATCTCTCTCTCTCTCTCTCTCACACTCTCTAATGCACACGCACGCGTGCGCACACACGCATACGCACACACACACACACGCATACGCACACACACGCATACGCACACACATGCATACGCACACACACGCATACGCACACACACGCATACGCACACACACACACTCTCTAATGCACACACCACTAACCAATGCCTTGGACCTAGCCCCATAACTATGTTTTTTTTCATTAAGGGGAGGTGTAATGCCACGGTGTATGCAGGGAAAGCCTATTTATAAATATGCAAATATATATGAGAGACATACAGTATTTTACAGTATTTTACCTATGTACCACAATGGATTTACAATGAAACAATAAAGATGACATGTATACTTTCACATTTAATTCAAGAGGTTTGACAAAAATACTTCAATAAAACTAGCAACCATTCTACAATGTGCTCCATTTTCACAGTCTCAAAGGTAATTGGCCAGTTTCTTGTGGCCTGTTTTCTTATATTTCATGACAAATGAATGCACTAAAAGGTCTGGTGTTAATTCTACAGTAAGTGTTGAATTTAGATTTGTAGCTGCTCATAGGAAATAACAAAGAAGTGCTGATTCAAATGAAGGAGGTCATCTTTATGATGAAAAAAAATCACACCTATCAAAGTGATAGCAGAAACTTAAGCAGTGGATGAAGCAACATTCATAAACGGGAGGAATGCACTGGTGAGCTCAGAAACAAAAAGGCTCACCAAAAGGCCAGAAGACAACTAAAGTGGATCATCACAAAATTCATTCCTTAGTGAAGAAAACCCCTTCACAACCAAGAACAATCTAGAGGAGTTATATTATCAATATAATCAAGAATCTAAGTAGTAATCATCAACTACTTGAATTATCAAGAAACATGTTCATGAATGTACAGTAAATACAGAGGGTTCACCTCAAGATCACTGGTAACACTTAAAAACAGAAAGTCCTGATTATCAACCAATAAAAGCTTGCCCAATTCTGATAAAGATTAACTAGTACCAGAATGATTGGAAGAGAAAATATGAACAAGGAAAAAAGATTGGAGAATGTGTTATGGCAGGGGCATGCAATGCTGCCAGTGGAACTGGGTCACTGGTCTTTATATGAGGTGTGACTGTTGATACAAGCAGCAGGATGAACTGAAGTGTACAGAGCAATAGTTCCAGCTCAGAATCAGTCAAATGCTGCAAAACCAATAAGACAGAGCTTCACAGCTGGGTAATGACCCAAAACATCCCTCGAAAGCAACCCAATGCAAAGAAATAACATTTTCTTAAAAGGCCAAATGTGTAGATTGTAGCCTTTCTAAAAATAAATGTCTGTAATTCTTAAAACCTTTAAATACAAGCTGAAAGTGTACAAGTCATTTGCATGCTCGATTCCTTCATTGCGGCGTTACTATCAATCGTGATAGTGGTGAACCATCAACTTTGCAAAGGCAATGTTGTTGGAAACTTATTATAAATGACGATCTGGGGAGATCACAGAGGCACAAAATTTCTTAACAGTTTCGATGTCCATATACTTATGGACCTAACTGTGTGGTTTGTTACCAGTTCACATGTGGAATTACAGTTTTACAAATAAATAAATAAATAAATAAACAGAGAGGGTTTTAGTGTATTTCCTGCATTAGAGCGACAGCCACTGCTGCAAGGCTAAAACTGGCCCTGAGTAATGATGCTAGTGGCCTATTTTAATGACCCTCTCAAATGAACTACATTTCAGTGTGGCACACCACGGAGAAGACTAGACATAAAAACCAACCACTCTACAGACATTCTCATATACCAACCACTCTACAGACACATACAGAAATAGACTCAACACACTATACACTGGACAATACGTCAGTGTTGACATTTGTTTTACAGCTTTTACAATGTACATGAATTCAACATGAATGTGTGAATTGACACATAACATTATTGTATGTCACGGCTTCAAATTAATTTGTGGCGCACATGCTGATTTATATCATATAATATATACACACACACATCTATGGGATCTATGGGATATATAATTTTTTTAAATCCCAGCTATTTTTAATGACTTCACAATTATTTAGCTAGTTTGAAGAAAAAAAATATTTGAGGATTTTATTATTTTAAATACACAGATACTGTACAGTGTATTCCTTCATACACAAAATGCAACAAAATGACAAAAGATATCACAATGTTATTCACTATTAAAGTGAAAGCAGATTCAACTACACAGAAACTATGTTCAAGATATTTTTTTTATTTATTACCAGACACATAATCAATAATTAACAGAAACACATACAAGCATATCGCCAATAAATTATGCATTGCATAACAAGGCGAACATAATTAAAAGTGTTCAGTGTGTGTTATGTTGCAGTATGTTGTACTTACTTAATCTAGGGTTCTGCTTGATTATTTCAATAATTTAGTTACTTATAGGTTACTCGGTGTAAAAATGAGCAATGCTTCCACAACTTTCCTGGTACTCCATTCTTTAATACTTACAAATTCCCAAATACTGAATAATTGTGCCAGTTAGCATTGCTGAAGATGGAAGCAAGTACAATTAGGGGTGTACAATTTATAGTAAATTGCTATGAAGAAAAATTCAAAGTCAAGAAACAGAGTTCCTATTTCTTTAATCACTGTAGAACACTGACAAGTAACTATGATTTGGCATAATTATCCTGAGTATGAATATTCTAATCAACTTGCACGTTTGTCATTTAGTGGAAAATCTTTGGCTACAGCATCATGAAATCAACAGAGCCACACATACAGATGATGCAAACAGCTTAACTCACTGACAAATGCCATTTTGCTCATATAACATTATAGAATGTAGAATGCACCTCCCCCGCCTTTTTCTAATATGGCTTAAATATCCTGTTACGAAATAAAACAGCTTTAGGTCATTTCTGTATTTGCATAAGCACACAATGTCCATAATCACTAGCTATAACAGTCACCTAACATCCACATTTATCCCCTCAACAAAATCTTATATCAAAGATATTGTTGCCTCTAGTCCTGATAGTACAGTTAATGATCATTTTATACCCTGCCCCCTTCAATGTAAACGTCACAAAGTTCTGCGGTATCAATGGGTATATAGTTGTTGCTATGCTAATATGCTTGAGAGCTAAATATAGTACACTGCTATTACAAGCTCGGGAAGAAAAAAAATAAGATAATGAAAACAAGCCTGCGAAATAACAGAGATGTTATTAAAATATACCCAGAGGTCCAAGACACCACAGCAATAAAACATAAAAGTAACTCCTTTAAAAACATGACATAAAAATAAACTCTTGCCTACAAACTGTTATTTTATTTTAGACTTCATTGGAAGCTTAAAGGCACTCAAAGCCAGCTATTGCAAGCAAAAGTAATTGCCTAACAGTCTTCCGAATTGATTTCATCTTTTAAGAAACTTAGACATGCATTATATTTTATGCAGACTTACACTAGGTATGAATACTGTTCACATTTCCTTTATGCACTTTGGATTTAGCTGTTTAATAAGCCGCTAAATGGCTTATGCTCTGATCTCTTGTGTAGATCTTTTGATATCCGAGTTTCCAAATATCTTATTTAATGCATTTATTTGCAAATAAAGAGTTTTGTGCTGAACATTAGTTCATACAAAATAGGAAGCCTACTTGAAGGGTTGGGTTCTGACCCAAAATAGACTTTTTCCATATAAGGTACCATATGTATGTCTGAAAAATCTAGCTATTATGTCTAGAAGGCAATTGAAACTCATTAATAATAATAATAATAATAATAATAATAATAATAATAATAATAATAATAATGGTGTGTATCATAAAAATCAGAAGCACATTATCATGTCAATGATAACTGTAGCTAAAAAGTCTTGCCTAAACTGCCTGGCCAAAAATGGTCGCCATTTTCTAAGGATATCCGTGAAATTACTAGACCTGGCGTATAAAACGTCCAACACATAATTAAAATCTTTAAAGATAGTGCTAAAACATCCTGGGAAAAAATGTGTTCAGAAATAAAAATTATTACATGAACGAAGATTAATTAAATGCTAGATGATGGTGCACCATAAACCTAGACATTTCAACACACGCAATGTTTAGGAAACGTTGCCGAAATTGTGACAAATCATCTGTGTGGCCATAACCACTTGTTAGTAATACTACTCAAAAAAAAAAAAGGTTTTATTTTTTTATTTTATTTTGGGAAGCATAAATAAGGGAACATAATGATTGGACTTTGGAGCAATGGAAAAGGTGTGCTCTAATGAGTCCAGATTTACTTCAGAGAGAGGGTGTGTCTGGGCAAGAAGGGAAGCACCTTAAATGATACACCCATCATGCAAAGTGCCGACTGTACAAGCCTCTGGAAGCAGTGTCATGATCAGCGGTTGCTTCAGTTGGTCAGGTCTAGCCTCAACATCATTCTATGACAATAAGATTAAGTCTGCTGATGACATACTATATGACAAGGTTATCACGTCTATGAACTTTTTTCATCCCTGATTGAATGGGCATATACACAGTGACAATAAGATTTATCTGGCGCAAATTGCAAAAGAGTGGTTCTGGGTTGAATGTGAAATCATTTTCACACTAGAATTGGCCATCACATTGCATGCTGTAACCAAAGCTAAAGACTTCAAAATTAAATCTTAGCCTGTGTGACTTTTTTATTTTGGCCAGGCAGTGCAATTCTCCATTTAGCCTATTAGCACAACTGGTTCTTATCAGTAATGGCCATTTATCATACAAACTAAATAATCTGATTTGTATCTATATTTATTATATTATCTCTTCCTTTATTTTATTAAAAAATGTTTTTAAATAAAAACTGTATATTGAATTTCCCTAAAATTGTGGTTGTTTATTATGTTTATATTATATCTGTAATGAGTAACTAGTGTTAATTTGAATATGCTTAAGATTTACATCTTTAGGTGTTTTTTGCTTTTGGCGGTAGGTCAAATGCTCATTGCAAAAATCCACCAGATAAACACCCGACAGTGTAATGCATCACTAATGGGACAGGTTAGGAAAGGGTGTATTCCAATGTCATCATTTATATAACTTGGTGCTGTTTCATAGTACAGGATTTTCAGCTTCATTGGTGTGCAAGGAAATTTTAAAGATAGGTTAGTAACCAATTTCTGTTTTTTCCTCGTAGGACGACGGCCAAGTACGTCAGATTCTTCGGTGCTTGAGTATGGCTGCATCTACAGTGAGATGGGAGCATGACTCTTCCCACGGCCATGCAAAGAGAACAAAGGATCCTCTATGTTATAGTATGAAGTATAGTGTTAAAGATGAAGTATAGTGTGATGCACTCTGGTATGTTCTTTGCAGAAAACTCTTACCAGAGTTGTTTTTAACTTCACTTTCTGCTAATACTGGGACACTGAACTCCTCACATCATTTTTGCTTTGACTGAAAGTAGGAAAACTTCATTTGTGATTCTTTAACACAGAGTTAGGCAATAAGGCCCAAACAATCATCACTATATTTGCATTTATTATTGGTTGCATGGAAATCTAATTGACTTGGCTATCAAGTCCACAGTAAGTGGTAAGTGACTTAATGTATTAATGTATGCTTAGTGCATAAATGCAGATGTCTTTTCTATGCTTGCCTGTGCCTGTGTAGTTGTGTTTGTCTTGTCTTGGATAACTTACCACACTACATACCTCAGCCTACTATTGTTCTTGCTTTATCTCGATTGTGCTGTTCATGACACACTTGTTTCATATTGATTATTGCTTACTGTATGTTGGGCTAAAAAGACATTTGACATTAGTCAGGAACATTGACAGGAAGATATGAACATAGCTCGGATGGGATACAGGTCCATCATAGGGCATCTTAAACACATACACACTCACACTCACACACTCACACACACAGAAACACACTTCATAGTCAGCAATCCTCATAGCAACATGTTTTGGGACGTTAAGCAGAGACCAAAGAGACCAGAGGAAACAAGCATTGCTCAGGATCAAACCTGATAACATGAAAAAAGTGATGACAAGATTAGAAACAAAAACAAAAAATCTGTTAACAAACATTTGTTAACAGAAACAAAAAAGCAACATGCACTAAGCACTTTGATATGCACTGCACTGTCAGCTGCACTCCTGTTTGCACTAATAGTCTGAGCCTGCAAAATATATACTGTAGCTCTTCTCGCTGTCCAATGTCTGACAACAAATTCATCGACACCCACAAAAGATTTATTGGCCTGAGTGAAATGTGAAAAAAGTGGGACACTATGCCAATATAATAATACAAAATAGTCCCTTTTACATTAATGCACATCACAAGCAAGGTCTAGCATTCTCACAAACCGAAATACAAATAGTCATGCACAGTTCAAGAGCTAAATATGACCGCTTGTACTCCCTCTCTCTTGCTGTAACACACAGACACATACGCACAGCATTTATTTTGGACCAGTTTGGCCTAGTGATGGCCCTGCCACTGTGTCACGTGGCAGTCGCAGGGAAGACATTCATGACATGCTGAACAACTCCATCTGAACAGCTGCACAGCAACACTGGTGCCTTGTTATTGAAGAGCCTATCAAAGAAATAGATAGGAAATGACCAAAACCCTGAATCCCATTCATGATCAAGCTTCGTCCTTCACAAAGATTTTAATTATTGATTTGAGCTGGATTTTTTAAAAGAGGGGTTCGTTTTATGAATCTTATGAATCAAAATGGTAACCTTATGCTAATTAAGAAAAATGAGTAAATACCTTTCTTACGCTGTTTGCTTTTAAACTGATTTAAAGTTGCTATAAAAATAACCTGACTTGATACATGAAAAAGCAACTGCTTATTCAGCTTAACACATTAAGCTGATACTGAGTATCAGTACTGACCTGAAATGCTGTACTGGCAGTAAATTGGATTGGACATATATCTCAATCAAAGTCACAGATGTATTTAATACTGTGAGCTTGTCATTTTGACTGACACATCACAAATGTTGCACCTGAACACAGAACACAAACTGGGTTCAAGAATGTTTGCATCATGATTCTGATGTTCTGTGCAAGCTAATTAACCCACTTTGTACCGTTCACATTACAATAACTAGGCAGGAAAACAAAGATTTAAAAAAACAATATAGTGAATTTTTGTAGCACATGCAATTTTGTCCACTTCGAATGCCTTTATTCAGCTCACTAAGCAGAGGCTACAAAAATTATGCCCTATTATTTTCATGTGACCCACACTTATTAACACCGACGGCCTCTGAAAGCTCAAATGACAAGGTGTGACTCTGTGCCAATTCATTTAATCTGCTAGTGAAAAAAGTGATACAACAATCAGCTTGCTAATTAACCACACACTGAGGAGCTCTCAATAATGCATGAAGCAACCATTTTGATCCACAGAACTCAAATTTTCCTTAAAAATCTGCGACTAAAATACATCATGAGGCTCCAGGCGCTTCGAGACCCTGTATACAGGATTAAGTGGTATAGACGATGAGTGAGTGATATTTTCCGTACTTAATCAGGCTCATTTCCTCCATTAGAAGGAACAAATGGTACTTTCAGTTTGACTGCTCTGACAGAGGAAACTGGGATGAAGGACGAAAGAGAATTACAGAAATGGAATATCCACCGGGAAGAGCAGACTGGGGAACACTAGGAGTCAGGGAACATACAAGGGGAGAGTGACGAAAGGCATTACAGAGAAAAGAGGCATTGAATCACAGTGCAGAAGGAACTTAAAATGACAGCTGTCCCATTGTGTTTAAATAAGATGAAAAAAAAAAGAAAGATAGATGGCCACTATTACATTTCATCTATAAGCCTCCTTAAAAATGAGCACAAATAAAAATTTTTGAGACAAATTGTATGCTAAAACATTACTAAAACTGTAGTATCATATCTGACCTTGGTGGGTAGAGTTTCATGTCTTAAAATAATAGTTATTTACCTAATGCCATATGTGTTAATTCACAGTTTAGAAATTTCCAGTATTGTTCTAGAATGTAGACAATGAATCACTCACATACATACATACATACATACATACATACATACATACATACATACATACATGCATGCATACATACATACATACATCAAACACATTAATACTAAACACATTATTAAAAACACCTATACTCATTCATGAAATTTTCTAATCATGGACCCCTCCTGCTTTCTGACAACTCTCCAGGTTGGCAGATGTGGTTTGTTACTATGAGGAATGTTTTCTTGATGCACTTTGGGCATGTTAATACTAATCAATCATTCCTTGAATGCCACTGCCTATTTAAGTATTGTTGCTGACAACGTGCATCTCTTCATGGCCACAATTTACCTTCTAATGCCTATTTTCAGCATGATAATGCACCATGTCATAAAGCAAAGTTCTGTCAACCTTTATTTCATGAACATGACAATGAGTTACATTTTCTCGTTTTTTTTTTTTTTTTTTTGGATGGCAGATTAGCAGCATAGTAGTGCACCTGCAGGAATTGTGTGATGAAATCATGTCAAAATCAACCTGACTCTGAAAAAAGATGTTTTAACATTTTGTAAATCCCGTCTAAAAAAGAATCAAAGCTGAGGTCAAAGGTCAATCCTACCCAGTATTAGTACAGTGTTCTTAATAAAATGAAAACATAGTCTACAAACATAAATAAGGTACTGTACAAAAATTTTATTAAATAAATATAGACAAAGACTTCACAATTTGTTTAATTCATCTAAGGAGGCTAAAAAAAAAAAATCTGTGTCTTATATGAAAATCCTAACGATCAATTAATTCAAAACTGAGTTACATGGCTTTCACTGATTCCTAAATTTGATCCCTAACCAGTGTAAACACAAGATTGAAGAAAATGGAAGAGCCTTCATTAAAACGTTTAGTATGATGGACAATTTGCCATTAACAAAATTCTTATTGGAATCGCAATGCATTTATATATTTATATAGTCATGTGCACAGGTTAGTACTTCCATTTTAAATCCTATGTGTTTTTGTGTAAAACCATCATTAAAAAATCATCTGATCGTAGCAGATCTTAGTATTAGGCAAATAAAACCTTAGACAAACAATAACATTTAACTTTTTTACCGTTCAACTATTATTTATCTAACAAAAAATAAGCCAAAAAAAAAAACATGTAGGCAATACTTAGTACCCCCATGGCTCAATGACTTGTAGATTCACCTTTAGCACAAATAACTAAGCACTTGTTTCCTGTGTGACTTTATCAGTCTCTCACATCATTGTGGAGGAATTTTGGCTCATTCTTCTTGACAACATTGCTCAGTTTATGGAATTAAGTTTTTGGGCTTTCACTTATGCATAGCTCTCTTAAGGTTCTACCACAGCATTTTAATTCGGTTGAGGTCTGGACTTTGACTAGGCCATTCCAAAACCTTGATTCTTTTTTTCAGACATTCTGATTAATGTTACTGGTATTCAGATCATTGTGCTTTGACATGACCCAATTTTGACCAATACTCTAGAATATTCTGGTATACAGAGGAGTTCATGGTTGACTGAATGACTGCAAGGTGCCCATGTCCTGTTAACATGTGGCTGCAAAACATGTCCAAATCATCACTCCTCCACCATCATGCTTGACAGTGGGTATGAGGTGTTTCTGCTGAAATTCTGTTTGGTTTTTCGTCAAAAAATAGGTCTGGACATCAAGAACAAACAAATCCACCTTGATCTCATCTGTCCATAGGATATTGTTCCAGAAGCCATGTGCTTTGTTCAGATGCAGCTTTGCAAACCAGTCATGCTTCCATGTTATGTTTAGACAGAAGAATCTTTCTCCTGGCAACCCTTTTAAATAAATATATTTAAAAAAAACAGTACTTGTTCAGTCTTCTTCTAATTGTGCTGTCGTGGACATGCACAGAGAGGCCTGTAGGGTCTTAGATGTAGCTCTTGGGGACTTTTTTTTATTTCTTTGATCATTGCGAGGTCTTACCTTGGGGTGAATGTGCTGGGATGTCCCCTCCTGGGAGATTTGGCATCTGCCTTAAGTGCTTTCCACTTGTGAATAATCTTTCTCACTGCAGAATGTTGAACTTCAGCAATAATTGCTTCTTTAAAATCCTTGCTTATGTCTTCCTCTCTTGGTATTGTGGTAACACAAACCTGAATGTTCCAGACCAGCAAACTGCTTAAAGTTATGCTTTAGCATAATAGTTTATAATAATTTATGCTATAGATGTCTGCATACCTGCTGATGATCAAGTTATCAAGGGCTGATGATTACCAACACCTAATTGCAACTTACCCTCTGCTGTGAAAGCAACAAGGTGGTACTTATTGGCTTTTTTTAAATGGCTTAATGTTTGTTTAATAAATAATGACACAGTGTAAAAAGTTATGTGATGTTGTTTGTGTGAGGTTGTTTTTGCCTAAGACCAAGACCTGCTATGACCAAATGATTTTTTTACAATGTTTTTACACAAAAAAAGATATAAAATAAAGAAATAAAGGAGGGAGTACTATCTTTCATTGTATTTCATTGACATTACGTGGTTGGATAAGGTCATTGACAATATACAAGTATTTCACAAATAGAACCTGATGCAATTTATATTTGCATAACATTTATTTTTTGGTTTAACAGTTAATCCAAAATTAAATGTTTTAAGCCCCAAAACTGCCAAGCTGCCACTGTGGGTGGCAGCCCTTGAGTAAGGCCTATTTAACATATCATGAATTACAGCTGTTTGAGTAAACCAGCTCTAGCTCTTTAGAGGTAGGCAGCCATACTGTATACAAAGGTGAGCAGGATTGTCAAGAATCGCACTCCACAGATTTAGTATAACTCCACAATTGTAAAAATAGACAAAATCTTAAAACTAGTTCACAAAAGTAGATTTATTATGCATATTATGTAAATTATTACAAATATAAATGAATGTAGCAAAATGCCTGCAAAAAGCAATATTTTTAGTTTGAGCCAAAAATAACCTAAAGATGCATTTTAATTGTTCACTTGATATTCCAAGACACATGCTTATTATTGTGCGTATAAACAAGAATTGTATCCCCAGTGGCAAATTTCAGTGAGATTGCATCAGATCAAATAGTAGTGGATCTGTACCCAAACCTACCAGTCACGTTTTGTGAAGATTGCTTAATGTTAGTCGTGACAAATGCCTGCTAAAATCTGTGAAGTAATTATATAATCTACAAAAATCTACTTATAGATTAGCACAATGATGCAGCATATCAAATTTCATACTAATAAGACTTAAAATTCCTGAGAAAGAGTTTTCTAACTTCACCCCATGTATGACAGCACCTCAACCTTTGCATAAAATCTCAGAATCTTCCCCTGTATTTTGCTTTTATGTAAAGTTTCATGCAAACCCATGCAAGCAGTTGTAAGTACATCTCAAAATATTAGAAAATTGTGGACATTTATTGTAATTTAATCCTGTCATTTTTAAAGTGAAATTTCATTTATTCCAGTTTCACTGCATATAAAGTGAAATACTTAACATTTTTGTTTTAACTGGCAAATGCATGAAAAATTACAGCACTACCATTAGGTCAAAGGGAGGGTATATTACCCGTATAACTAACAGTTTGGTGTTCATATTTATGTTTACATAAGGGTGTACATAAGGGCCCCCTAAAAATCACCAAATGTCAACAAGTGTGTGTATACAAGAATACTGAGGCAGAAAGTTGCTTACCCTGAGAGCCTCAATGACTAGGTCTCTGGCCTCCAGCTCACCCTCCATGATGCTCAAGAGGGTCAGGAGCTCTGGCTTGCTCAGATTGTCCATGTTCAGCTCACATTTCTGAAACACACAGACACAGAAATGTGGGCAATTTGTCAAGAAAACAGCTTTTCTAGTTATGGACAACTGCTTAGATAATTGATGGTGAAATGACACACCTTATAATTACAGGCTTTTATGGAATGAAATGCAATAAAGACATTATAACCGCAACTTTGAGTAAAAATAATAAAAAGACAATCACTGCTGAAAGGTTAAGAGGGCAGATACACGCTGCCTAAAGCTGTATAGTGATTAATTTAACCACAAGCTAATGGCTTTCAAAGACAGACTCTCTCTCTTGTATTTCTCTCTTTAAACTCCTTATAGGACGTTAAGGAAATGCTGCAGGTTTTAACTAAGCTGATTAAAAAGTGCTTTTATCACTGCAGATTTTTTCATCGCTGCAGAGTTGAATGCCACACCGCATTCACATGACAGAATACTTTATCTGCTATAGTGTGGCATCCTTTTTCTGTTTAGTTCAATGTGCTCTTAAGACATGGCAATGTTAGATTGATTTATCAGATGTTTGTGTTGTTTATAGTTTGTAAACAAAGTAAAAGCATTAGGTTATATCACGGCAAGTATCATTTTTTTTGGTTGATGCCAATGTGTTGATATTTTAGTTGGGCGCAAGCCATTTTTTGAGTTTGCATTCTGTTGCTATTTACATGGTCATAAATTAACTCTACACTGACATGAAACTCAAGAGGGGTGTGATATTTAAATTGTGCCAATACAAATCAACCCCCAAACCTGCACAGATGTAGAGATAATCATTTTTTTTGTTTTACCTAATCTGTTGTAAATTGTGCATCATTTTTGTAGATTGTCGTGTTAAAAAAAAAAAACTTTAACAAAATTAAAAAATTTACTTCCATCCAAGTCTCTAAATATCAACATGAAATATGCTGAAGTCAGAAAACTTATTTGTTGAAAGATTGTCACTTAGTCGGTAACTTCTACTACTAAATATCAATACAACTCTTTAATCTAATTTAATCTAAAGGTGCGTCTTTAAAAAAAAAACATATCGCTGTGCTGCACTGCATGCCCTCAGTTTTAAGAGGGAATGAGAGTTGCTGATCTCAGCAGCACACCAAACCACACCTCTTATAATGTATTCATCCAACCACAACCCATATTTTTCCATTTGCAATCATCTTCACCAAAGGCAATATTATCACAAATAAGAATAAAGGGCTATATTTCCTGATACAACATTGCTTATCAAAATTCACTGAATTAATATGAAGTACTTTGTTTATTACATTGTATTGTAATGTTCATTTTATCTAATACCACTACTGCAAATGTCATTTGTTCACTGAAAAGATTTCTTGCATGCTGTAATTTTATCTAACAAATTTACATTTCCAAATTTTTCATAAACAAAATCAATAAAAACAAAATGGCAGTTACTAGTTCATAGTGGCAGGCAGTTGTCATTTAATATACTTCAATCTTTTCTGAATTTACAAATACACTAATTTGGAACCTACATTTATTAACTTGAACTGACATAATTTATTACAAACTGCAACATATTCAGTATTTAAAAGCAGAGAAAGTGTCCTTAAAATCTGTCTTTCATTACATACGATATATAACAGTGATAAAATATATAATCAATAAGCTTTCTGCCTGCAAGTAGCGTTTTCTAGCCTGGTGCTCTGGGACTATTACGAGTTTCCAGGAAATCAACTGAGTCGGTACCTTTGAACAAGATTTACTGGCATTCTAATGTGTGTGTGTGTGTGTGTGTGTGTGTGTGTGTGTGTGTGTGTGTGTGTGTGTGTAGGAAAAATCAAATATGCTAGACTTAAAGGTTTTTACTTGAAGACAGATATCACAAGCTTATAGAATAGTATAGAATGGAAGGTATTTTAACTTGAATAAACTGTGTACGATCTTTTGCTATAGATGCATAATGTATCATAAGTAATATTAAAAATGACCAATCGTATGGGATTGTTTTATTATGTAACATGTAAACTAAATACGTTTTTAACATAATGCTACCAAAAAGCACCCACAGGCAATGATCCGGAAATAGCTTGCTCTTGCAAATAAGATTTCCAGAAAATCTGGGGAGTCTTGAAGGCTGTCAGATTTTTCTTTAATCCATTCACTACTTTGCTCCAAAAAGCTCATAGCTATGACTGCTTTCCAGCCAGCCTGGAAAAAATGGTGTTACGCCCAGAAGGGATGCACACAGGTACAGCTTTACTCTATTTTATTCAAATTATGAGAACTCATTCTTCAATATTAAGATTTTAAAGACCATAGCAAACGGAATTTTCATTAAAAAATTTCTGCAGCATCCAAGTTCTAACTTAATGTCATTTAAATACCAACCACATATTTCTATATTAAATAAACTAATACAATTACTGCCTGACAAACCTGAAAAAAAAAAAATGTTTAATCTTAAAAACAAGATTTCCAGTACTCCTGATGAAGTTCAATGCTCATTAAAATCCTTCTTCAGGGTATTAATTAAGTTGTCAGCAAACTACATTCTGTCAGAGCTCTTTCTCTAACCAGATGGAACACCCACCCCGCATGTCCTTGTCAAAAGAAAATCCTTCTGTGAATAAGATCCTACTGAGAATAAACAAAAGAAGTTCCTGCGTGGGCACAGCGAACAAATGACTTCGAATAAACACATGCAATACTTCCATACCCTTGCAAGCCCTTGAGAGAAGCTGAGATGAACCCAGAAGACAGAGATTTATAGCTGACACTGCGCAACCAGGGGATAGCGGTATACTCCGAACACCTGTTCTGTCAAACGGTAAACGTAAACGAGCCTCAGGCTGTTAAAACAGCTCAGACTGGCTGTATGACATGCTACTATGTCAGCTGAGTCACTGAAATTCAGACCAATTTAGAAACATCTCCAGTGAACATACCCAAACCGCCCCCAGCCCTCCTCGTCTATTCTCTTCCCAGCCCTGCACACAGCCTTTCGTGATTTCTTTCACCTACTCGTTTGATATATTTAAACGCATACGCAGTTTAATGCACTGCGATTGTTTATCTATTAATAGATGCAACCTTGTCACAGTAAATGGTGTCTTGAATGACAATTTCAAAAAAATGCCCGGTGTGATAACATCAAATTAAATAGCACGGTGATCCAGGGTAAACAGGCCCTCATGCACGTTATGGACAAACCTATCAAATTTAAAGGCTTTAAATTAATCAGCATTTTGTCCTCCTGAGACTAAGATCCATTTTCATAAGAGCACGCATGGTGATCGTGTTTGTGAACTGAATGTCAACACCATGATCAGAAGGTCTGTAATGCAATACTGTATAAATATTCATCTCGATTCTGTTTTGGATATCAAGCAAAAAAAAAAAAAAACATTCTCTCCAAAGAATAAAGGCCTATTGGTGCCTACATGTGTGTAAATATGGGTCATAGTTTGGAACAGGTTATTGATCATAATATAATTGAACTGAAACTCATACACTGTAATGTTCGTTTACTCAAATTCATGCTTGACCAGCAACAGTTCATTCTGTCATCGTTCATTATACAGGGTCAAAAATATCCCCATCCTTCAAATCATACCTCGTGACCAAGGCATTTAAATAAAAAATGTTCACGCAACATAAATAAGCGAATGAAACGATAAGGATCACACTGATCTGCTTAAAGATGAGATGATGGAAAAGCCCTTGAAGCTTCATTATGACTGCCAAAAAAAATAAATAATAATAATGAAATAAATAAATTAATCACTGCGCCGCTGCATACTGAGGATAACGCCAGACTGTAGCTCGGAATTAGATTTCCTAAATGGAAATAACCCGCAACGATACGGTGTTATAAACCCCAAAGTAACAGAATAGCGTTTAAGTGTCTATTTTGATGTTTTTCCTTTCTTTTTTAAACAGTCACAGGCTCACCAGGATTCTGTTGGAGCAGCAACGCGGTGATAAATACGCAAAACCGTCTCTTATTTCCGCCTCTTTCTGCAGCTGCAGGCTTATTATCGGAGAGCTTAAAGAGAAAAGCACTAAGTGCGCGCGCGTGTGTTATCTCACCGTCTCGACGCTTCCATGGCCAGCGGTTAGCAGTGTTTGCAGCGGAGGCGGCTGCTCCCCTTTCGCTCCCTCCGACGCCATGTTCTTCTCTCGGTAGCGGTCCGATGGAGTGAGCGCGCCACACACACCGTCAACACACGCATCCGGCACGGATTTAACCACAAGCGAATCGCTCACGAACGGGAAAAAAAATATATATATATATATATATTTATATTCGTATTTACATGCACGCGAAACGTGAGTTCAGTACAGACCGGACGGTTGCAGGAGCAGCTCGAGGATCTGAGCTTAGGCGTGAAGCGAGGCGTATTCCAGCTGCTAGTGTTTGTGTGTGTGTGTGTGTGCGCGCGCTGAACCTGACAGAGCTCTATACACCGGAGGGGGGGGGTGACGTGAACGCGCGCCATTGTGCGCGGGACTTTTTAAAACGACTGCTTAATTAAAGCACACCGCAGAGATTTGCCATCAAACACACAAAAGGTTTCCATATAGCTGGACCTGGCACCCCATCTCTGACCTTTCCAATATCCAGAGGTCCAGTTTCAGTGGCCACTGGAGACACAGATTCCAGGTCTTGTCTGTCAGTTAGCCTTCTGCTGTTGTAGCTGTTCTGCCTCATGTTGTTGCCTCATCTTTGTGCTGAAATACTTTGCTGCTTACCATGATTGTAAAGAGTAGTTATTTGAATATCCTTGCTGTCACCTTCACCCAGTCTCCTCTGACATCATCTGCCAGGTTTTTCCACACATACTGTATAAATTCCACAGTCTGTTGTGTGTGAAAATCGCAGGAGGTTGGCCAAATTCTCAAGCAAGCCTGTCTGACACCAACAATCATGCCACAGTCACTGTCATATATCTGAGGTCCCTTGAGATTTTCTGATCAAGTTTATGAGGTGACCGAAGCTCTAGAACTCCATATATGATTGCATCAAGCTGCTGCTACATTAGTACAGAGGTTCATTTACAATTTCATTTTACATTTAGGCACTGTTAGATCTTTACACTGGTTAAAGGTTTAAGTACCATCAGTCAAACGTTGTTGGGTATTTTTTAAACCCAAATATCTACGAAAGAGATTGTTAATGTAACATACCCAATAAAGATGTAATATAATGCCACTCTGTGCATATACCTCTTTATGTACTGCTTCAAAACAATATATTGTATACTAGCTACTTTTGCACATTGTACCATAAAAACTGATTGATTATTGGCATACTATAAAATTCAACTATTGCCTTGTACTACATATGTTTCTTTTAATTGATCAGTTTATTATATTGTAGGCCACTGTACAAAGTAGTATAAGTATCTTGCTAGCCAGATGTATAAACAGAAATTTGATTTCTATGATCAAATTTGCAGACATTTTTGTGGCCAGCAATTAAAACATCCATAGCAACCAGGTCACTAATTTCAACTAAATGGATAGTGTAACATGTTATAATCCTGTAACACTCTGCATCTTAAATCATCATTCAAATGCTGCTTAGGCGTAATGATTTCTATTGCACTCTAGTTCCAAGAGCATCCTTTACAGCATCCCGAACATCAGCATTTGCTTCTTTCCATCACATCATTGTGTGACAGGTAAACTAATTTGCCAAGCAGTATAAGTGTGCAGAAATGGTGCGGTAGAAGAGGAGATCTGTCGAAGGCTGTAAATGAGTCTCTTTCAATGCAATCAATTTTCAGACGGAATTTAATTGGTAGCATTTTAAGAGCCTGACATTGCAAAATTCTGTAACTAACCCTGCTCTCTAAATCTACTAAGCAACATTGCATGTGCTCTGGACCTCCAAACACAACAACTGAGTTCATCATAGTTCATGATTAAATTCATTTAGGATAAACAGTTAGGCAAATTTTAAGAAAAAGGCAATAAAAGCATTGGAGTATCCTGAAAAGGAATTAATATAGGAAGCAAGAAACTGGTCTACACTGCCTCTAAAGACAATGAAGAGCTTCAAATGACGGATGACGCCTGCCAAACTTCAGTACTGCTGTTTCCTGTCCCACTCAGGGGTTTGGCACAGAGAGACTAAACCACTGTTGGGACACACAGACTCTCAGTGACTCTCTGTTGGCATTAGCAATGACTAGCCCATGTTTATGTGTACTTCCTCTACCGCTTCATCGCTTTGTCCAAGACATTATGAGTGAATGCATGGCTTTAGTCAAGATACCTGGTTAAGACTGTAACCTTTTTTATTTTGACATTGAAGAAGGAAAAATGAGCAGCATAATGTAGGGCAAACTAGGTCCTTATTGTAGGGCAGTAAGATAGTATTGTGTTTGCTGACCCTCTTTGTAATTATTCCATTTACAATGAAAAAATAATAATAATAAACTGCACTACCACATTATACCACATTCCTTATTACATAAATCGCACTACCATTTTATATCTTGGCAGTCATGTTTACAACATATCAACTTCATAGCATTTTACCTGGATCATTGCAGTGTTGGCTCTGACTGTTTCACTGTCCTGCACTTGGTGATGTTGTTTCTATTTATAGTATTCTTATACTCGTTGTATGAATGCAAGTCAATAAAAATAATATGCTGTTCTTTGTACTCCAGTGTATTTGTACAGTTACAAGTGTTATTGATTACAGTTTTACATGTGCTTCATATACCTAAATAATCCCTTTGAAATATACCAGTTCCTCTTACTCTAATTACAGTTAGTACATCCCTAATTACAGTATAGCTCATGATGTATGCTCATCTAATCATTGATTTATTCACTGTAATGTTGGAAGCTTTTGCCAAATTTCCACATGACTGATGTTCCAAAAGATCATCTTAAGATGAAAGGCATTAAAAGAAATGAACAAAACAAATTTAACATAGAAAAGGTATTATATGCTATAGTGGAAATAATATGATACATGCTGGGAACAGGGTGGCACAGAGAGCAGAGCTAGTATGGGTGGATTGGTTAAGCTATGTTTTCATTACAAGTGCCATGTATGGGTAAAAATGTAACTGAACATTCTGTAGACAATTTGTTAATTCTTCTAAAGATTTAAAGAATCTTTTAAATGTAGTTCCAAATGTATTGTGTAGGGATGCTTATGAAATATAGATATATGAAATCAGGACAGATGAAATGTGGTTTAGTCTTAATGTAATTTAGTCAACCATGTTGCACAATAGAAAATATTTTTGGCATTTTATTGAGTGTGTGAGATTATGTTCATGAAATAAAAGCAATTTATTGTTAGATTTGTAAAATATTTTTATGAAGTACCATTTATTATTATTATTATTGTTGTTGTTGTTGTTGTGATTTTTTTGTTGGCTTTTTAGAGATAAACTGTTGCGTGTAAAAATGCAAGGATGTCTGCAGTTTCTTCAACCCCAAAATAGTTACATAAATTAAATTAGTTAAATATGGGATATCTAACAGATTGTTAAAAACATTATTGGCATTATAAAAATAATAAAATAATAAGCTCAGTGAACTGTTCTTTTCTGACAGAATTTGTCAGAAGTTCCTTCATGTTCAAATCAACATGGCTGCACACAGCATAAGAACTAAACTCTCTTACAAAATCTCTTAAATCTCCCTTTAAATGAGTTATACTCTATATACAAGTGTTGGAGCAAGCTTTAGGATAATTAAAATACAAATATATATTTGTTTGATAAGAAAATATCTCCTTACCTAAGTTAGCTGCCAAGCATTTTGTTAACAACCTGAGAAGCTCTAGTTTCATTTTTTGATGGTTAAACTCGCTGAATGCAATTCCGATAGTTAAATTACCACTTAGTGCAGTGTTACATTTTAAATAAACTTGTCTATCTAATATTTGGAACCTGTACAAACTTAATCAGTCCTCAGTCAAGTGTTGCCAATTTAACTTGGTGTTTTTTCTTTTTATATGTAAGCGTGTGGTGTTTCTGAGCCTCACATACTACAGAAGTCATTTATCATCCTTAAAAAGGATGTGTTTTGCCTTTATATTAGCATGAAATTCTCAGTAGCATACATATGAATCTCTCGATTAGAACTTTTTGAAAATCACATTAAAACATTAATTCGAGGTAACCGATCAGTTGAGAGAGTGGACCAGCACTAGATAAAGATAAACTGCATGCACTTGAATCGCTGCGCAAACCAAACAAAGCATCCTGTACTAAACCGTAATTCAAATATGTGTACCGTTATACTCCGAAATTGTATAGTATATATTTGGGCATTTTGATAAATGTAAATATGTAATTGTATATTTGTAATACAGTGCCTGGCAAAAGTATTCATACCCCTTAAACTTTTCCCAATTACAATCACAAACGTAAATGTATTTTTTTGGGATTCAACCAAAGTGGCAAATTATCCAAAAAATTTTATAAATAAAAATCTGAAAAGTGTGGTGTGCATTTTTGTTCAGCCTCCTTTACTCTAATACCCTAACAAAAATTCAGTGGAACCAATTGCCTAATTCATACTACCTGTGTGTAGTCCAATCTCAGTATCAATATCACAAGCTTTGAACATCTCACGGAGCACTGTTCAATCCATCATCCAAAAATGAAAAGAGTATGGCACAACTGCAAACGTACCAAGACATGATCGTCCACCTAAACTGACAGGCCAGGCAAAGAGAGCATTAATCAGAAAAGCAGCCAAGAGACCCCTGGTAACTTAGAAGGAGCTAACGAGATCCACAGCTCAGGTGGGAGACTCTGTCCACAGCTATTCATCGTGCACTCCACAAATCTGACCTTTATGGAAGAGTGGTCAGAACAAAGGCATTGTTGAAAGAAAGCCATAAGAAGTCCAGTTTGCAGTTTGTGACAAGCCTCACAGCAAACATGTGAACAAATTTAACTTTTTGGCCTATATGCAAAATGCTGAAATATAACACTGCACATGGTGGTGGCAGCATCGTGTTGTGAGGATGTTTTTCTACAACTGGGACAGAGATGAGTCAGAGTTGATGCGGAGATAGATGGAGCTGAATACAGGTCAATCCTAAGAAAACCTTTTAGAGTCTGCAAGAGACTTGAGACTGGGGTAGAGAGTCACCTCCCAGCAGGACCCTAAAAATACAGCCAGAGCTACAATGGAATGGTTTAGATTGAAGCATATTCAAGTGTTAAAATGGCCCAGACCTACTGTAAATCCAATTAAGAATCTTTGGCAAGACTTGAGAATTGCTGTTCACAGATGCTCTCCATCCAATGGACTGAGCTGAAGCTATTTTGCAAAGAAGTATGGGCAGAAATATCACTATGTGTCTAGATGTGCAAAGCTGGTAGAGACATACCCCTACAGACTTGCAGGTGTAATTGCAGAAAGATGGTTAATACAAAGTATTGACTCGAGGGCTACAGGGGTACAAATGCTTGCCACACTGTTTGAAAATCATTTATCATTTTCCACTTCCACTTCACAATTATCTGCCACTTTGTGTTGGTCTATAAAACATAAAACCCAATTAAAATACATTTACGTTTGTGGTTGTAATGTGATGAAATGTGGAAAAGTGCAAGGGGTATGAATACTTTTGCAAGGCACTTTATTATTTTTTTTAGCACACATGCCGGTTAAATATGATTAAATTATTTCAACAATGGTGTGCACTTTATACTTTAGTACAGTATGTGGTTATATACAGTAGTTTTTGCTCGCAGGCCACTCCTTGTTATTCTCCACTTCAGCCAGCTGAGGGGGGTTGTGAGTGTGTTTTTAATGCATTTTCCATATACAGTACCAGACACTTGGGGGTGCTGGATAGGTTTGGTAAGATGTGTTTACTGGATCCTGCTTTTGCAAGTACCCTCAACACACTAACACACACACACACACACACACACACACACACACACACACACACACACACACACACACACACACACACACACACACACACATTGCATTTATCACATATACAGTATAGCACAGCCAGAAACTGACAATATGTCCTCCCTATTTATTTTCTGTATTAAAAGTTTATTATACTTTTCTTATCCTTATCTCAGAGAGCTTCAGCACAAAAAAATCTAATGCACTCATTCTGTTGGTATGTACAGTACTGTATGTGTACAAGTGGCAAATACAATCTCTTGAATTTTTGATCTTATATGTTGTATCTTGTGTAAAACTATATATTTCTTGATGTTTATGAGACATTTTATTCTTGCCAGCAAGAGCAAACTCCTCAGAGAGCCACATGCTCTGCTCTATTTATTTCTCATGACAGCAAAAGTATCCACTATCCTGTACCCAGGCATGACATTAAGGCTTAAGTATCATGTGAGTCATTTAAACAAAACGTCTGTAGAGTTGTTGTTTCTATGACATGGATGTTTTTTTTTCCCTGTAAGGTGCATTATGAGATTTTTGTTAGTAGCCCTTGGAATGTTGTTTATTACATTTTTACACTCCAAACCCCCATTTCTACATGTAAAACTCATTACCCACTAGGGGGTGCTGTTATATAAAAGAAAACCAAATAATAATGATGATGATAATAATAGTAATAATAATAATAACAATAGTAATAATAATGAATAAAAACAACTTTTATTTACAAGATGCAGCACATACCGAGCAAATTCTCTCAGGGTGCCTGTGAAATTGTGAAGCTCATATTAGCAGTGGGGTTCTGGGTGTTCTTTGCTTTTATTATGTTCTGAAGTGTGGGTGTGGCAGAGAGAAATCGAGAGAGAGAGTTTCTCATTTCCACATTTTATTATTACTCAAAATGTACTATGAACTATGTTATAAGGAAACCACCATTTAAAAAACATTGAAAACTAGACAATGGTTCACACGGACCAGTCATGATATTAACACATTAATGTTGGTTAGCAGTTATTTACCAGTAAACTGGTGACACTATCATGGACACACAAGGTTAACCCATGCCGTCAGGAATCAAAATCCAGCCCTTACATAACCCACAGAATAGCCAATAAAGCACAAACTGCGAGAAGAAAAAAGAAATGCTGGTCATATTAGAGAGGCACCAGAAAACCGAGTGCATCATATGCACAGCATGCAAAGGGTCCAAGACTACTGACCCAGTCTGGAAACACCTCAGATCCCAATCTGGTTGGGCACCCATGGGATGCGCTTGACAAACAAGTCCAATCCATAGAGGCCTCACCCCACAACCCACAGCACCGAAAGGAACTTTTGGTCCCAGTGTTTTGGTGCTCCTTCCTTTACTTCCAAGCCCTGTGGCCTTATCATGTGTTTCTACTTTTATAGCATTGTAGATCACAGTCTGACCAAGTCTCTCTGTTGAGCAAGGGGTATTTTTGCCGTTCGATATACAAAAAGAGCTTCAAAAGCAACACCCATTTTTAATTCCCAGAAAAATCCTGTAATAATGACGCAACCTCAGATTACACTCTGATACGCTCTGTAAAGTTCTTCTGAGAGATATGTATCTAATTAGAGCCTTTATAATCCAAAAGCAGCTCTCTTTGCCTCCCAGGCATGATTTTTTCTTGCCTCCCAGGCATGATTTCTTTGTTTTCTTACAAAAACAATGATGTCATCCACAGTCTTGCATGATGGAATAGATAAACACCTGAACTTGAACTAAAAGAGTGATTCATTGTCTTTCTCTATAGATATCAACAGATAAGGATCAAAATATCAGTCAACATGTGTACCTTGTTACTTTTCGGAAGAATATATATCTCTTTTGCCCTCTTCATCACTGTGCATGTTGTTCTCTGTTTATTCAGTTGCCGTGCAACATTACCCTGTTTTGAGGCCTTTATACAAGTCCATGTCACATCTAGCCTGGTAACAATTACTAAGCAGAAAGACTCAAATACAGCTTTTCAGCTCATGCCAAATTTCCTAATTATATTTTGCCTGTATGCAGAATTAGATTTCTGCTCACTTATTACATCATTCCATTCTCCTGGGATGCCTTGGGAGTGTGGTAGGTTTTGTTGGCACAGCGTAGCACATTGTGTTATGGTATTTCTTTTTGTTTTTTTTAGTCAGGAAGTCAGGCAGTGTGGGTTTTACAGGTTAGTGGCCATTTTCAGTTCCACGGCCACCCTTAAAAGGGGCCCAGTGGCTGGAATTTCTGATGTCGGATTTTACGAGGCTGCCAGGGGTTTTCAACACACCAGTGCTTGTTAAATGGGTTTCCATTTAAAAAACATAAGAGCAAACTGACACTGCACAATCAGCCCTGCAGAATCCACATCCTTGATGATTGCAGTAATAATGTGATTAGAATTTGACTTTGTTGTTCACAAAAAATCAGAGTTATAGCTAAGATTCACAATTCGCTCTCTGTCTGAAAATTCTGAGATTATCTTACACATTAAAGATACAGGATCTAAGATTTTTTAATTTCTACTTTATAGAAAAATGCTGCAGTGAGAGTACTTTCCCTCTGTCGCTCATTGTCTATACTGCTTTATCCTGTATACAGGGTCATGTGGACCTGGAGCCTATCCCAGGCAATGTAGAACCCTGGACAGCGTGCCAATCCAACGCAGGGCACACACATACACACACTCATTCACATACTACGGGCAATTTGGGAATTCCAATAAGCCTAATCTGCATGCCCAACCACATGATCTGTCACCATGTTGCTGGGTGTTTATCCTGCCTGAATATGGGCATGATAATATTTAATGTAGCTGATATGCTATACGAAGCACATTTCGTGTCAATTCTGATCTGACACCCTTGACACAATGCTGACTGTGAATTACTATTAAAGGATTGTAGGATGTTACATAAGAGCTCAGGAACATCAGATAACTTTTTGCACTCTGACACACAATTTATTTATATATAGTTTGAAGTAAGAGCCTTGTCTACTCTTTTTTGACCTTTTGGTATACAGATCTGTGAAGGAGGACAGGGTGAGTAACCAAAGAGTTCTGTGATAAGTTCTGTCCTTGATTTAACTTACTAAAACTCAAGTTAAGCATTGTTACAACACCATACTGATCAGCCACAAGTGTGTATGTGTGTGCCCTGCGTTGGATTGGCATGCTGTCCAGGGTGTACCCCGCTTCGTGTCCTATGTTGCCTGGGATAGGTCCACATGATCCAAATCCAGGTCCACATGACCCTGTATACAGGATAAAGTATCAACTGGTGAATTGAGTAACATTGATTTTCAATTAGGTACCAATAAACTGGTGACGGGCTCATTTGCACCTAAGGCTCAATTATGCTTGCTTGACCAACAGCCAGCCCATGTGGTCCGATCCAACAGAAAAGCTAATGTACAGTAAAACAAATTGCAGAAAGTCAATGCTGGCCATGACAGAAAGCAGCCCACCCAGTGCATCACAGCCTGCTGTATGTGGTGCCTAGTAAGCAAAGAACTCATGGTCATTGATCCAGATTCCAATTTCCCAAAATTTCAGTCTGACAGAGCATCCATGGGATGTGCCGGACAAACAAGTCTGATCCATTGAGGTTCACCCTGCGGACCCAAAAAAGTAATCCGCTAATTTCCTTGGGCCAGACACCACAGCAGACCCCCAGAGGTTTTGTGGACTCATGTTCTGAAAGGAAAGAGCTGTTCTGGGGGCACAAGTGGAACCTATGCAATACTGGCCAAAAATCTTTGCATTTTAATATTACAGCTAAATATGGTTAATCTGTCTATAGACATATGCTTTTTCTTTTAAGAATTAGCAACAGTAAAGAAATTCATGAAGATAAATTACAGCAAGAAACATAAAATTTCCTTCAAGCCCTTGCTATGACACTTGACATTACTCTCATCTGTATCATGTTTCCACTTGAGATGTTCCTATCATTTAAGTATTAAAATTTAAAGGAAGTGTTAGGGTACAAACAAGCACTAGGTTAAAGGAATTGTCCTTGGATTTTAAAGGACCTGTGTCAGAACTGTGGGTTCAGAAAATTCTCTTTTATTTAAGATTCAGGTGCTAGGTTCAAGTTCAGGTACTTCTGAGGCATTTGAAAATAATGCCAAAGCAAATATTTATGGAAGAGAACAAAATGATTTCAGATTTCTCCGATTTAAAGAAATAACCTTGTAGGGAAAACAACATGCATTTGTGCCACACTCTAAGAATGGGATTTAGAGTAGAGCAGCCAGAAAGATTCATTATGTTAAAAGCACAGGATTGTTGACTAATGATTTTCAGGTCATGAGAAACAAGAATCTATCATCTGCTGACAGCAATGTTGAATGTTTCTCAACACCTACTGTATACAATTTCAATGTGGTGAAGAATGGTGATGGCAGCATCATATCATTGGGTGGAGGTCATCATCATTGGTAAAATGGTTCCTGTGTTGATGAGTTTACAGAAAGTTTACAAATTTGTGAATCGGGTGTTGTCTCAAGCACAGATTAAATGCCTCAGGTGTACTTGATTTAGAACACATTAAATACCTAGACCTTTTAGAGCTCTGTTGATAGAGATGTTTGTCTGCATGTCAGAAATAGATTAATCGAGAGAGTTGTCCATAAAGTTAAGAGAAGAGATCATTGCCTTGCACAAACAAGGATATTAAAAATAGTAAAGGTACTAAATGTTCCTAGTATATTTACAGTAGGAAGCCTACTTTCCAAGTTCAAAGTTAAAGTCAAAGTTACTACTCTACCTGGATGTGGCAGAAAGAAGAAGCTATCACCTGCTGCTACCTGATTGCTGAGGAGCCAAGTGATGAAAATCCCTCGATTGACTGCAAGGAGCCTACAGAAAGATTTTGTGGGAGCAGGCACTGAACTTTCAATCTGCTCTACAAGGCACATACTGAACACTGAAGGTGACCCTGGTGCTGATGTACCTCACTATTGGCCCTAGAAAACAAGAAAAGTCAGCTCTAATATATAATAGTCAGTTCCAATACAAAAGGACACAAAAAAGGACACTTTTGGGATCTATGAATCAGCGATATGTGTGGAGGAGAAAGAATGAAGCACATGCAGAAAAGAGAACCCTGCCGACAATGAAGCATGGTGATAGCTCGGTGATGCTCTGGGACTGCTTTGCTTCCTCTGGCCCTGAAAATCTGCATGTAGAGGGCAAGATGCATTCAATCAAGAATCCTTGGAGAAAACATGACATTTTCGCCACCTGCGAGGAAGCTAAAATTTTGGTGTCATTGGACCTTCCAACAGGACAATGACCACAAGCATACGTCAAAGTCCACCAAGGCTTATTTTCAGATGAAGGGGTTCTAGAGTGGCCATTACAGTCACCTGACTTGAATCCTGTAGAGAAAAAAAAGCAGTTGCAGCATACAAACCCAAGAATCTTACTGAACTAGAGGCCATTGCCCAAGAGAATTGGGCTAAGATTTCTCAAAGAGACTGCCAAAAGCTAGAGCCTAAACATTATGTTTGCAGCAGGTCACCATAGCTAAAGGCCTCTCTATTCAACTAAATACTAAAGATGTTCTTCATCAAGGGGTTCAATAATTTTGTTTCTGCAGTAGACATTAAAAGCAGCTTTTTGTATTGATATTGAGAAAGCATTTGTTATATTAGTTGTGTTGAGCTATTTAAATTGCTCTTGTTTCAGAGCTCCTGATTTATTACAAACAGCTACAAGTTAGTAATTTTATCCATGACACGCTTATATGCATTAACTCTGAGAATGACAGTGGTGAGAAACAAAGCTGTGCTTTGTTCTTTCATGCTCAAACACAGAGTGACAGTCCAAAACCGAATAAAGAAAAAATCACATGTAGAGGCGGTGCACAGAGCAGGATGTGTTTAGTTAATATCCTTTTAAAAGGTCAGACAGTTATTCCTTTTGTGACAGCTTCAGAGCCTTACCAGGAACTGTAGAAACTCTGTGTAGTATCTCGTTTGAGTGTCAGGTATCCATGATTGTACTTTGACATCATATATATTATACATCCTGTATATAATATATTTTTGTCCAGGCATGAATATCAGCCTACCCACTGCCCTCCAAGCAAAAGGTTTTGTGTATGTTCACAGTACGCTGATAGGAGGCTCAGACCTCCATTGGCCTTTTCCCAAGTTCAACCAACCATATTAGTGGTGATAGATTGCTTTGTAAAGTGACTCTTGCTATGCCCCTTCTTTAGCAACAGCATTCCAAACGGCAATATTTCTATTTTTTACTTTCAAATGCATTGGCATATCATAGAACCTTGACTGGTTCTTCATGCACCATAATTTGCCTCAAGTATAAAAGGGATATCTGGCGGAAAAACTAGGGGTATATTTTAGCTTGAAAATGGGTTATCATTCTTACAGTAAGATATTATATAATTTCAGAGAGCCACCCAAGAAATCAATCAATATCACTGAACATTCTGCAATAATCACTAATGAGGAATGGCAATGTTTCCTCCGGTGATCTATTTATTTTGATTATGCAGGATAACAAACCACACAGTTATAAGTAAGAACTCCCTTTATTTCTCTCTGTAATACCCTGCCACACTAAGAGCAAGGTCAGGAATGGGGGGGCTTTGTATGGCAATAACTCCCAGCCGAGTACCTGTAATGTGCAAGTGGTGTTTGTGAATGACTGTACGTACAGTTCCACCAGGCAGATGTCTCTGGTACACGAGTTGGCAACAAATTATCCATTGATTAAAACAATTTTAAGGTGTTCCATTCCCTGAATTTTCATGGGAATGGTTGCATTGGGACCCGCGTCACCTTACGGACATACTGTACGGCCTTTCTTTAACATTGCACCAGGGGATAAAAATCTCATCAGCGTACTGTGCTTGATGTCTTTTGTAAATGTTAATCAGTTTACTTCTTCATCCTTCATTCAAATTTAGTTTATACTATACCCCTAGTATAATTAATTTTTTTTCTATAGGTTGTTTGCTTTTCAAAAGTTCCTCATATGCGCCTAAGATGGGTACACACTGTTGCATGTGTTTATCTCTTTTTGATTTGATATTTGCAATGAATATTCTAAGGAAGAGGTTGTTAGCTGTTACCATCTACCATTTGTAAACTACTGTATCATGGCTTTCCTTATGGACTGAGCCTTCCAGCTTCTTCAGGCAGTCTGTCAACATACTGTAGATTATATTTCGCTTAAAACCAAATATAGAATAGAATATTTATTCTATTTATAATCATATTTATAGAATATGATCCTGAAGAAAAACTGAAGCAAATGGTAATGTGTTGACAGTATATCCACATTTAGTGTGTTAGTAATGCTTTATGAACTGGTTATGTTTTCTCTCACTGAGGGCTGAAGTGTCAGAGCTATGACTCAGAGAGCTGGAGCAGCATGTCCCTGGACTACGCTGCCATTTTAAAACCTCATCACCACCTTTCCTCCCTTCACACCAAGATGTCTATGTGAGACTAATCTGATCTGCTTATCATGGCAAAAGGATTGTCAAATAACCTTTTCACATTCTTTTTTTTATTAGAATTGTACATTGGTAAAACAGTAAAAATTAATATTGACATCATGCATCATCAGAAACGCCTAGATGTGTGAACTACGACGTATTCAGGATTTAGCACTACATTAGCTGTTCTCATGAAACAGTCTTCTACTGGAGGTCAAAAAAAATTATTTACTAGCTCCAGTAAGTTGTAGAAGGATTAAAGTAAGAGTTGGTGGTGTGCTAAAGGAAAGCAGTGATAGTGTTGATTTAGCATTAGAATACTTTTAATGCATGCTGATAACACGTAGGTCACATCAACATTCACAGCAAAAAAAAAAAGACTGCCATTGTTTTTTTTCCCCATCCCCAGTGATGCAGTTAAAAGTTAAAAACATATTTTGCCATTTTAAATTAATTCAAGAAACCCTTGATATGCTGACGATATCTTATTGGCAACAGAGATGCTAAGCAGTTATTAAAATTTAAAATTGACACCATTCACAATTAGTCAATTAGTATTCTAAGGTCATTTTATTCACTATAATCTGCCAGTGACATAATATTTTTCTTTCATCCAATGAAATGTAAATAAAAATTAAAACAAATTAAATACTGATTATGCGGGAGTATGTTCATTGGCTTGCAAAAGTATTTACCCCATGAACTTTCCCACATACTGTTGCATGACAACAGTGCAATGAACTGGACGTACTTTGAATTTGTTTCATAAATTTTAAATAATCACAAATCATCCGGTGATAGCAAAGTCAGAGGAAAATAACCATTAAATAGCCGTCAAAATAAAGCAGTCGTTTTTGGATAGCCACAGAGCTCCTACTGTATAGAACATATCTGAACAAAATGCATGATGAAAAACATGAAATTCTGGGAAACCATCTATCAAGGTTTTGTTATTAAGAAATATATCCTGAACGTTAAACATCTGAAACATCCAACTAAACATCATATAATCCTTTATTACACAACGGTGACTCTATGTCAAATTTGGGGGATACTTCTATAACATAGTGCCAAGTTGTTGTGTGGATCAGATAGTCCGCTGTGGCGACCCCTTGATGGGAACAGCTGAAAGACCAACAACTTATACAACATAGTGTCTATGTGTATTGGCTCTAGAACCTGTGTATTTTATCATTAGAGTACAGAGTCACCTGAACGAAGATGGCTCTTTGCAAGTGCTCACATTACATATTTATGTTTTCCCAGGCAGAGCCGTTAAACATGTGGTAAGCTCAGCTCATGACAGTGATGATTAAATATACTGTCAGTGTGATTGTGGGAAGAGCTATTTTGACCTGAGTCTCCAAGGCACAGTGATTTCAGGACCGTGTTCTAATCCTGACCTTGTGATGCAGTAAAATATCACACAGACATTGTGCTATGCCAAGTAAAAACTTGAAGCCTATGGGCTTTAAGCTTTGGAGACTTCAGAAGGTCAGTTAAAAGCAGACTTGCCCTAAAGGACCTTACTAGGAAAATGACATTCATAAGTGATCTATTCAGATCCTCAAGAGTGTCTGGATGCAGCCATAAAATGACAGATACTGTATAATATTCCTTTGTCTCCTTTGTTATATCAGACTGGTTGTTATGCATAACACAAAGCATGGGTTTACTTTTATCTGCCCACATTTATTCTACATCCATTGTTGGCACCAAATATGAAATAAGAGTGCGACAGCTCGTGGTAAATCAAGAATGACCTTTGTGTATTCTCTGTTGAACTGCTTTAGAGCTGAAGAATCAGAATCAGTAAGAATCTTGTGCTGAAGTAAATTCTTTCAAACCTCAAACATATAGTGATATTTCTGTATTTACTATGTATAATAAACCCAGAAATTCACTTCAAGACAGCATATCAATGGTTAATTCCTTGTAACCAGCCTCCTCATTCCTGTAAGGCTCTCTGTTGCTATGTTCCTTTGTTGCTGTATCTAAGCATGAGACAGGTCCGGGTTCCAGGCTCTGTATCAGCGGTGGGCTCTTCCTAAGGCTGCTAAACCTTCCTTAATGTATAATCCTAGACATGGATCAGATTTTTACTTTTGTAAGCAGGACAACAGCTGCATCCCAGAGCAACACAGCCATGCTTTCAGAATCTGGATAATATCCAGATCACAATTGATTGAGAAAGTGTTTGAGGTTTGAGGATTTATTGAGCCAACAATAGATCCGACTCATGTTATTATCCAAGCAAGTTTGCTTCACTCCCTTCAAACCATGCATGTACAGTACAGTACGTAAATGGTTTGTCTAAGCATTGTCCATACTGTAGGTATGAATATGTGTATGCGTGATGTTTTATTCTATCCAGGGTGTAGCCTTGTCTTCTTCCCAGTATTCCCATAATAGGCTCCAGATCCACTGTTCCACTGACCAGGGTAAAAATAATGTAAGATAGAATAATTCAAAATAAAGAGACAGAAGCTTACTTGTTTAACCATGTCGGTTACAAACATATTCATGGAAAAACTGGCACACTGTTTTATAACTGCCTTCCTGTTGAGAAATTGCCTCCATTACATCACTGCTGCCTTGAGAAACAAGTGAACAAAGCACTGAATGCAGGTTGTTCCAAGCTTCTGAGGTTTTTCCTACTCTTTGATCATTAAGGAAACAATGAACAGTGGGTATATCGGTTTGTGTCGTAGCTATCCTTGATGTAACATGAGGTAATTCTGACCACAGAATGTTTTGCTATGTTTGCTATTCCACTGTATAAATATCATGGAACTGGATATTTAATGCAAAATACTGTATAACTGCCATATCTCAATATCCTAGCTCACCCCTGCTCCTTATATAATAGGTAAATTAACTGACTGCTGTGCCAGACGGTCTGTAAGTGGAAGTGCTGAGGAGTGTTTGAGTTTACAAGGCAAATCTGAGGGAATGATTATTTGGATTATTTTACTACCCTGGACCTTTTTGTTATATCTGTGTGCAAAATTGAGTCAGCAGGCAGCCTTTCCTCCTACTTACCCAACAGTGCACGATACTTGACATTAGCATTAGAACTACTGTGATGTATTATCGTGCACATTCATTCCCTTTTATAGCAGTACAGACGTCTGTAAAAACACAGCTGGAACAAGGCTTCCTTCATTAGAAGTGAGAGAAATGTTTCTTAATTTCATAAAAAGAAATCTTTAATTCACCTTCATCGCCTTTCAGTAGTAGAAAGCTGCCAGTGAAAGAATGTCATATTTATAGTAAGCCAGACATCCTCTATTGTGGGGATTTTAGCTAAAAACATTATCTCATCTGCTCCTTTTAGAAAAGAGTCTGACCAAAGAGTACACTGATATCTCCATACTTCAGTACTGTACTTTAGATTTAGATTTCATATGAAACATGTAGGACACTGACTCCAAAGCATACAGAATGATTGGGTTTATTCTTTGTTGTGGCATGAATTTAACATACCCAGACAATGTGGAAGATAATGTTTCCACAAACCACCCGTCTCTTAATATAGAAAAAAAAACATGTACTTGAGTGAAAGTAATGCATAAAAAAGTTCTTCTAACAAGTACTAATTTATACCCAAAGTATATAAATTGGGTATAAATTAACACACACAAGTAAAAGAGACAAAGATAAACCCAAGCCTTAGTTAACAGTAGCATCAAGCATTTATTATTATTAGTAGTAGTATTATTATTATGAAAATATCATCAATCATCAATATTCAAAATGATGATTTAATCCTTTATTAGGCTACTGCACATCCACTGCTAAACAAAGCTTTGGTTTATCAATATTTGGGGTTACACAGTATAGTCATAATTCCATCAGTAGGAACAAGCATAACACTCTCACCAGTGACAAACCAGGTGACAAACAAATGTAAAACTATACAGCGGGTAAAAAAAAAAAATCACAGCCAGCTTAAAAGAAACCTGTTCTTAGTGTGAAACAGAAAATATATTTCTTACTATTGAAAAAAAAAAACTGAGTAGACTTATTTAACATTACAAATAATACTGTTCTTATACACCCGCACAACTCTTTAGAACTTTAGAAGTGACTTACTGGATGTACCCTGGCTTCACTCACTTGCTCTTTTTTTTCTTACTCCCTCCATTACAGCTATGTGGACCATGAGTAAGGGTCCCAAAATACACTTGTTATGTAGCATGCTATTAGACACTAAGACAGTGACCGGTAGGATGACACTGTTGCTTATTAAAAAAACTTCACTTTATATCTCACTCTCTCTTTACTCACACATTCCTGAACCATTGAACGATCCTAATGTTAGAAGTGCAGATGGATTTCTGAATGCCATGCTAATGTTATTTACGGATTAACGTAATTAAGAAGGACAGGAAGTATAGTCTGGAACATCTGGTGCTCATTCTCACAACAATTACATCTCACTATAAAATCACACAAATCAGCGATCAAAATATAATTCAGCTCCGGTTTTAATTAATTAGATTCCAGCAGTGTTTGATTATTTCTTTCAAAGGCACCTCATTTTAATCGGCATTTATTTAACAAGTTTAGTGGGTATCTTATGCTAAATCAGAAAAGTCACAGTCAAAATATATTTAAGGTGTTTTTAAATATATATGTTATATACATGCCTTCCTTGCATCATAAAAATAAAATGTATTTGAATCTATACTAGATTAAAAGGTAGACAACTTTAATTGTAGACTGCTGAAAAAGACTGTAAAAAAAGCGACTGTAACCAATAGTATTGACGATATACAGTATATATATACTGTATATATACTATATATACTAATATATATATATATATATATATATATATATGCATTTTATTATGTGCCATTCCAGGGCAGGACCTATTCAGGACCCCCTCATTTAATTCTCTGTTTTTTAGGGGTCTTGATATTAGGCAATTACAACCTCAGATGAAAGAAAAACATATAACTTTTTTACTTTTATCATTATTTGTTTAACAAAAATTAAGCCAATACTAATCACCATGTGATCAATACTAAGTAAGCAATTATTTGAAAGAATCGTTTCCCTCTGTGACTTTGATTTAGCCATTCCAAAACATTAATTCTTTTCTTTTTCAACCATTTTGATGTAGATTTACTGGTGTGCTTTGGATCATTGTCCTGTTGCATGACCCAAGCTTTAGCTGTCTGAAGATGACCTCACATTTGCCTCTAGAATACTCTGATATACTGTATAGAGGAGTTCATAGTTAACTCAATGACTGCAAGATGCCCAGGTCCTATAGCTGCAAAACAAGTCCAAATCATCACCCCTCCACCACCATGCTTGACAGTGGATATATGGTGGGTATCCTGCTGAAATGCTGTTTGGTTTTTCATCAAAAAAAGGCACTGGGCATTAAGGCCAAACGACTCCAATTTGGTGTCATCTGCCCATAGAACATTGTTTTAGTCAGATGCACTTTTGCAAAACTCAGGTGTGAAGAGGCTTTCTCCTGGCAAATCTTCTTCTATTTGTGCTGCCATGGACAATAAACATTTAACATGCCCAGTTAGGCCTTTAGGTTCTGAGATCTTTCTGAGAGATTTTATTTGTCTGAGGAATTGTGTGAAACTTGTGGTGAATGTGCTGGGTTGGCCAATTCTTGGAAGATTGAAGACTGTCTTGAATGTTTATCACTTTTTCCACTGTAGAATGTTGGACTCCAAACTGTCTGTAAAGGGTTATAAAACCATTTTGGAAATTTTGATAATTTGTTCAACATTCTACAGTGCATGTATGTTGATGCATTCTGATGTGCAGCAAAAATTACTTCTCTAAGACCATTGATTACTGTATGTCGTTCGCCACCTGTCCTTGTGTTAACACACACCTGCTGACACCGCTCCAGACCTGAATAACCTTTTTATAGAGGTCTACACTCCTGTTAAAGATCAATTAATCAAGGACCTATTAAATCTTGTGGAAGCAGTAATGGGGTACAGAGCCAAAAATGCTTTTTACTTTTTAGTTTCATTTTTGTTAAATAAATAATGCCATGGAGAAAAAAAAGTTATATGTTGTTATTCCTCTGAGGTTTTACTTGCCTAATAATAAGACCATATGATCAGATGATTTTTATTATATTTTTACACACAAAAACATAGTGGGTACTTTTGGACATACCTGGATATTTACTGACTCATTCCTTGAAGCTTACGCAGCAAAAATAAAGAAATGGCACAGTGATAAAAAAAAAAATTATCTGATTGCATAGAAAGCAAGCCTTTAAATCCTTGATAAGAGCTGCTGTCTAAATCTGTTGTAAAAACAATGACAGTAACAAACAATTCATCATACCTGGTTGCATAATAGGCATTTTTATTTGGATCTCAGTTTTTGGTGTTTTTATATCTGGATCTCTCCTAGTCCTCCTGCGGGCTTTCAAGATAAACAGTAGCTATTTTTTTCTCCTGGTAGACCTTTAATGAAGGGTCAGTCTGCAGAAACTCTTGCACATTGGCTCCATTACCTTTCTGATCCTGAGAACCTATGCCTTCTATGCCTGGTGCAGATGCGCTGTTGTTAATATCCATTTGAAATGTGAAAGACCTCTCATTAGGCCCCAGCCTGATGATCTTCTCTGTCTTGCTAATTTCATTATCTGAGCGCAAGACTTCAGTTTCCTGAAGGCTGGTCATCCAAGGCATTTCCCCTTTCTGGAGCTCCTCTGTGGAGAGTCTGATGGTATACTCATCATCAACTCCAGCACAGTGTGCCTGGTCGAAGTCAGAGCCGGGAGACCGCAGCGCAGCCATCACCTGTTCCTTTAACAAGTTATCTCCTTCATTTTGCAGCAGTCCAGAATCCTCCAGACTCTGGGAAATATTAACCTCTGCCACAAAGGTCATTGTTCCATCATCTGGGGATTGTTGCACCTTCTGGATGTTAACAGACAGGTTCTCAGAACCTTGACCAGCTTTGGTGAAAGAAACGAGTTCTTCTTTTAGAGCTCCAGATACAGTGCCCCCTATTTGCTCCAGCGCTTCCTTTAATTGTTCTCTGGGGTCCAGTGACTCTTCTTGTAGGATTTCCAGCACTGACTCCTGCATACTGGGAGAAACGTGCACCTCCTCTTCAAAAAAACACTCTGGAGTTTCTGGAGTGCCTCTTTTGACATATTCAGGTAACTCCCTGTTATATTCACCTTCATCAGAGTACCTCCTTTTTATAGGCAGACTTTCTTCCTGGAAGTATCTCTCATCTGAAAGATCTTCCACCACTCCATAATGTCCATATGACATAAATCCTCCACCCTCCTCTGATTCAGACATGTTGTCTTCAGGGGTAGAAACAAAGTATTCTTGTGTTTCTTGGCCCTGAGAATAGTATGGGAGGCTCTCATCTCTTGTAACTTCCTGCACTTGCACAAATCCACTCTTGACATACTCTGAGGTTTTCCCAGACTCCTCAGTGCTCTCATTTTGTTTAGCTGGTTGAGGTTCATTGTCTGGTTCTTCAATGTGAAAGAACATGGATGAAGGTTGAAAGTACGGCTTGGACTTAACCTCTACTGGGTCTTTAATTTCAGCTTTCACTTCATCACTATGAGATTCCAGTGGTGCCTCCATTATCTCCACTTTAATGGACTTGTTTTCTAAACTTTCACCTTCAAGACCAAGATGCAGAAGGTTCTGAATCATGCTTCCTGTCGGGGTTCCTTCAATGTCCTCCAGAGATACTTTGTGTACCCCCTTACTAAGAAGTTCCTCAAGAGCAGAGCTGTCTGTCAAATCCAGATCCTCTTCCACTTTTGACTGCAGGACTATCTGAGTCTTGGTGCTTCCATCCTTTTGCTCTGTTTTCTCTACATGATATGTGATCTTTGAGTCAGCAGATGAACTGAGCTTGGTATCAAAACCAGCAGGTTTTATGACGCTCTCAATAATTTCTTCCATGGACACAGAGTCCAAAACTTTTTCCTCACCTGCAAATACCTTTGGTCCCACATTTCCAGAATCATTCAAATCTTTCTCATCTTCTTTTCGTTTGGATTCATCATGCTGGATAAACTGTGTTGCATCTGATTGTATTGTGACATTGACATACTCTGCTTCGGTCCTCTCATCTTTTATTTTATCTTTCTTATCCTCAGATTTCTGCTGGGTTTCTGTTTTTTCGTTCAGGCTCATCATAGGTGGTGTCACAACTTTCACTGATTTTATTTCTACTGTTGATGAGGCAGTGGGAAAAACTTTGTTTTTAATTTCTGCCTGGAAAAGATCACCTTGTGGGCTTTTAGACACACCTTTGATGATTACCCTCTGTTCTTCCATCACATCTTTGCTAGTCTTACTAGTAGAGGCTTTAGGTTTGGCTGCACTTGTTGGACCTGAAGCTTGTTTTGCTTTGGTGAAGGCAAGCATGTCTCTTCTTGCAGCAGGACTCTGTTGGGCATGGTTTGAAACAGCGATAGGCAAAATCCTGGATGATTTGTTGAAATCAACCTGTCTGGATACTGTAGAGGTTCTTGTGCTTGAAACTGGTTTTATATTCCAGACATCATGGATTACATTCCTTCTAACTTCTGGTCGACTTGCTGTCATGGTAGAGGCTCTTGGAGTATAAGGATGGGCTGGCAATTTGATATCTGTCAATTTGTAAATGCAAGGTTTTACTATCCCAAAATTATGCTTCAGTGTTATTCGGTGATGTACTTAACAATCCTGAATACTGAACATTACAGACAGTAAATCAGAACAGCAAAATCAACAAACAAAACAAACAAACAAACAAGCATACCTATTATTCTCTCTCTTGAATATTGGTCAGCCCTCTTCTGAGCATGTGTACCTTCACCTTCTAGCAGTGCCCTGAGGAGGCATAAAATAAAGGGTTAGTTATTTTCCTTAAAAAAACAACATAAAAACATATATCGGTTATTTCTGTCACCTGTCCTTAGTATGCTGACGACCTTGCTCCGTCATCCTGAAGCAAAACCTCTAAAGTGAAAGGAAGACAGTACACACAGGGACCTTCTCCCACTGATACAAAATGTACTTGAATGTGTAGTTACAGATTGCTCTTCACCATACCCAGTTATTTTCCTCATTTTAAAACCTACCTTAAAGCTGCTAGAATAACGCTTTGTGGAAATATAGTTCAGTATAGTCCCAGCGGATGATCCCTCGGGATCTGCTCAATGACCAAACTAAAAATAACAACCACAACATGCTCCGTTTCCATTATGGTTTAGAATGTGAAGCTGTGACAGACACAGAGGAAGACTTGTTTGCATTCTTTACTACACTGCCACAGAAGAAATTATAAATATTCCAAGGTAATACAAGCCAGATATTTTAGAAATTTACAAAAGTATGCTGGGAAAAAAATGGAGATTTTAGCACAATCATGGCAAGAAGAAAACAAAAAACAAAAACAAAGAATTCTAAGCTTACTGAAATGGCAAACACTAGCGAAGCAGGGTTGTGGTGGTATGGAGAACAGCTCACTGGAGCTTTCTATAAAAGGTCTGGTAGTCACTTTGTGTACATGACTGGGAGGTGAGTAGAGATGCCTGTCTGAATCCAAGTTATATTTCAAACCTGAACATATATTTGTTCATCTACACTACTAAACAAATTTTGGACACACCTTCTAATTCTATGGTCTATCCTGATTTTGTTGTTGTTGTTGTTGTTGTTTTTTGGTGATTTGGGGGGCTGGTAACTCTAAATGAACTCCTCTGTAGCTGAGTAAGTTCTGGTCTTTCTTACAGTACCTGGGATGGTCATATGAGAACCAGTTTCATCATAGTGCGTAAGGGGTTTTGCACTTGACAATACTGTTATTGCAAGAACTAAATATAACTAAAATAAATATACTCCGAGAGCTAAATCTGGACAAAGTATGTTTGGCTATCAATATCCGTACGGTGTTAGGCATATTATTGAGAATTTAAAAGCTATACTGTTATATTTGACTCTTCTGAGTAGAGCGTAACATCTTTGCCAGGAAATGTTTTCTGACATGGTTGTTTAAAAAAATGAGAAGTTACTTAGTGAAACAGTTAGAATTAAATAACCTGTTTCCAGCTAAAACACATTAATCACTGCAGGATTTATCCAATGGAAGGATCTTAGCTATGTGTTTAGTTAAATCCAGGTGGCGACTTTTCTTGGCAGGGCAGTGTAGTAAAATACTATCATTTTTTGCATGACTTTAAAAACGGGTGCAAAGGTGCTCCTTGTTCATTTTTTTTCTTCTTGGATCCTCAATGCATACATTACTGCAAGGTGTGCGGGAGGAAGAATATTCACAGCCAAGTATAAGAGTGATGACAACCACTCAACCAACAGTATGAGAGGGAGCCACATATGAGAATGACTATAAAAACTATATCAGAAGACAAGGGGCTGCAGGGAATGTGATCTGGCATGGACTGACCATGATGGTGATGGGTCAGTGCCACCATTATGATAACATTGAGTGCTTTGGTATTCAAGTTCAGTGACATGTTCAGTGACATAATGATGACACACTCACTGTGTAAATTAAACAAACTGTGATATACGGTTGTAGTTATGACAATGCCAAAATTATATAATTGAACATTAGGGCAAAGTCAATAATTTACAATAAAAGCCACAGTTTTTTTCTAGTCTATTAAACAAGATGTGGCTTCTGTTTAGTTTAAAAGGAAAACCTGCACCTAAACCAGAAGAACTGGCTGGATTTTCTAAGAGTATGTATAACTATCGATGGTAATCTCAAAATACTTTATACCTGTATGCTGCTACTTCCATGCCAAGTCCCATTTTGACCTGTAGGAGTTCATGATGATCCTTCAGCTTTTCAGTAACGGCATTAGCCAGAAACATACGCTCTTGTTCCAGTTCTTCAACAATTATCTGCAGAAGAGAAACGTTAGTTAATTATTCTAGCCATATCATTAAGCAGCCTTGCTTCTGGACTATACATTATGCTACAACAATGCAGATGAAACCTGAAGTGAAGTGATTAGTGAATGTATTGGTCCTGATATGAGGCATTGTTATTGTTGTGCTGTTCTGTGTAACATAAGATAATATTCTTTTAATGGATTATCACAGGCTATCAAAACATTGCTAACAGATATTTCATGTATTTCCTCTTGCGGTAATACACCTGCTATGGATCTTTTCCAACAACTTACTACATTACACTGCCAATGCTCCATTTAAAGCCTGATGCCTGGTAACTGGCTCATAGCCACTTGCCTAAAGTAGGTCACTAAATGATTAGTCAAGCACATCGAGCCCATAAAATGCCATAGTAACCTTTAAATCCTCTCCTGTTGTGCTCGTTGTCAAAGCAGTCTGAATTCACACCACTATAATTATCTTACAGAGATGAGTACACTCTGAAGGGTTTCTTCACTTGTCCCTCTACAAGATGCCTTTAACATTCTTACGCCAGAGGGGCGCTAAATATTTGATGTAAGCAAATGTATCAGATTACCATATTTAGAAATTTCTTTGGAGTGTCCATTTAATAGATAATAGACTCTTTTTGTTCAAGCATAAAAATCTACTTATTTTTGAGAGCAATGTTAAGACAAACATTTAGGTCTGTTACAAGGCGTGCAGTGTAATGCACCCAGAGATCAACATGGCCCTAAGTTTTTTAACATGCACCTGTAAAATTATAATATATGCTATATGGACAGAGGTATTTGGCGAAACCTGTTAATTATTGAATTCAGGTGTTTCAATCAGGCCCAGTGAAGGGCAATCTTAATGCTTCAGCATACCAAGACATTGTGGAAAATACTGTGCTTCCAAAAATGTAACAGCAGTTTGGTGAAGGCCTTTTTCAATCCCAACATAACCGTGCCCCAGTGCACACAAAGCAACAACTACAAAGAGACGGTGTGGAAGAACAAATTCCCACAGAAACACTCCAAAATCTTGAGGGCAGCCTTGTGTGGAAGCTATTATAGCTGAAAAGGGGTATTTGTATGTATTTGGATACAATGCCATTGCAGGTTTGGTCAAACACTTTAGTTTAATTTTAAACCAGCTCAGAGGGGTTATGTATTTTTAATCACTGCACTAAGAGGATTGTATAAATTAGTCTCAGAGCTGGGGGAATGTGAAGGCCAGATGCTAATTTTAGCCTTCTGTTTTTTTTTTTTTTTAAAGGGTGTGGTTGTTTATCTCCTGGGTGGGCGTGGTCATATCAATTCCAGACACATACTGCAATATCTGCAGCATTTGTTACTGTTAATAATAATAATAATAACAATAAAAAATCATTAAAAAATGATTCACATACCTGATACTGAGTGACATCTTGTCTAAACTTTTCCTGCATGCGCATAAGATGCTCCTCGAGCTCCAGCTGCATCTGAGAGTGTTTCTCCATTTCTGCTCGCAGCTTGTTCAGCTCTTTTGCATACTCGACCTTTTCTCTTCGAATATCTTCGAGCTTCGACTGATCTGCTTTTATCGCCGCTTCCATCTCCTCAACCTGCTGGCGATACATCTCAAATGTCTCCTTCCAGCTTTCAGACAGGCTGAGCGCATAGTCCTGGACTTCCTCCGAAGTAAACGCTGGTGGCCCGTGATAAGTCCGAGTGACTACAGGTAAGACCCGGGTGTGCACTTGGTTCCTGATGTGCGCGACCTCGGTCCTGTGGGCATCATGTAAAAGCGCGCATTCATCCTGCAGCTGGAGCAGGCGCTCCTCTAACGCGCTGTTGGACTGAAACGCATGCTGGAGCTGCTTCTCACAACCTTTCAGCTCGCCATCCAGGCCTTTGCTCAGTGAGGACTCGTCGGAGCGCATGGCCTGGATCAGCTGAAGTTCTCTGCGCAGCTTCTCCCGCTCCATCTCCGCCCTGCACTTTTCGAAAGAGAGTTGTTCCACCAGCCTTCTCATCTCTCTCAGCTCGGCCAGGCGCGTGCTTTCCCATTCTTCACACCTGTTGTGCCTGATCGTGTTGATTTCCGCTATCAGGCGAGCGTTTTCTTGCTCCAGCTGCTTAGCTCTAGTCAGGTACTGTCCGAGCCTCTGGTTCAGCTCCTGCAGCTGAAGCTTTTCGCCCTCGAAAGACCTCTTGAACTGAAACATGTTCTTGGTAGGTTTGTGAATCGGCGGGTTGAAATAAAAAAGCGGAGTGAAGAGTTAGGAAAGGTACTACGCCTTCCTGTGTGTGTGTGTGTGTGTGTGCGGGACGCGCTGTGGTACTGCGCGCTTAAAGCGGACTTTTCAGGTGCAGAAGGGAGGCGCGCGCTGATGATCCACTCCTCAATCCCATGACACAGATGGATGGAGAAGCCCTGTGATGGGATCTGGCTCTCCCATGTGGACACAGATGGACAGTGCAGAACTGTTCTGACGTCAGTTATGCAACCTTGCGAGGTAGTGGGCAGTACGACCTACTTTATAGATTCGAATGTGGCGAACGACGTGTTTAAGTGAACCGAACTATTTGATTCACTTGATTCACTACTCGGAGTACTGGGTGACTCCAGATTATTTTCGCACATTTACTGGTGCATAGACTACATTTGACACACAGATGGGAACACACATTCTGAATACTAAATGTATAAAGGGTGTTAATTTAGGTGAGTGTTTTTAAAATTTTTTCAGTGAGTAAGTTCAGTAGGAGACCTTCTTATGGGCTTTATTTATGCCATTTAAATGAATATCATTCGCATTAATACGAGTTATATTCTGTTTGATTGATTGTCATTTAGGCAGCTGAACCACTTCATTAGTAATTAGATCGCTTCTCAGAACAGGAGTGGGAAAACACATCAAAGAAGCAAATTCGTATCTGTTTGATGCAATGAATCCCTCAGATAGAGCTAGCTGTTCAGGAGTCGGTGAAAACGACTCTGAAGAATTGAGTTATGAATTCAGATTCATTGACTCGAACAAGTTGTATTCGCTGTAACAAACAGAAGCGCAAATTAAACTTTACATTTCGAGTGAGTTTAGTTCAGGATGACAGATCTTGAATTCGAAAATCTCAGAAATCATGCTTAGGCTATTTGGAAGCAAGCTTTGTATTTACTTCTGAAACTTTACGAAGGAGATGAACTCTTGTAATCCGGAGCTGGTTGTAGTAACAGGTGTGTGTAAAGGATTAGTTACTACTACTGTTGAAACTTTGCTCTTATGTATTATATTTGCTCTTGTTTTGTGTGTGTTTTGTGTGGTCATTCCTGATTTAAAAGAAATTCTTTCTACATGCAATACTCTCCTTTGAACAGTTAATGTTGTCATGTATCTGCTACTCATGATATGTAAAGCCTTCATAACAACTCTAATCCAAGGAGCTCTTATTTGGTGATTTTTGGGTTTTTGAGCCTGGTAACTCTAAATGAACTTCTCCTCTGCAGGAGAGGTTAGTTTTGGCCTTGCTTTCCTGGGAAGGTCTTCATAAGAACAAGTTTCATGGTGCATCAAGGGTTTTGTACTTGACAATACTGTTCTTGCAAGAATTGTTCCAGAAATGCTGACCTCCATGTCTTAAAAATTCAACCGACTGTTGTTGTTATATAATTACCTAATTTCATATGTGTTATTTCATAGTTATGAAATCCCCAGTATTATACAATAAATCACTAAACAGAAACAAGGAAAATTGTAAGTGATCGTAAAGCGTTTTAGTGGTAGTATATGTGTGTGTGTGTGTGTGTGTGTGTGTGTGTGTGTGTGTGTGTGTGTGTGTGTGTGTGTGTGTACTGTACACACAACAGGGATTGGTGGCTCAGTGGTATCGTAGGTTTCTCACCTACTATGCAGAAGGCCTGGGTTTGATTCCCAGCCAAATCCCAGCCACTGGATGCTGTGCCGGTCCCACGCCTGGATAAAATGGGAGGGTTGTGTCAGAAAGGGCAACCTGTGCCAAGTTGGTCCTCTCTGGTGTCCCCTCAACAAATATATACAACAAGAGCAAAGCTTCACAAACAATATATATGTACTGTAATAGTGATTTTTTGTTTTTGTTTTTTTCAGGGTTTGGTCCATTTCGAAAATATCTGGTCAATCCAAGTTGGGAAGCAGTTAAGGTTGTCTATCAATTTTATGCTTGAAAGTGAAACACTATTCTGCATGAATCTAAGCCACTTTTTTTTTTTTTTTTTTTAAATTATGGTGTTCATCATGGGAGCAATCTATTTATTATGATGACGTTAGTAGAATAAGCATATTTATTCAGACCTGTTAAGAGGATTGTTCTTAACCTCCATTTGCATATTGCTAATCTGGTTGCCTAAGTGCATTTTGCTGCAAAATGCTGTAAATGTAAACATTTTATGTCCAAAAAAATTTAGAGTAGAGTGACCATAATGATACAAACATGTGTAGTCTGTAATCTTTTTCATATCATTATTGCATATTTTTCAGGCCTATGCTGCTTTTTTACATTTCAGGGTCTGCAATGTCAGGAAAAAAAGCCACAAGTGGATTACCAATTACCAAGGCAGCAGTCTCACTTATGTAGAAATAAGTGTCTATAATACATTTTAATGATTTCTCATAGGGTTTAAAGAGAATGGTTCTTGGAGACAACTTTGAGATTCACATTGTAGAGATTCCTGTGTGTTACTCAAAAGCACAACAAGCCATTGCTGAAATATGGCAAAATCTGAAACCAAAGGTAAGCAGACTGCTTTGATATACTAGAAAAAGACATTACTTAATTTTCAGGCATGTTGTTATTTGCCCTAGACATTTCACCCCCTTGCCGTTTTGGGAAACACACTGCAATACTATGTCTCCTACACGAGGTTGAGAATAAATTAGTCATTCGTGCTCATTTGGAGCAAACATCTGTTCTCCAAATTACAAAGCTTTATATCCACATTAACAGAAAAAATAAAGTTTTGGAATTAAGAAAATTAATTAATTTTGGGTAACTTCAGTGGTAAGCTGAGGTTACTGTCTTATGTGGGTTTTCCCTGGGTTATACTTTCTTGTAACTTTAAGAATAATTGCTGGTAGGTGGATTGGTTATGCTTGTTTATGTGAAGTTGTGTGCAAGATGTCCTGGAATGGACTGTCATTGCATGGCGATTTCCTGGTGTCTTCCAGCTTTCTTGGAATAAGTTCTGGATCAGCTGTTACACTGATAAAAAGCACATAACATAATTAGTTTAATGAATATTAATGAAATTTAATGAAACTTTGGAATGTTCCTTGAAGTTAAACCTGCACCACAAAATAAATCAAAGTACTGAAAAAAAGTGATGTTCTGAACATAAAAAAAAAAAAAAAAAATTTAATAATCTACTTTTTAAAAAGCTACTTGCTTAATGTAAACAAACACCTGAACCAATAGATATTAATTAGATAATCTAAACTGAATATTTTTACTGGGATTAGTTAATATTTTCACCACTGAAATAACAGCACTACAGTGGTATAAGTGAATTTTAACGTGCTTCAGTCGTTTTTTAAGACAAAACCTAATCTTAATCAAATCTACTTATGATTCTGACATTGATTTTCTCATTTGTGATTTATTCTCTGATTACCACACATGGAGTGTATTTGGCGGATGACAAAAGAAGTTACACCTAAGTGTAAACAAGGCTTTCGATAATTAACCTTACAAAATTTTATTTATTTATATTAATAAGTTAGGTAGAGAGTTCTGCAGTATATAAAGACAGAAAGACATACGTGACCTTAAACTTGAAATATCACTAGTTACATTAAAGCTGATCAGCTTATTTTTAGCTTTAACCTGTCTAGTATTTCTAAAAACTCTTTTCCCCCCTTAACAATGGGTTCTTGCACTATTATACTGTATATAATATATAAACAGCAATTCATCTCTTGGACGTTTTTCTACCCTATTCAAACTTTTTCTAACATGTGAAATCTAATATTTACTCTACATTTATCATAAAAAAAATGTAAAATTTCCATTATGATTAGTTTACACGCACATTGTGAACATGAATGACTTGTTAATATAGGGCAGTAATACATCTTTGTATACATGCACATATCTTTAGTCAAAGAGAAACCCAAGAAATTGGTACACAGGTTTTATTTTATTTAGGTTTTTCTTGAATCAACAAACCAAATATTTGGTTAAATATCTATTAGCAAGTTTCACCTTCATCGGATGCTGTGGTAGCCATCACCAAGCTTCTGGCCAAACTCTGGATGGGTAAATGACTAAAATTGGCAGTGTTTAATTAAATTTGTGTTGGTTTCCTTTTTGAAGCCCTTTTTATTGTTCATGTGGTCAGCTGCGATCTTTTTTTTTTTTTTACCTTGAAGGTGTTGAATTTCATAGCAGGAGTTTTTTTTTTGTGGACAGCATCTTTTAGTCCATGGCGATGTAACCATAAAATTTGTAAGTTCCAGGAGCTTCCAGTTCAGGCTGTCCTGTGTTTTTTTTTTTTTTTTTTATCAAACAAATTGTAATATTGCACAAAGACCTACAGATAACTTGAGTACGTTTAAACCTACGTTAATATAATAATTACTTTTTCACGTAGTGCCAAGTAGGTTACGGCAGCTTTTTTTTCTTAATAAATTAAGTCATCATTTATAAACTTAATTTAATATTTAATTGGATTTTCTTTAATGATCTGAATCATTTAACAGTGACAAATAAACCCATACAGGAACGGTACAAATACTTTTCCACGGCACTGTATAATAACCTATTGTAATTTACGTACAATTGTTTTAACTGATCTTAAAATCTCCAGTTTTTGAGGAATGGGTCCAAGAAAATACTGACTTAAATCTACACTGTAAAAAAGCTGCCTCAAATAAAAAAAAAGTTTAGTAACAAGTTGCACAACTTTAATTTTTTTTTTTTTTTTAACTTTTAGAGAAATTTGCTGGCCAAACTAAATATTTGGGATTGCTATTTAGTTGACACAACAATTTGAAATCTTAAATTGAATTGTAATTCAAATATCTAAGTCAGCTCAAGTAGTATTGGTTGTGGGCTCAATTAATTATATTTCTCTAGGGTTGACTTAACTCAACTTTTCATCTACTCAAAAAGGGTAAGTTGTCACCCATTGTAGCCCCTTGAAGTTGTTGGTTCAAGTAATTGTTTTTCTATAAAAACAACTCAGCCTAACAATACCTCAACAATTAAAACACACAAATATTATTTAAAATAACTTTTTTTTCTTCTGAAACTAATCAAAGCTAAAACAGTGTTTTGCATAAAACAGGAGAATACATGTTCTATCTTGTTTAAAGGTCAATAAAATACCTGCATAACACCAGGTGCTTATCACTCTCATACTGATTCTTTTATATTACAATATCATGATTAAAAGAAAATTTCTTCTCAACACGTGAATCTAAGGGGAGAATGTCTGTCCAAGTCCAAAAAGAATCATTTGAATGGCTTCATAGGTGTACAACCAGACCTTTTAGGATTCAATGTTCAGAGCACAGGCCTGTCCAAATATCTTTCCTAAAGCTGTTGCACAGTCACCCAGGCTCTCAAGGACTACAGTCCCCTCCAACCACAGCCACTTCAACAGCTTGTTCACGCTTCTCCAGCAGCTTTTAAAGGCCAGTCGTTACTCCTCTGACTAATCCTCTCCTGCAGCCCTCTGGTTAAAGAGAAGTCCTGTAAAGACAAAAATAAATACATTTCACAGAATATTTATTTGTGCTAAAAATTAAAGACTATATTAATGAGGCTATAGACCACCAGAGTGTGTAATAGTTTCTGGAATTCTAATGATGTGTTAAAGCTATTGTTTCATATTTAAAAGAGTTTTTCAAGGGTTTTAATTTACTTTCTCAGGAGTAACTACGTGTTTGGTGTGATGTTTTAAATTAACCGGGTCTTTACTCAGTTCGGTTTTCATACAAATAAGTTAACAGATAAAACATTTGTAGATAAGCATTAGTGACTCTGGTAGTTTTTATATTCCTTAACTTACTGAGTACTGAAGCGCGACTACGCCTTAACTGTTAAACATTTCTGGCTTTTCTTGAAGTACATTAGTTAAGTGCTCGCACGGCCGTGTCTCCTGGGGTAGAGCAGGACGCTGCTGCTGGGCAAAAGTCAGGGCAAAGTGGGGAAAAAGATAGATAGGGTCATGAATGATTAGCTCCCTAAATCCTCTACAGTGCAGTAACATAAAGCGTAACGTTAGTTTAGCTCACCTCAGTAATGTCCCAGTGCCTCAGTATAACGATAAGCAGAAACACACCAGCCTGAAGAATATAACATTAACTGTCTAAAATAACCTGTAAGCTAACTGAAACACGTATTTAAACAAATAAATAAATAAATATTTACCCAGAATAAAAAGTCCACAAAACGGCCATCTTCACCTTTTTAAATCTTTTTTTTACAGCATCAGTCCAGCAGGGGGAGGGGCGGGGAGGGTCTTATGAATCAAATCAATTGCATCATCAATCAAATCAATCGATTGCATCTCTATGAAGGTTAATTGCTTGGCTTGATTTTTTAAATGTATTTATTCAGTCTGTGTCTTCAAAGTTTTCAAGAACACACTTACCTGTTGTCTCAACAAACACCACTGTAAGAAGTTGCAAATACCCAACAATTTAAACACACAAACATTACTTAAATAAATTACCTAAATAAATAAAATCTTCTGTTCCAAATTCTTGGGCTTTTATTTTGTTAAAAAAAAAAAAAAAAAAAAAAAATCAGTTTTGTCATGATATTCATGTGAACCTGTTAATAAACTTTTTTATTTTGCAAAATGGAAATCATTTAGCTTCTTTAAAAAAAATACTTTACTTTAAGCTTCAAATGAGTAAAAAAAAAAAAATGTGTAATAGTCTTATATTTCTAATAATAAATTATACAGCTACAGTACATTGAAGGTATTCTTACTAAATAATATGTACTTTTTGCATTATATGAGTTATATTTGCTTAGTTGTTAAAATGACATGGAAAGTATCTGTTCCTGATCATATCCAGTGTCTCTGGTGATCAGGTTGCTATCCATGTGGGCATAGCCTCAGGAGCCAAATGCATTATTCTGGAACAGACAGGCAAAAACAGTGGCTATAAGGACAGAGATATATGTGGCGTCTGCCCAATTGATAACTGCTGTATTCGAGAAGGAGCAGAACGGCTGGACTCCATCATAGACATGAGGTTAATTGCCAAGTGCTTAAAAGGACTTGGATTGGATGTGATCTACTCTACGGATGCTGGGAGGTTTGTGCTTTATTTGTGGAGTGATTACAGATTGTCTGTTGCAATATATTCTTGCCATTTCTGTGACAATACAGTACAATGACAATTGACGTGCAAATATGTGTTTCTTCTGTCTGCAGGTATTTGTGTGATTTTGTACACTACCTCTCCCTCCATTATGGGCAGAGGAGAGCAGCACTCATTCATGTGCCTGCCTGTGGCAGTCTGGCAAGCCTGGAACAACTGGTGCCTCAGCTTCAGACCATTATCCAGGTCATGTTATGCCAGCTTGACACACAAAGGATCTGACCTACAGCATCAGAATGCAGATGCAGCCAATATCTCATGAAGCAATATATAGAGTAGTGCTTAAATAGTCTGAATGTTTTATAAAGACAATACATAAAAACAGCACAGGCATTTTATCCCATTCACTTTTTTAATTAAAAATTTAAGAAAAAAAAGAAAATACATGAAAATTCTTCAGATACACATTAAGCCAATGTCATGTAAAAGTATACCATCTGAACTAGAAGTGAGGAGAAAATAAAAATAAAGCGAGGAGGCCTCAGATACATAATTTACGAGAAGACGAGTACCAGCCGAGCTGTTTCACCAAATCGGTTTCTATCAATCAGTTCAATAACAGAGATAAGAGTTCCTTGCAAAAAAAAATAAAATTAAATAAAACCATTACTGAGTGAAAATATCTCAGTATAGGAGAACAAGGCCCTTTTACATTTAATTTTACTTTTTGTCATTTCATTTAGTATTTTTTCAATCCGGAATGCCAAGCAAAATAACAGTGCCTGGAAAATGATGTATATAAAACCTCAAGCTAATTATTGCAATTAAAATGCATCTATGCATCTTCTCTAAACCTGAGGTTTGGTATTCTGAGGAAATACAACAAAAATGAATGATACTTGAAAAAAGAAAAAGAAAAAACTAATCAAAACAAACCAAACTCTTTCAGTCAATCGATCTTCAGGTATGCAAAGAACGGTCACTGCAAGAAGCGCTATATCTACTGTAAACGTTTCTCTTTAAAAAAAAAATCTAGTCATGTTAAATCTCTCTCATGACTACCCGTAATCTACTGGACATCACTGTCCTATTTGTGTCTGTGTTTCTGTAGTAGATTTGTAACCTACAGTTAACTAGGGACCTTGGCAGCATTCAACAAAAACTGACATTCACTTTGGAACAAGCCAACCCTTTTGTCCATTTCATTACAGAAAGAAATAAAACAAAAATAAATAAATATCACTGATCTATAGTAATAATTTTTTCTTAATATAAAGACATCAAAATCTACATCACTACATCTACATGTGATACACTCCCATCCATATACATATACAAGGCCTTTCAAAGAATGGTGATTTGGATTAACATCTTGTCCCATTAGGAACGCCATTGATTAATTTTTTGTTTTATCCATCCTATTAGATTTTTTCCAGCAATCTGATCTCCCAACCAGGTCTCCCCATCACTGGCCAAATTTTTAGCCCTGAAATTCCTCTTACAGAAGACTACTACGAATAGAGAATAAAAGAACATTAAGTGCTACGAAGCAGAACTCAGGGTTGGTGAGATGTTGTGGATGGCAAAGGTTTGTGTATGCTTTAACGTCCTTTGCCAAGTGTGAAACCTACATCGGTGGTCTAATGCTCAGTTGACTTTAATAAAAATGGATGTTTGGAAAACCATTCTGCTGAGCCCGAGCACCTATCCAAAGCCCAGAATAGCCAGTTGAAATGAGGAGGCCTTGAAACAGACAGAGGAGCAGCATATTGGGAGCAGCATTACAGAAGAGAGATACAATAACTGAGACACTTCTGTTTTTCTTGATATTTAGAAAAGGACATGGGAGAGGTTATTGTGTGAAATGTCTGGAGGAAACAGAAGGAAAAATTTTAACCAAATCAGCACATCATGCAGTAACATCGTCTGTAGAAGGCCAAATACTTAAATACTCAATTTCCCAAAAGCACACACTTTGGTGCATATTTGATGTTTCAGAACATATTGAACCACTTAGTCAAGATCGAGTTTCTAACAAGCACAAAGTGTAATGTACATATTTTCAGAATTTCTCATAGAGGAACATCTTATAATGTAATCATTATTTGCTGAGATAATGCTAATGCTAAACCCATTTTAATGGAAACTGGCTCGAGACCATTTAAATATTTGGCTGGTCTCCGGGTGTTAAGCGTTAGTAGAACGGCGAAGGAATGATGCAGTGGTACTTTTACAGCTGAAAGTGAAACAGGTCTGATCAGTGCTAACGCAGCCATTCCGAAAGAGTCAAATCAGAATACATAAAAAAAGGAAAAGGTAAAGAAAATCACATCAGTATGTCTGCTGCAGGATGTTCGAGTTAGAGTGGGGGCAAATGTGAGTACAGTACTGCTCTCCGTCACTGCCTAAGCTTGATCACTTAAACAGAATGAGATGATATTTATAGCACAAGAGGCACGCATTGTGACTGTTTCATGCCTGCATCATGAAATATAAGGTTGGCCAAATAAATGAAATCTATGCAAAATAGTGGTTTAGCTGGCTATATACACTGATTTTATGAAAAAGTTTTTTTTCCCTCTCTTAATTGTAAATGCTTTGGAAATTCAACAGTTTGTTTTTAGGCAGGAAATCAATCACAGCAGTATTTGAATAAAACCATGAATGGTCAAAGCCAGCTGCATGATTTGAGGATTCCTGGTTGCAGAAATCACGTTATTGAGTAGAGAGAGAGGATGGCTAATTCTGTGTGCGAATTCGCTGTCGGAAATATTATATACCATGTCCTTTTTATACTTCTGCTATAAACACATGAGCCAGAATTGTATTTATTAATTTGATTCCTACATTAGTCCATAATATAATGTTCTTTTCATAATCCTAAAAGAGCTTCAGGCTTTTATGATGTGGGATGCAATTTGGAATGGTCGTCATGCTGCACAGCCTTCCTCTCTCCAGTCCTCTGAGAGCATGTGGTTTGTGATGCTGATGAGGTTTTTTCGTCTAGAGACTGAGGTTTGTCTCCAACAGACGTGAGAAAATAGTGAGATTTGTTGTAGATTTTCTTTTTATGCACATACATACATAATTTAAAAAAAAAAGAAAAAAAAAGAGTGAGGTAGATAAATGCTTCAAGGAAATGAAAAATAAAGTCCCCCAGTCATGACATCATGGAAAATACAAATAAGAACTCGTATACATTGGGCCATTCATACAGTGACATTTAAGAAAAAATAATAGTAGAATAAATAACCCTACAGAAGAGGAGAACAGCTGAAGGGACAAACTACACACGGGCAACACAAAGAAAGTACAAAGAGAGATCCTTAAAAAAAAAAAAAAAAAGCAAGTATTTTTAAAACCATAAATGAACCTCTTTCATCGAAATAGAGTTTAATCCGACCGTGTCTGTATTTGGTTTGCAGATGTTTCATCAGAGAAGGCCGCGCCCATTGAATGCGAGCCTATGCTGAGTCATGTTGGAGAATGCAGCCTAGAGCAGCATGACGAGCGGCTGGGGCTTGTAAGGCCGGACCTAAAATGACCCAAGTAGCCTTGTCGGATGCCAAGCAATTATATAGCCGGGGTGATAGTGATAGAAAAAAACACAACAAACATATGATGATTCTTGACTTAAAAATGAGGCACTGGGGGAGGCAGACAAATTACTGTACACACTCGTATGGGAGGCAGAGCAGCAAGAGAGAGCCCAATTACACCAAAGACAAAGCGATAGAGTAGAAGGAGGAGCTGGGACAGGGATGTGTGGAAAGAGAAAAATCTTAACTCTGACCTGAGTTTCTGTTGCACCTAGAGGGCAGGACTTGGTGCAGTGCTAGACAACTGGTACAAGGGTGCCAAAACTACTCACACAGACCAAGGGCATCTTGAAAAATCTACACAAACATAATAATAATAATAATAATAATAATAATACATTAAAATCAGAAGGTGATGGATTGTATGTGGCAATCTAAACAACCTCTCAGTGGAAGGGGAAAAAAATCTGTTTATTAAATATAATTTTTTTCTTCTTTTTTGTTTTTCGTTCATTTTTTGCTAGAAGAGTATAAAGCATAAGAAAATGGACTGTAGTGGAGATCATAAAATATTAAACCTGAAGGATTTCTTTATATATATATTATATATTTATATATATAAAACATCCTTGAAGAAAAAAAGGATAAAATAGCAGCTTCTTTCTGTACAGACAAAGAACATCAGAGCCGTAAAAAAGTTATCAAAAGTGACGAACCAATGATGTGTGTAAATGATCTGGCGGTCTAACATACAACTGTAAGACCTTCATAGAATTGGCGGATTCGTATCGAGACAAACGACTAGTTGAACAAAATACCTGCTGTGTACAATGCCTCAAAGTCTTTGCAACCTGCCGATCCTCCTAGTGCAAACCATTTGCTTCATACGCGAGACGATTTCGTCGGCCTCCTATCTGGCTTAGCACTTCAGAGCACGTACTTCGTCTTCGTTCACCGTCAGACTGTTTTGATGTCACTCGAAAACGACACATTGAGGCAGTGCATCTCTCGGATGCTGGAGTGGACACGGTCACGTCATGGTTGGACAATCAGAGCTACGCCGGAGGGAAGAGCGGACCGACTGCTTTCATCAGGAACAAAAAGCATGAGGCCAGTGTAAGAGCTAAAGTTGCTTGACTTCAATACTTTCTCGTCCAACCAAACATTTGGGAAGTAAGCAGGGAACATAAACATTCTGATTAATAAATATGAAAAAGTAGTATCGATTTGGCAAACAAACGAAAACAAATCGGCGGTTACTAAAAAGTTGGAGCGGATGACAGCTTGTCCGATCGGACAACAGTTCTAACATGAGAACAATGCGATCCTAGCAGAGATGCTGACTACTCTACTGTGAAAGAGAAATGTGACAATAAAGCGAGTGAGGGAGAGATGTGCGGCATTGCAGAGAGGAATATGTGTGTTTTCTTACACTGCAAAACCCCACATACACCTCTAGGCTTGCGCGCACACGCACACACACACACACACACACACACACACACACAAGCCCTTTAAAAAGTGCTCAGAAGTTGGGCTTGTTCGCTGATACACAAAATTTCTTTTTAAATACAATTCTCTGGCCGAGAATATGCTTAAACCTCTTTAAACTTCCTCTAGGAAATAATAATGAAAAAAAGCAACAAAATATGATACAAAAGAAGTTTCTGCTGCAGCTCCCCAGTGTGATGGTTATGCGAGTCTTTTTAAATATTGCCAGAGCATTACGCAGCCTTTCTGTGTCCCACACGTAAAATCTTCCACTGGGATGAATAAAAAAACATCAAATAATAATAACCATCATAAAAATAAGTAAGTGATGTACTGATTTACAGTAGGACATTGTCTATCTTTGCTCCTCGAGTTTATCTCATCGAGCGAGGGGGGGAAAAATGTACATGTGACCACAAAATATGGGTAAGGGAAATTCCAGGATGCCGTGTGCACGCGGGGGCAATTCAGCAGGCCGACGACTGCGGCAGCGGAAGCGCTCGTTCGTTTTTGCGGCCGCCGTTCATGTGCGCGTACGGCTGCGTGTTGTCGAAGTGCGAGTCCAAGGCTGGAGATGCTGTAGAGGAAGAGGGCGAGGTGGAGGGTGTAGGGACCGAGGTGCAGGGCATAGGGGCGGAGGGCAAAGCAGCAGTCTCTGTAAGCCCCTGAGAGGAGGGAGGAGTCAGGGTGGAGGCAGGGTCCAGCGGGATGTTCTCCATGTTCTCCACCTCCACGTCGAGCTCCTCGGTGTCGGGTGGCTTGTTCTCGTCACTGTAGAAGAAGCTGACGTCGCTGAAGGACGGCTCTAGCTCCTCCTTGATGCTGCTGATGATCTCCAGGAAAGAGGGACGCATCTTGGGATTGTACTGCCAGCACATGCGCATCAGCTCGAATCTGTCAAACATTTTACACAAAAAATGTGCATGAATACATGATACTGAATAAAGGCTGGATGGATCATTTACAATTACACATGTGATGTTATAACTAAAATATATAGTTATATATATATATATATATATATATATATATATATATATATATATATATATACACACACAGTAGTCTCAATATGTAGCGATGGACGTTTAATGAACCAACTTTTTCCCCTTATTTAGAAGGTAGAAATTTGGGAAGGTGAAGACTGGACTCCTTCAAGAGCCACACCCTCCACAATGAACACGCTTGCATGCAATCAGTAACTGCCGTATTAGCTCAATGTCAAATCTCAAATATGTCAAAATACATCCCTGTAATATACATATTAAAATTCCTAGAATCAAACTAAAGAATCTGGGACAAAAATGCAAGGTTTTGCATACGGAATTGCAATTCAGGACAATTATTATCAATTATTTGAAAGTAAAATTCACCAAAAATGATGCTTGATCAACAGGTGGCAGTGTTCACCAGATCTCTGTGAAGCTAAGCACAGTGCCTCCAGAAGATTTTGAGGACACGGGCCGTAAAGGCTACATGTGCTGTTATGACACACATGCCCTCCCAACTGCCGAGTCCATACAGCCAATCATGATAAGCTGACAGCCTCATAAAAAACAGGGTCATTACAGCTCAATGTGGTGCGGCAGCACTCACATCTTACACAAACAAGCTAAGAATATCCGTCCAGCCCACTGAAATAAACGGCTGTGGCTCAGCTGTGGAGTAACAGGCCCTCTACAGCCTCACTGAGACATATCAGGGCACGCGCCTCAAGTCAAGCAGCGCACCATAATGGGGGAGGCTGCTTTTTTAAGATCGCCATTGAGGGCTCCTGAAAAAGTTAATTATACTGTTGGGTTTAAACGGGGCATAGCCAATTGATGACAGTAGTCGCTGGAGACGGGCTTGCAACTCGTGAGTTTGTCGTCATGTCTGCCCTTTGCTCGAATCACACAGTTCTCTACAGGAGTCAGTGCGTTGATGTCAAATAAAAAAAACAGCGGGCAATGAATGCTACTTCAGAGTGACAAGACGGTACATTCTCACTCAACAGGATTAATACGCCAATGCAGATCATGCATTTCCGTATTTCTTATTTATTTTTAATAATTGTACTTTTTAAAAGGAGTATACATTATTGTTCATTATTAAGCTGAAGGATAATAACATACAGTAATCCTGTAATGTTATATAGTGTAAATTCACATCTCATGCAAGTCACTATTACTTCTTTGGAAAGTAATAAAAAAATAAGTCCACTTTGCTAATAAACAGTAGGCTTACCCATTACCCATCAGTTTGATTCTGAGCAAACATGTAAATCAAAGAATTTACATACTGTAGCAGTTAAAAATATTAATACTTACTTACTTATTAATCCATACCAGTTGTCAAGCAATTTATTAATTATACAGTAATTACCCACTTTCTAACTCATTCTTTACATCGCTTATCCTTCATGGGCTTGTGGAAGGACTGAAGCCTTTCCCAGAGGATTTGGGACACTAGGTGGAGAAAGTGATCCAATCCATCGCAGGGCACAAACACACACTCTGTCACAAACTACAGGCAATTTGGAAATGCCAATTACCCTACTCTCCATTGCTTTGGACTGTGGAAGAAACCCACCAAGCACAGGGAGAACATGTAATTCAATGCACACCTACCCGAAGACTCAAACTCACCCCTGGAGGTGAGGTGTCTAATGCTCTCGATCCACTACATCAGAGTGTCGCCTAATAATAAATAAAATGTTTATTTTTTTATTATTTTTTAATTTTTTACTGATTTGAATTGTCTGAATTAGATTGGATTATCTCGTTAAAAATGATGCAAATGATTGTACTTCCATTGTCTATCATAGAACAACAGACTAAAATAGGTCCATGACGTTTCAGAAGAAAAGGAAAAAGAAAAAAAAAAACCCTGCCATCATTGACTACTAATAAAAATATCCCCACAGGAGAAAGTTTTTACAAGCTGGAGAAAACCCCATGAGTACCTGCCACATAGGCAGTATACCAACTTCAGTACAGAACCAGAAACCTAGAGCTGTGAGGAGACAACGCTACCCTCCACACAACCCTACAAAGCATCACCTGTGCTAGAACTACAGTAAGTTGCATTAGTTCTTAATGAAGTCAGTAATAAAAACAGGTGAGAGGAAATGATCTGCTCAACCATGCTTTCACAGACCTGGGCCCATTAATAACACATGTTCCAAATCTTTGAAGGACACAGAGAACCTGTGAAAAATCAGAAGCTGTTTTAGTAAAAGCACACTGAGGAGCTTTTAGAAGGTTTGTTGCATGTTAGTCAGTGTGTAAGGATATATAGCGCTTTATTGTGGTGTTCGTTCCTTCTTTCCGCACACATGCTAATAGAAACGCGTCGTCATGGATGGGCTGCCATGGAAACCAAAGGTTCACATGTGAACAAGAGCAGCCATGCTCTGTAATGCGAGGCCAGCGTTAGAAACACCGAAGAGAAGAGAGAGAGAGAGGAGTATGTGAGTGAAGGGAAGGACCACATGTCGGGTTGCTGACATCAGCCTACAAAAGGAGAAATGCATAATGACACACAAACACACGCACAGTGGTAGGTGTACCCAGTAAGTGGTGCTAATTGTCTGGATATGTGGAGCCCATCTGGAGAGGGCAGGTCATCCTAATCTGGCTGGTGAAATGGCTGGCATTCTCACACACAAGGCATGGAATCCCTTCTATGGGCTCCATCTTACTCGGTCCAGGGAGCTTTCCAACACTGTGAACCTCCTTTTAAGCTGTGACGTCAATGCTCAGACCTTCCCGTACATGCACTGACGTAGCAGCTGCATTCTCGTGACTGCATCCATAATCAGAGCATGAGCACAGCCTGGGGTATGTGCCAGAGCTGGACTGTATGGCCTGAGATTCTTCCAATGTAAGAATGAGTGACATTTGTGTGCTGTTAGACCTGGCTGCATCCACATGTATAGCTGTGAATACTAATTGCTAAACCCCCAAATACCAAGCCCTAAATATATTTGCCATTATTATTATTATCATTATTTTTCTGTACCAGTGCAGGAATCTGATTTATCTGTTGTTTTTCCCTAAACTGGGAATGAAAAACTTTGTTTTAAAATACTCTGAATAGTGCTTTAAATGAAACATTCACTGGTAACTAAACCCACTATATTAATGTATTATCTATTCCTTAATCAAGGTCTTTACACGGTCACTACGTATAAACTGATATAAGACAGCAGGCCTGAACAAAGCTGCAAGTTATACCTAAAGCCACTCTGCTTGCTGTGCTAGATGTAATTTAAATCAGCTCTACGACTATGTCAAAAGTGGATGTGAGGGTTGTCTTGTTGTACTTGCAATCTTTGGATGACAGTTATGAACCAACCCACACTTTTTCACTTGCCAGCCCGCTTAGCGTTTAACCATTATTTAATATGTATAACTATGACAGTTTAGAGTGGTTATACTTTGATTGTTGCCGTAAGGTAAGTGTTCGATGAACTAAAAGAAAGACTCACAACATATCTGGACAGTTATCCGGTTTGTCTAGAAGGCCTCCCTCCATGACGAAGCGCAGTACCTGCTCATTGGACATACCCTGGTAGGGCTGCTCGGCAAGGGTGGCTATTTCCCACAGCACCACACCGAACGACCTAAAGATAACAGGGAGACAGACAGAGAGGGAGAGAGACGAAGTGAGAGAGAGAAGGAGAGCAAAGCACAATTACAGTAGCTGCAGCATTCAGACATGCGTGCACACAGTCCCTCCAGCTCCTAAGTGCAGCGCTGGTAAATCTTGCAGCAATCTGTTCCTCACTTACATAACCCGATCCACTTCGAAGGCATAAAAACAAGGCCATTTAAATGTGAGGCGGAACATAAATCACAAGTGCAAGGAAAAGCCACTACATTCTATGCTGCTGTAGCCTATAAGGTAAAAGTTCAGCAGGGCACTGGGGTGGGCTTCAGCTATTTTACCTAAAAAGAAAAAAAGAGGCTTCTCATGTGCAAGCACTACATTACTGTATATAATCACAACTCTGTCCATACCACCCATTTACTATAATGACTACTATTTTTATTTCAGTGCTGCATTTTTCTTGGCTCTGTGCTCTTCGTGAATGCAAATAAGGCTATACGTTTTTAAGCAGCAGGAAAGACAGACCAGTGGTGAGGCAGGACAAGCACACGTACACAAATAGCTCTCTCATACAGTTCTCTGTATTGCTAGTCATTATTCATTAACTCTCCGTGGACACATTTTCCGCACTGGCCCAAGATCTGAGGCGCGGCTCCAGCGCTCTTAAAATGGGCCTGTTATAACAGTGACTTGTATCTAATTGGCTGCAACGGAACTGTGTTGAAAAGCGAAACCACAGCAAAGCCTGGATGGTTTTAGGAAGGAAGGAAAAAGGCAAGGAACAAATGAAGACACCTAAGGGTGAAGTTTATATGAGCATGTATCCTGAAGACTTCAAAGGCATCGCATCCGGTACAAGGATGGGGCAGTGGGTTTGGTGCTTTCACCCGCGAGCCCATCATTACTGCACATCTGGAGGATGTTAAAGGTACAGTACTGCACCAAGCTGGTGTAACACACACAATTGGGAAACTGCACAATAACAATGGCCAGCGTTTTCCATTTGGCTATGTTTAATGTTGAGTTAACGTAATAAAATACAGTGACACAAACTATGGCAAATACTTGGGCAATCTTGGGCAAGTTTTTACTGGCTGGATTTGGATTTGGATCAATGGTTGGTGATGTAGTGTTTTGTATAAATAAGTCATTAGTGGCAGAAAAAAGAAAATACATAAAAATATTAGCACCTCATAGATCCCGGCTGTTACAGGAAATGGGAGCTGTGGAAGAATTGATGTGCTTTCATTTCTTTTAAAAAATAGATGTGTCATGAGAGTTGTTTCATTTAGATCCGATTCAGGGTTTGGTCCCGTCACTCAAACAAGCACACACAAACACATACACACACAACCGGTGAGGAACGAGTGTAGACATAACAGTGGACAAACTGTTCGTACCAGACATCAGAGTTTGTGGTGAAGACGCCATCTTTCAGAGACTCGGGGGACATCCAGCGGACCGGCAGAAGTCCCTTGCCTCCTTTCCGGTAGTAATCCGTCTCATAAATGTCTCGTGTCATGCCAAAGTCTGAATAGAAGGAAAAAAAGGGATGTGATTAATGAGGGAGCGTGATATAGTGGTTCAGATCCTGTCAGGGCTGTTGCATCAAAGTCCCAGTAAGATTTATTAAGACTCTTCCTGAGAGCCCTCAATTTTTAATAAAATACATCATTTGGGCTGCTGAATAGTTGTAGAGTGTGTGTAAGCATTAATCACCTCCAATTTTGACAGTGAAGTCTTCGGCCACCATGCAGTTCCTGGCAGCCAGGTCCCGATGGACAAACTTGTTTGCATTGAGGTATGCCATGCCATCGGAAATCTCACCGGCCATCTGAATCATCTTCTTCAATGGTGGAAGGGCCTGGCTGCACGAACCCTGCTGCGGAGCCAGAGGAAAGAATACGTCATGTACACACAGTGCGAAATGATTACCACTTCCCTTTCATTTCCTTTCAGTCTCATTGTTTCTGCACCGCAGTGAAAGATACTATGATGCATCAAGGATAAGGACAAAAGAAGGAGACGGAAGTGATCGGGCTTTGAGTGCAACAGGCACAAGAATGGCCTTTACAGAAAATGATACACTCCAAAGAAACAACCATTTTGTGTTAAATAAAGCAGTATGTACAGTAACTCTGTCCAACACTAGCAACACATCTTGTGCAACTTCCAGTGACTGGGTTTCTATACAACCATTCTATTCTCATAGAGCAGTCATGAAGTTTGTGTACTTCTATCTTCATGAAAATGTTGGTGTCCACATACTTTTGGCCATACAGTGCATCAAGGTGTACAACTAATAAATACTTGAATTTGAAAAAAAAAAACTGAGAATCACAGTCACGTCTGTGTTGTTCGAGCAGTTCTACTGTATGCAGGCAATACATATCAAGAATAGAAGTTGGCTCAAATACCTTTTCGGGGCGCAGAGAGCGCAGGTAGCTCTTCAGGTCACCTCGTGTCATCAGCTCCATGATCACAAGAGTGGGCTGGCCTTGTGAAACGACTCCCAGCAGTCGCACCTGTCACAATCACAAAACGGGATCATTACACTCACAAGTGGTCACTCTCGTTCATCTTACCGTATATAAGGAAGTAGCTCAATTAATCTGCTCTTCTATCAAGTATGATCAGGAGGTGTCCTGGGACGACTTCTTACCACATGATGACAGTTGAATTCCTTCATGACAGAAGCTTCATTGAGGAATTCGATGCGTTCACGCATACTTGCTGATTCATTAACTGTCTTGATGGCCACCCTGGTCTCAGGTTCATCCTTTACCACACCCTTGGCAATGCCCTCATAAACCATGCCAAAAGAACCCTGGCCCAGCTCTCGACACAGAGTGATCTTCTCACGAGCCACCTCCCACTCATCTGGCACATACACTGGGCACAAAACAAGGTGGTTTCTTAAAAAACAGAATTCTACATCTACTGTTTATTCTCACCATAGTGTATTAAACATAAAGCATTTTCTTGTCTATTCACTTTGCCTTGGGTGAAATGGATGCTTTTCACACTTCATATTTTTAATAAAAAAAAAAGGAAAAAAAAAGAATGGAATGTGGCTATGGCGAGGAAAATGTGGTATTTAAAAAAATTACAGAAATCAACAAACACAAAAACACTGAGATGCTGTACAAAAGAAAAACATACATTGGAAAAAGTGACATCCATGCAGTAATGCCATCTCTGTTGTTTCGATTAATGTATATACTGTACAAGTCACAGAATAATGCTTTTTGCTCTCTTATGAATGTATGCTTAATGTCAATTAACTAACATCATTTCAATGCAATACTTACTCTCAGCTGCACTGAAATACTCTGGGTTTACAGAGGCATAGAGAACTCCATTTCCCAATCGATCACTGTTCCTGTGAAAGGGTACAATAGTACAGTACATCCAGGTTACCGCAACATTACATTAATATCATAGCAGTGCTCCAAATTCCACAAATAAATTCCTCACCTCTTCTTTTTGACGAAGACGACAGTGATGATGAGAATCACAAATAAGATCAGCACTATGACGGGTAATGTAATGGCCAAGTAGACCATACCGTCATGGACTTCTGTAAAAATAAATAACAAAAATAATCACAAAATGCGCCTAAATATACTTCAGTGGATTATCAATACTAATACGACTGTTCAGCAATTGGTCAGGCATTATGTTAGGCATGAATTATATAATGAGGGTAAGGGGGCGTGTGAACGGTGGCTTACGCTGGGATTGAGGGACGTAGAAAGACACAGGATCAGTCCAGGATCCATTTCCTGCTAGCGAGGTTGCCCTCACACGAACCGAGTAGTTGCCAAAACCCAGGTTGGTTAGCCGTGTTCCTTTAAGCTCCCGGTACTGTTGCCGCGACACACACTCATGTTTCTCGGGCTAAAAACACACAGACACAAACATATAGCCACTTTCACTCTGTGCTCTCATTGTGAGTGATGTCGGGGTGTTTTACACCAACCAGGGTGCTACTCACCTCTGAGCCCAGGCGAAACTTGAGTTCATACATAAGGATGAGGCCACTAGGTTGTGTAGGCTCTGACCATCTCAGTAGGACCGTCCCCTCTGTCCTATCATCCATCTCAGCGGTTACCGGATCGGGAATGTTGTCAGCTTTTCCTGGATGAGCAAATAGTGCTGATCAATAGACGCCGTCTCACATAGGCAACAGGTAATGCGCATTGCACGTAATCCTCTGATACTATCCTTGGGTACACAACCTAGCCCAGGACTCCTAGTGAATCCAGAATATACTGTCATTCTTGCTTTTTTGAATGAGGCACCTTAATGGCTACTTAGCACAACAGACTAACTGGCACAAGAGCATTATTAGATGTAATAATAAAAAATTTGAGGCTTGAAGCTTTCTGCCAGTACCCATAGTCAGAGTATCTTCCTTAAGGACCACAATGTGACCTGGAGTGATGCAAACAGACCGAATGTCCCCACCTGCAGGTTTGGTCCTGGAGAAGACAAAGGCAGCTGCACTGCATCGCTGGACCTCATAGTTGCATGCGTGGATGTCTATACGGTAGACGGTGAATGGCTGCAGGTTGAAGATCTCCATGAACTCAGTCTGAGATCTGGCTTCTGTGAATGGATACACTTGTTCTATGGGCTCGGGTTTGGTCACGTTGCTTTCAGACGTCGTCTTGTTCTGGCCCACGTCTCGTGCTAATGTTTCATTAGCGACCCCGAAAATGTCCCGGCGACGTCTACTGTTGTGAGGTCTGAGTGACAGAAGGGACAGAACGGAAACGGAGCGGAGAGAAGAGAAGAGGAGAGGAGAGGTGAGAAGAGCACTCTTCATACTGTATGGTTTTCCAAAGCACATAAACATGTAGAGTTCAAAAAGCACCACTTGATCACAGTGATACACACGCTGTAGAATTTAATCTAGTGTACTGTGTAAAAGTCTTCAGCCACCCCTTATTTCTTTACATTGAAATCAATTGAATGTTGATTAAAGTTACAAGGAAAAAATTTGGTTGTTTATGTAATGATCTCAGGAGCAACCTCATTTCCCCTCTCGTCTGTTCGATCCACTCAGCATTCAGTATTATCAGTACACAAATCACCAGCCTAATCTTCTGCCATCATCTGCACCTGCTTCGCACTGGTTCATGCCTTACAGTAAGTTAGATGTTTTTTTATGCTTGGATAATACATAGATAACTGTGTTTTGGAACAAACCAAAAAAACTGAAACTGGTCAGGTAGCGGGACTGGACTGAAAACAATTCCATATTCCATAAATGAAATGAAAAGTCCTTCAAGACGTTCATTATACATATAAGAAAGTCTGGTTCTTTGGACGCAAAATATAAAGAAATGAGGGTGCATTAGACTTTTGCACAGTAATCGATCAGGTCTATGACATGCTAAAATGCATTATTCACTGAAGCTGACCTAACCAATGCTCTAATGCTGAAACAGATGGTAACCTGAATCATTCTCCAACCAACCCCAAATACCCTTTAAAAAGAAACAATTTATTTACTTTTTTGAACTACTACAAAGCATGTATATATAGAATACAAAGTGACATCCTTTTACTGTACATCCCAACCCATTCCCACGCCACCCTGTGCTTTCCTTCGTACATTATGTAACAAAGTGTTAAATAGAAAGAATAAATAAAAAGCACATAAAGAGATATCTAATCAACCTTAGACAAAAAGTAAAACGTCCAAGATTTAGCGTAAAAGGTTTCTTTTACTAGGAATTACATGTGTAAATAATATAGCTTACAGCACAAACGTAATAAACACCTACTGACCCATCGACCCAATTCCAACCGTATGTAAAACATGACACGCCTTGCTTTTTTGCAGCGGAAATAAAACACAAAGCCACAGCTTGAAATGAAATGATGCATCTACTACATGTATCTCTCCTCAAAGCCAGGAGTGCCTGCATGTGTGTGGTGGTGGTGAAGCCGAAGACCGCCTGGCACTGTATGTTACATGCATGCAACACCAAAGACCACGGTTTACCAGCTGTTAACTGAGCCACTGCCACTTCACAGATGAAGCTAAAGTGCAGCAGCCGTGGCCTTACCTAGCTCCATCTTTAGGTGACATGTACCGATTCGCTCGCTCAGGATCTCTGCAAAGAATTTATAATCAGACCCTATGATGGTACTGATCTCAGATACGGGAAGACACGATGGATGGATTGACAGTGGCGTACAGACAGAGGTTGCGATCATAGAGAACACACAAATATGGAAGGTGAGACGATGCACAGGTAATCAATGAGGACGTTTAAGACTCCTTTTTAAAGTTAAAAAGAAAGAGAGTACATGATCGTGCTTTCTATTTGTTCTTAAACAAGTACTGAAACTCCTGATTTATGAAGATACAGTTTCTTCAGCCTGTGAATAGATGAAGTGATGAAAAGTTCAAAAGACACAAAACACAATTGTCTAGTATGTCCTTGCAGCGTTAAGATTTATTTCACTATGTCATGGCAGCGTCAGCGGAGGGCTGAAAAATACTTCCCATCAGCCACTGCAAGTCATGCTCTTTATCATCTGATCATGTCACTGTTTCTTGCTTTGTCATGTACTGTATGTACTGTAAGTTCAGGGTTAAGAGGTTATGTTGCTTTGTGTCTGTTGATTTTACAGTGTTAGCATTACCTCTCATGCATATTCATTATTCATGAATATTGATTATTCATAGCTTAGTTTCTGTTCCTGCAAGAGTTTATTTTCGGTTTATAATAATGTCTCACAAAGTCGAGTCTGAAACATTACGCAAGCGTAGTGTATAGGTGGGATGGTCAGGTATACACATACTTTTGGCCATATACTATATATGCGTGGGTGTGTTTGAAACAGTTTTCCAGAAGTCACTGGCGGATCTTCTCAATAAGATAATCCTCTTTTTCCATCTTAATCAGAGCCTCTTCAGGATACGAGGCCTGCCTGCTGCTATATATATTGACCACACACACACACACACACACACACACACACACACACACACACACACACACACACACACAGTAATCCAAATACTTCTGGCTCGAAATCCTGACAGGTGAAGACACCTGACAAAGTCTGCTGAGGAAGTGAGAATGACTCATCCAGACACACATCCATGCTAGGCCCTGAGGGCAGACTTCACACCTGCAAACCTCAGGAATGCTTCAACAGCTTCAACACAAAGCCCCCCTTTGATAACTCAGCTTCCTGCTCTGAGGTGCTAGTGATGAGGATGAAGTGTACGCAGATATGGTGCTTTGGGGTGGCTGTATCTCTGCTCTATTTCCCTTCCCTTTCTGTCCTCTGAGTGTAAAAGAGAATGCAGACACTTCACATGTGTGATTTGAGCGATTATGGAGGCTTCCAACTGGCTTAGAGCCCAGACAGCTGATCTATGGCCATGCGGGAGAGAGGGGACTGAAAGGGCACACTTTCTTCTGCTGTGTTCTCTCTCTCTCTCTCTCTCTCTCTCTCTCTCCCTCTCTCTACACTCTATCCACTGGCTCACTCAGTGGGGATCTTCCCGCAAAATTCATTAACATTCCACTCGAATGAGCTGTACATTTCCTGGCAGACGGACATCCCAAACTAAACAACCGCACAATAAAGGACTTTGCAAGGCAATGAGGTGGGAGGGGCACAGAGACAGACACCAAGAAAGGAAGTAAGAAAGATATCTTCTTCATTGACTTGTTGACTCACTGTCTTTCAAAAGTGCCACCCATCCCTACCTTGAATCCCCAACATCCAGTCTCTGCTTTTTTTCGCTGCATGAATTCTAAATGCAAAATAAGTACTATGATATGTCTAGAGCATGCATACACACAGTACACACAGGGCTCATCATCAGTATAAGAAACCTAATGTTGGTGCTGCTTTGAGGCGGATACATTTACACCACTGACGTTTTGGGAGGAGAAACCTTGCATGATTGTGTTGATTTTTGAAGCACATAGGTCAGTAAGCTGCTGGGATATGTGCAGCTTACATTACACTATGTAACACAATTTTTGTTCCTGGCTTCTAAGTGTTATATTTCAATTGCTTATGTCTAAAGTATGTGAAAAAATGACTTCATTAAGCACAAACTTTGCTTTCATGACAACAGCACGAAGAAAACTCTTTTTTTTGTGTGAAAATAAACGATTTTTTTTTTCATTTTCGTCATTATGATCAGGTAAAAACAAAAATTGCACAAGGAATAGACAAACACAGTCGAAAACCACTCAACAAGGTTCAGAAATGCATAGATTTTCTAGATTTACGATTGTACTGTGAATCACTTTCTCAAAGTAGCCCCCAAATGTAGTCCCCCATCATGTTTTCGTTATACTGTCCTTGGTAACAACGTTCAAAGTCCAATATATCTTGATGAAAGCGCTCGCCTTGCTCCTCAGAATTTGTCGAGATGCGAATCAAGAATACGGACTTTCATAGACATTCTGCATCCCATTTTGGCGTAATTCTTTATGAGAGTCTGCACCAACTCCACATAGCACATAATAATATATAAGAATTATAATAATTTGAGGGCAGGAAATTTCAAAATATGGAACGATTTCAAGATGGAACGTATTTGCCTACAGTACACGACTTATGCCAAAACTTTGTAAGTTACAACTCCTTGAAATGAACTAGATCTAAAGCATTGAAAGCAACTGTTCAGTTTACCTTCAAGTGTTTTCTTGCAAAATTCGCATGTGAAATGCGGTGCCCAAGATTTGTCTTGGTCCCTGACCGGCACGCCGAAGTATGCCTTGTACGCCTCGCACATTATACGACTTGCTTCCACGGAATACTTTTTCGCTCTTGTCTTTATGAATTGTCCGCACACGTAGCAGAATGAATCAGCTGGATGCAAACAACCTCTTGATGCCATATCAAATAAATAACTTCTCTTCAACTACGTATCATTATCCTTTCAGTCAGCAATAACACGAATTGGAATCTTGGTTCAAGACACCTGTGCTTTTATAGTTGTATAGCTACTTTTGGAACGTTCGAGAAAGTTCTAGAAAGTTCTGAGAGTTTCTCGAAAGTTCTGGAAGTTTCTTGAACATTCTAGAGTGTTCAGGAGAATTGTAGAAACATCTGGACAACTCTAGCAGTTCAGGAATATTCTAGGAGGAAGCTCTGCATTGAAAGCGAATCGAGAATTTTCTCGAAAACACGCGATTTTCAAAATTTCACTTTCCCGGTCACAGAAGCAAAGTTTTTCTAGAATAACAGCGATTTTCTTTCTGTTCTAGACCTAACGGGTTAGGAAAACACACTTTCAACCCAGGAACAGAACAAAAGTGAAAATTTGTTACATAGTGTTATATAATTTGATCAATTTAGTCACTCAGACACTTATTAACCGACTTTATCCTGGTCATTGTCCTAGCAGGTCTGGGAACACCCAGGTTTCAATAGAAATCAAATCCAAGGTCTTGAAAAGTTCTGTAGTACGCATGTGCTTTGTCTGCCGAGTGTCACGTCATCTTAAAAAAATTTTTTTTTCTTTCTATTTTATATTAATTATTTTTTTTATGAATATTTTTGGGTTTGGATGAATCATCTGAGTTTCTATTATTGTTTATGTGGGAATTCACTTTGATATACGAGTGTTTTGATATACAAACACACTTCCAGAACAAATTATGCTTGCAATCCAAGGTTCCACTGTATTTAGATTCAACTGACAGTGCAGGTATATGTAAATGTCAACTGGTATAAGAGAAAGTGCCATTGCCAGAAAGGCTAATTAGTCCATTGAAATGCCAGATCATCTAATTCACAAGGTACAGCGGAACCTCGGCATACGAATTGAATTTGTTCTGGAGGTGAGTTCTTAAAGCGAATATTTGCATTATGATATGATGAAATAATGTAAATGCAGATAATCTGCTCTAGCCACACAAAAATATTAGCAATATTACAAATAAAGATGCGAAAAATCATGTCACGTCGCTAGGCATCCCGCTGACACAAACAAGTTTTAAAGGGCTCCCAGACACATACAAACCAGTGCTCGGTCCGGTTCGTATGAAGCCTAAAATGATTCATATGCCAAAGCAAATTTCTTGCGAAATTTCAATATCGTAAAAATCGTAAGGGAAGACAATTGTATGCCGCTGTATTATGTTTACCTGCCACTGCTTTAAACTAAACTCTTACTAATGTTTAACAGAGGGAATGTCATAACTACCATTTTTAACCATGCTTTAAAACGCTTGGGACTGACATTTCTGTCCAGGTTTAGAATCTGAAAGCAGCAAAGTATACAAGTATCAGACATTCAGTGGACCACTGATAAAGCACAAGATGCTTTGGCAATTATCAAAGCAGAACTGAATCAAGATATATTTTACATGACAAACAGATAACAGTGTAACTGTAGGACATCATTACATATGCACCAAAAACTAATACCCTATCCAGATGCATGCATGTGTATGTGGCTCTTCTTCTGGCACAAAAAGGAATGTATTTGTCACTAGCAAATAAACTGATACCACAGTGCAGATGTCCTCTTGAATTCTGGCCAAGAGAAGGGCATCATGGCACCTCAGACTACACAAAGCCTTATTGACTGAGCCTTGTTCCAAATTAGTCTGCTAAACCCTTTACACATGCAGCAGCCACGGCTGCCCAGGCAATAACAAACCACACCTCAGTGCAGCACTGCACCTCCTGAGCTACAGGTAGCTCTCATCTTGGATCAGGATGCAGGCAAGGTTTGCAAATGCAACGCGCTAAACAGAAAACTGTAATCTCATATAATCTGCCATAATAATGTCAGCAACAAGTCAACAATGTCTAAAAAGTATTTATTCATTTATATATTATTGCATACATTCTGTTAATTAATTTTGGTCTGATTAAGTCATACAGTCCTAAATGTTAATCTTAATTAGTGAGTGACTCCCAGATTTGCTCCAGTTTTTAGGGACAGTTTCAAAGTGAGTAGAGATCATTGTACCTGGGTGTGAATACAGAATTATGGAGGAAGTTCTCAAACGCTTTGCTGAAGACACGCTCCTCTGCCACCTCCTTCATGGCTTGGTTGGACTTGGGACACGAGCAGCACTGGCCTTTCTCATCACCAAACATGTCTGATTTAGTGGGCTTAGTGTCCTCCTCTATTTCTGACAGGGCTGAGGCTGAGATGCGAATCGGGATCTTAAGTTCTGTGGACAAAAAAAAAAAGTCACTTTTATATTAGTAGAATGAAATTGACACATGATGAGCAACAGATAGAGGGCAGATGGAGATTTGCATTTATATTCCTATAAAACTGCATGCAGAAGGAAGTGCTGGTAAAACAGGAGCACAAAACAAAATGGCACATTCAGTGACAGTAGATCTGCAGGAGGAAAAGCCTCCTGCAGAGCTACCAGATAGGTTACCAGATAGGTTTGCTGACTGGAAGTCTTAGGCAACTTTAACATGGCAACTCTTTAGAAATGAGCTGAACAGAAAAGCATCTCGGAATGCACAAGACATTTGACATTTGATCCACTCCTGTCAACCATGAACGGGAATCAGAGGCCATCATGAGCACAGCCAAACTGGACAGGTAGAAACTAGACTTGGAGACAGTGTGGGTGAATCTGTGCCATGAGAGCCTCGGATTCAGTTCATGGCAGCTAAAAGTGAATCCCAATGTGGTCTTCTGCAGTTGTAGCCTACCCACCTCAAGGTTTATGTTTTGTGCATGATGTGTGTCTGCTCATCACAAGAGTAAAGAGTGATTATTTGAGTTACTACAGTGTATCCTTCCTGGCAACTTTAAACAATAAGACCAGTTTCCTCTGACCTCTCTCATCACTCGATGAATGATTCAATGTTCTTGAACCATTCTCTTTAAACTCGTGTGAAATTCCAAAATTACTCATTACTCCATACTCAATTAGTCAATTAGGTGTTGTTCAGATCATAATTGATAGTTGGAATTCATGAGAGTTGGAGTTAAAGAAACAAAGTAAGCAAAAACTGAAAGGGACAAGAAAAGGAGAAAACGGTAAGGAAGGTCCAAAAGATCGCATCTGAATGGTGTTCCTTTACCTTTCGAACAGTAGTTGTGCTGGTAGAGCTCACGGTCCTCGGGCTGCTGTTGCCAGCGGAGCAGGTAAAAGGTGGAATTCCCATTTGGGGAAATGGGAGGAGACCACTTTACCATTAGAGATGAGGACGAATTGGTATACGCGCGAGCATCCCTGGGCATTGAGGGCTCTGTGAAGTGAACAGATTTTAATTACTCTTTCCCTTTTTAACCATGGCTATAATGCCTGGCTAGTGGCGTTTGCAGGATACTTATGTCCCAAAATGTGATATTCAAGGTTTTTGATAAAGGCCTGTTTTATTACATAAGCAGTTTTAACTGCAAGCATTTCCATTAATGGTATAAGAATAAGAAGAACTGTTTCCAGTAAAGGAGATCCCACAAGACAATAAATCAAATACATTTATTGGAAATCATTACCCGTGCACCCACGAATCCAGCACAAATGGCATGGAGGTTGGGCAGCAGCTGGTCACCTACCTGAAGCTTTGGTGCGGATGTAGACCACTTCACTCTTAGCCCCCAGAGTATGTTTATCTTCTACCACCAGGGTGATGGCTTTCACAAAAATGGCATATTGTGTCCAGGGCTTTAACGGTTGAAGCAGAATTCCCGGATCCTTAAATTTCTCTGAAGGAAGGTCCACATCTACCATGGTCCAGCTAGACCCACAGCCGTCCTGTCCATCAAACTCTGTAATGTTTTGAAATGGCCTGTGGCGCAGAAAAAAATCACCAGAAGTATTTGAATTCTGTTATTCAATTTGCAAACGTTAAGATTTCTTACGGATAGGATATATACTGTATAATTCAATCTTGCAAACCCAAGCTGCTCCCCGGTCTATGAAACAACATTAAAAAAAATAAATAAAATAAACTCCTCTGAGAGCTGTTTAGATTTCATTGTCCTAACAGCAGATTGGATCATTACAGAGCAGGAATCACATCTTTGATTTGCTAAACAGAAACAGGTTTCAAAATGTTTGGTATTTTATTCGGAAATTGAGCTTCGTCCCAGACTTTCCCGAGTAATTCAGATATGAATGTAGGCCAAAGGAAACACTCACGCTTCCTTGTAGTAGACTATAAAGCTGATGAGATCTCTGTAGTCTGGCGGCCGGTAGCGTTCCCAGGTCAGTTTTATTCGAGTGCTCTGGGTATTGTTGTACTTGAATTTTAGAATATGACTTTCACCTGAGGGGAAAAGGACACAGGAGAGATTTTTACTAGAGATTTATGATTTATGACAGATGGTTCACGAAATGTAATCGAACTTCAATCTTGCTGAGTAAGTACTTCAGAAATGGTGACATAAAATCTTGTATACAAAACAACTACTCACAACTAGCTCGTTCCCCGTTGTTGCGAACATCATCTTCCTCCATCTTCTTCGAGACACTTGTCTTCTCCCACATCTTGCGAATCTCGGACATACAGAGTTTAGGGTTGGAGCGGAAGAAAAGTTTACCCGCTCGGATGGTCAGGTTGTGCTGGTTCCAGTCCCACAGATGCTGCAGGTGCTGATTATCCAGTGCCGAGAATGCATACATACTGTTCAAAACAAAGAACAATTATTAGGACCATTTGTGTTTACTCCCTAAAAACAAATGAGAACTTGTGTTGTTTGGGTGAAACCCTTCTCTAACTTTAGTGTGCATATTTCCTAGAAAGGCGGGTGTAGTGTGTCTAATTTATGTATCTTCAATTCTTTTACCTTCCATATGTTTCCTTATACTGTACAATCGCACATTTTGATTATGTGAACCATATATTTAGGGTTCAACCCCAGTGATAATGTATGGTTAAGTACTTAAATAGTGTTTATTTTTGAGTGTACCATATACAGTAGGTCACATTGCGGGTATACACTTGCTGCCTGTTACTCACATGTTGCTATATGCAATCTGGGGCTGACAAATTGCACATAGCAACATGTGAGGAACAGGCAGCAAATGTATACCTGCAATGTGACCTAGTGTCTACACATCCATCAATGCACAGAGGTTGAAGCTGACAGCACGGTTCCTACCAACAGAGTCATACTGGTGCAACAGCCACGAGCAACCCACCCTCACTGCTGAGAATGCTTTCATCATGAAAATATCCGGCAAAAATGTACAAGTTTTAATGTGCGCTAGTCCACTAAAGCCACAGCAAGTATATGCAGATATTGTGTTTCATTCTCACACTGAGCTGATGTGGAAGTAATCAGCACTTCGGGTATGTTTAGTTCAACAGAACATCTAAGGAATGTGGGGAATGCTAGACACACACATACGGGCCCCCTACAAGATGAAACATGAGAACAAAGAAAGGCTTTCTCACGACCTCTTTCACCTTAGTCCTCTGAACTTCCTGAACATTCTACCTGAAGCTAAATTACTCATCTGACATCATGACTCCTACATACATGTTTAAGTACATATAAGTACACTGACTTAGAGGTCCTCAGCAGATTCTCTGTTTACAGCTAACAAACCAGCAAGCAAACTTTATTACTTTATTGCAGTAAAGGTAGTAACAAACATTCGAGTAGCAAATTTCTGCAGATACGAACGAATCGTGGTTCTACTTCCTATTCAATCACAGTAGTAGCTCACATGAATTGTACAAAAAAATAGACAGAGCAGTGAACCAGATACCAATATTTACAATTATATTCAATATTTTCAATGTGTAAGCGAATGTATAAAGTCCAGTATATTTTATGGGTGCGTGTGGGGGTGCTGGAGAAATGAGCCGGCCTGGAACCGCGATGATAGAAAATGGCTGTCCTGTAAAGCTATACTGACGGTAAATAATCCTAATATCGGGAAATCCTCAACAAAACAGAGTTCACAGTCCAATACAGTGGAAAACAGCGCTGAGACAAAATAGTGTCTGTGATTAAAATAGTGTCCGGGATTCCCCTCGTGATTTAAAGGCACAGAGACAATATAACACTGGTAAATTTTGGTTTCCTTAAGCGCGATTACTGTTTTTGACCACATAAGCACATACTTACGAACATCCTCCCGGAACGGAGCTACTTAAGTCGGGGACTACCTGTATAATAAAAGTGCATAACCTACAGAAGTCACGGAATGTGCGAAAACTGTTTGGTGTGATGCGCAACACAAAATGAAGACTTGATTCTTACTCGTCTAAGAGCTCCTCTCCATTAATGTAGCGCAGACTCTTCAGGAACGTCAGGGAGCCCAGAGTGTGAGAGTGTTTGATCCGCACATAGCCCGTCACAGTTTGGATCAAGCCCATGAAATTCTCAAGTTCTGAAGCAATGTTATCTAGAGAAAGGTGGAATAAGAGATAGGTGAAAAGATTCGTTCCTGTAGTGGACTGTATTAATGCGGTAAGCTTATTGAACATGTGTTTTATTAGCAAATAAGTATATATTTTTCATTTGCTTTTCAAAAGCAAGGCTGTTTGTGAAACACAATACAATAAGATAATAGGACAATATGCTGACTCAAAACGTTAGACACGAAGTAGCTAGTGTGCCAAGGGGGACTTTTTTTTTTTTTTTTTTTACTTTGCCCTAAATACTTACTTCCTCGACGGATATTAATGTGCAGGTTGCCTTTGATGACGGTGCAGCCCTGGAGGGACTGGGCGGCGTCCACTGAGTCGATGGTTTTAGTCTCACAGAACTTATCACAGAGGCCATCACACGCACTACAGAACATACTGTATGAGAAAATAGAGAGAAAGTGTATAAAAGAAAATGTCAAGGACATTCTGCCTGCTACTTGCAAGGCAACACTCAAATGCCATTAAACCGCAACAGGAATACTACGTGTCAGTCTTTATCAGAGGCTTGAGCACAAAACATAACTGAAAGCAAAACAAAAATGCAACTTCAGAGTACAAAGACAAAGTAAATCTCATGTTCTTCAGCCAGGTTATACAAGATAAAAGTGGAGGAGAAAGAGTCAGGGCTTGTCCTTGCCCACGATTTCACAAAACTGAACCACACCGTGCCTTTTTACTTGGAAGTCTACTTCCTCTCTTCAATAATGTCTGAACAACACATTCTGCCTTGAGTGCCTCTACATCAGGGGATGGGTAAAGAGCTTGAACAGTCAGACATGAGCGCAGAGCACATGTGGGAAAGACGTCTAAATGTCTAATTTAATACTTGCAAAGGCCACGTAAAAAATAAAAAAAAACAACCTCAGAAAAGATTTGAAAAATATAGAATATTATTTTCAAAAGTAATTATTATGTAATGTTATTATTTACATTCGTACTTAATATATTTTGTATTATTTACTAAGAAAGACATTCAAAGAAGATCCAAATCACAAACTAAAACCTACTTCAGATCCACTGTATGCAGCAATAAGCCCAATTAATTAATGTTATACTTATGAATGTTAAGCATGGGTGGAAGTCAGTCGGTATGGTCCGCAGTACTGAGGGCAGAACAATGGCCTGCCAAAACCCACATTCAAAATCAGTCACAAAAGCTCTTCCAGCAGGAAAACGCATCTAATAATGTTGTGTCATCTTAAACATTTCGTGGAATGCCTCTCATCCAATCAGATTACTTGATTCTAAAGTGGAATAAGTGGAAATATAAAGAAAAACTTTACGTTTTACGAGACTGTCCACCACCTCCATGGTTTAGCCTCCTCCCCTTTTGGCTACATAGTATCATTAAGGATTTAAAGGACTGGTTTAAAAGATCAAACCAAATTCAAATACATGCTAAGAGACTCAAAACACACCTCTGGCTCTCATTACGGGTGAAGCCGGGTGGGCAATCAGGCATACACTCGCCATCATGGATGACAAAGTCCACTTCGCTGGGCAGGTGGACCTGGGCGCACACCTCCTTGGTGATGCAACGCCAGCCCTCGAAACGGTATGTGCCAGGAGGACAGTCTGGCACGCAGCGGCCCTCGTGGGAATAATGCTGGCAGGCGGCACACGCCATGTCATTCCCGGCTTCCGTACAGCTCCCCAGGCACTGTGGGTGGCAACACTCGCCTGAATCCGTGCATGCCTGACCCTCGCATTTTGGTGGGCATGCTGAAAAACACAAACACAACAAAGAAAGATTAGCAGAGAGTCAGGTCAAGATAAAATGCCGGTTCCTTATTCCAGGCTATAAATTAAATGTTGCAATCCAACTACAGCTCTAAATTTCCTCAAAAGCGAAAACAGTTCAATATGTACTAATCATTATTTCTACGCTCTATCACAGTAACGTGGAGATCTTGCACCAAGACACCAATTAATCTCAAACTTTATGACATTCACACATGTTTGTATTTTGCTCATTGGAGTTTGGAAGACAGCTGACTGATTAGCGGCCTGTAACAAACAGTCCCGGAGAGAACGAAAGAATGGAATGGAGGGAGAGACACTCGGAGTAGTATACTCCTGTATGGCATGTTTGGACAGACCCCTGCTGACGTGCGACAGCCTTCTTAAGGCGTAAACTGCTGATCAGGTCTGACTAAATAAAGACTATCCCAGGAGAGATTGCTAAAGGCACTGGGAAGAAGGGGGGAACTGGGAAGAGAGATGAACAGATGAAAGACAATGTACTGTCTCTTCATCCACTTGAATGAAGTTCGTTCCAACGGGCTTGGGAAAAGTGGCCTAGAGTCCCACAGGCAAAGCCTGTCAGCTCAGAGCAGCCCAAGAGCTTCAACTAAACACACCCGACTTTAACCTAAGTGTTGTACAGACATGACACTACACAATAAACACTTACACCATCCCCAGACTGCCTAGAAGGCGGCTTTTCAACACATGCCTGTAGGGCAAAAGTGTTCTACAAATCTCTGCAGTGGAGAAGTTAATGCATATAACACACACAACTACTGGAATGTGATCAGATCGGCCAAACTGCAGATATTCTGGCTTTACACTGAACAGATTTAACCATCATTTGCAATGCGTGTTCACATCAGACTCGTTCTAGGAAGAAAGAATTCACCCACCGGATAAAGAATCATCAGGTTATGGCAAAATAAATAAATAAATATTTTCATAACTGTTGCAGTGCCACACCTTTTACTGCATCTTTGAACAGTCGATTAAACATACCCTGGTAATCGTTTTCTCACCTTTCTGACGTCTATCCCAGACGTTCCCACTTACTTAATAAGCACCTTTATCCTACCTAGCCAGGATATTTGCATATTTCATATTTCGAGAAATTAGATCACAGTCATATTCGCCTTGAACGCATCAGGGGCTCTACGATGCTTTGTTTATGCAAACATAATCTTTGTGTCTGGCCTTTGCATTTTCACAGTTTTTAGGAGCAGCTATAAATGTGGAAAAGGGCTTTTGTACAACAGCGGTGTGTTAAAGGAGTGGTAGGTGACACCAGGATATTTCCCAAAGCATAAATAATCTGGCTTCCAAGTATTCGCCTTTGGCTCTCTTGCATCCAAGTAGGATCGGTTTGCTCCGGAGCGTGAGAAACTGGAAAGTAAAACAAACGTGTGGGGAGAAAAAGGAGAACAAGGATAGGTGTGTCTCGAATTAGGTGCTAATCAAGAATCTCATCGCCGCTCATTGTTTCGATGTAGTCAGTAAAAATTGCTGGAGAGCCACGGGAAGTGACCGCATTGTCTACAAATCTTTGATCGATATTGAACAGCAGAACGAGGAAAGGCCTGTGAAGAGTGTTAGCTTGAAAGCCATGCGTAAGGAGCTGCCGATACTCAGCTCGGAACGCATCCATGACACTTCTATTTGCAAACGCGCAGTATGCCGAAGAAGGCACGACGCATGTTAAGCATCGCTGCATCGCTGGAAGCCTTGTGCTAGACAAGCAGCTCCGCAAGACAACGCCAGCAAAAAGACAGGCGATCAGGGTTGCCAGGCAACGCGCTGTTGGCACTGTGTGTGTGGCATGCTCCAGAGGCATTACCGACAACACGTCTGAATGAAACATTTCCCTTCCTTAATTATGAACATGTAGCACTTTGACTGCCTGGGAAAATGTGACAGATGTGTTCTTGCTGTAATTAATACTGCTTGTGTGCAGATGTGCGTGGATGTCAGAGTGTACATTCAATTGATCCCCATAAACGCTTTAGCAGGCAGAGCAGGGAAACCAGGACATAAATATTTCACATAACACTCATGCCGTTTCCTACATTTTCCCCCATGCTTTGCCAGATCACAAGCTTCACTGAGCAAAGAGGTGTTACTGGATAATTCTGACACAGGTGAGACTGAGCATGCCGAAAAAATTATAATCCAACACCATACTGGCTACAACTCGTTTTTTTATGAGACAAAGCACACATTTTTTCCCCCAAGTCGAAAATGTATTGCAGTGACACTAAAGAGAGCGTGGTGCAGATCCAATATCGGCTCTTCCTTAAATAGCCATGTTGCCTGTTTTATGGGCTATTAATAGCTGCAGTTTTTCTGGCTCTAAATCCAGATGCAATCAAGTGCTTGCTGCGCTTCCCACAAATATCTCCCCCTCACCTTGAATGGCATTTTGAACTCTTCAAAAACGAGGCGGCACGTACGAGCGTTTCGCCCTTCCACACAAGCCGCAGAATATCAGCTCTGCTGCAGAGGAGAGAAGTGGAGGGAGGAGAGAGGGGACATGGAGGAGGATGATCTTCTGCTCGGAATATGACCAAAAGGGGGCAGCCAAGGCAAACGCAAGCCACTGTTGTTCTGCGGTGAAAAAGCTTCACACTGCTCCTACAGATTCCCTGATTGAGGAAAACATCTCAAACATGCATACCTTCTGCTGAGGTTCTGGTGGAAAAGGGGAGGCAGTGATGGAGACAGAGAGAGACAGAGAGAGAGAGAGAGAGAGCAAGAGAGAGACAAAGAGAATGTACCGTTTCATGGCCTGTGTGTACTTTTAGCTGACCTCATTTCCCATAGTGAGGCAACACAAATGTACAGAGACGGAGTCTGCTCCTTTATTTTTAGGCAGCTCCATAATACAGGACTGTTGTCAAGCACACACTTCTATGCCAGGCATAGTGGGCTTCCACCTACTCGCATAAACGGCTCACAGTCAGGCAAGGACAAAGCTGAGGTTCTTTAGGTGCCTTCTGGAAAACAGCAGACAAGCAGTGTTGTCTCGTTTCCTGTCTGCACATGGAGAGTCTGGAGCTCCATCAGATTGACCTTTGGGTTTTTTGGTGACTTCCCAACCTTTTTACGAATTATTATCTGAGGGGTTTTTATAATAATTTCCTTCGACTCCATGCCTCAACTCTTTTCTTTTTAGCTTCGACATAAATGTACTGTTTATACACCAGTGTCTGATAAACTCAGGGATCTAAAGATAAATGTCTTTGATCTCCAGACTTGTTTCTGGCACAGGTGAATTTATTCATCTGAAGGATGTACAATCAAAACAAAAACATGCGAGTTTTTGGGTACTAGAATGAATTTGACAATTTTTATGGTTAATATATATATATTTTCAAAATCCTTTTAGTTAGGAGATTTGTTGGTAGATTTGATAGAAGAGATGGAAGGTTCTTTACATTGAACCAGCGCTATACATTACATTAAACCCGATTAAAAAAAGAGTTCATTATATTTCAGTGACCTGAGCGACAGAGCGAACCACAACCTCTTGTGCCTTGCCTCTTTATCTATGCAGGAACGAGAGAGAGAGAGAGAGAGAGAGAACCCCTCCTCACTACTGTTTCGGACTGGCACTGCAGAGAAAACAAAAATACGGGCGCACGCTGAGCGGCGAGGAGCCCAGCCCTCCCCCTCTCTGTGAAAACACCCAGGTCAGACAGCACACAGCCACTGCTGCACTCCAAATCACTGCAATATGCCGAGTGGCACGTATGCACGGTCGCCTCGGGGATGAAACAAATTGTGGCCACAAGGGCTTCTTCCTGCCGCCGCACTGTAACATTCCTCAGAGAGAGCACAGGAAATAAAGAGCATATAAAAAAATAAAAAAACACAGCATTAGCGGCCTGGTAAGAACCCACTGACTGACACACTTGGATTTTGATTCGTGGGCTCGTGCTCTTTTAGAGGCGTGCCGTAAACACCGGTCGGTGCACTAGAGCATAATCTGAAGGCTGAATGTTAATCCACTTGTTCTTATCACTGGGCACAGACTTTTTCTATTTTTATAATTCGGCGGTGAAATAATGCGCTCGGCGAGGGTCAGCGTTATGGAAAAACAATTTCGGGCACTGTTCGTAAATACATTCAGAAAAGCACCTAAAAACCAACCGAATAAGAGCGTTTTTATTCAAGCTACTTGGAACGCTGCCGTCTCCTATCATTTGCTGTGCTCTTCATGGTGGTTTGCAGAGCATGGAGCGTATCACTCACTGAGGACCATTACGCTATTTAAGCACAGACGAGGAAGAATGGCGCAAAGAAAATTTGAGTCCGCCGACGTGCGTCATCTCCGTGTTCCTGAGTAAAACCTCGCTCTCTCTCTCGTCACATGTAATTCTGCACACGCACGTACTGTAGCTAAAGCACTCCATCTCTCCTTTTCCCTATCTCCCTATCGCACCCTCTGCATTGTCCCATATTCTTTTCCAGGGCACACTGTACTGGTTATTCAGCTTGCTAGTAAACAGGTTACTTTTTTTTTTTTTTTTTCTAGCATTACAAACTAATGAATTACCACTAGATCGGCATGCGTTCATAAAATTAACAAATCTGTATGTGCTTATTATTTTCATCACATCAGCCTTGCACATCTCAATACGTTCAGTATAAGGAGAAGATGTACAGAGAAGACATTTCCGATGCATGCACTTGAAGAAATGAAGCCTTTCTTCAAGTGAAGTCTACTGACTCATAAAGGACGTCTCACACAGAGACATACAGTAGATTTGTCTGGATAAATGATGGCAATTTATTTGCAGTTCATTAACCCAGGTTAATGAAAGGATTTAAACAAGCAGGGTAATGTATACGAATGTATCCCTGCTTGTAATGCTGGATTCATTCTGTGCTTCTTTGTGAGAGGCGTGCAAAACTGCAGGTTCGCTTTCACAAAGAGGAATTCTTCCCCAACCCTGAATCGGTTGCGCAACTCCTTAGGGCGCACAGGTTTGCAAAATGATAGGCACTAGGTTCATTTGCTTATTTTTTACGATTTCTGAAAATTATTTTTCATTGGCATCAACTTTCAAGTGGCAGTTTTTGGATGGATGGCTTGCCATCCTGCAGGAATGTCTAATAACGACATTCTCGTACTAGAAGATTTTCAACCATGGGTAAACCGTGGCCATGAAATCACTCGCTACACCACTGCACCACCTCCACCAGTTTGAAGTGCATAAATTCATGCTATTGATGGTGAACTTCGACCCTATCCTCAGTCTGTGTGCCTATACAGAAATCACCTTTCTTCATCCTATGCTATGTTTCCATTCTTCAGCTTTCTGTACTTCGGTCTCCTGTTGTTGTAGTACCTCGTCCGCGTCAAGGTTCTACACGTTGTGCGTTCTGAGATGCTTTTCCGCAGCTTTTGTCAGCTCGATCCGATCTGGCCATGCTCCGTCATCAACACGGTGTTTCAGTGCGCGGAACTGCCACTCGCTGCATGTTTTTTTCTTTTTTGAACCATTCCGAGTAAACCCTAGAGAGATGCTGTGTTTGAATATCCCCTGAGATCAGCAGATATAGAATTACTCAATATCCAAGTAGTAGTAAATATATTCAGCAACAGAATGCAGTTCTTTTGGACAAAGCATGCATCTGCCCTGAAATGGAAATGCTGCACATCACAAGCAGTGCATGTTATAGCTTGTTCCTGCTTTCTGCCGAACAATAATCATCAATAAGGGCGCGCAAGCTCTGTGCTTACAGAGAAGAGACTCTTGTCCATGTCCTTCAAGCTGAAACCTGCGTTCGACTAAGTACCACGAGTGAATAACGAATCCGCCCATGCTGCCACCCATTACTGGCAAGATTATTTACCAGTTCCGTTTCACTTAGTCCGATTTTCTAAAGTAGGCTCACTTACAAACATTACATAATACGCTGTAGCATTTCTTTTAAACACTTTTATTATGTTCAGCACTCCGAAATGCACTTTTTTAAATGTTTCACACTTGACCGACATTAATAGACCGTCTCGCTGGTTACTGTGGATATTTCATGTTCTTTTTGCTAAATAAAAATGGCACATAAAATCTTATGAGCAAAGTGTTTATTACTTGGTGCCTTGTTTTAAATCGGATTTTTCAAAGTGTTTGAAATAACACTATAAACTGTTGGTGTGGAAATCCCCTGTGAAGAGGCTTCATCGCTACAGGATGGAAAAGACCCACAGTATCTCAGATCACGTTCAGGGACCATGTGATGGTAAGGAATTAGTGTGGAGTGATTTACTGTAAGGAGGACCTTTTAAAAGGGTATTTAGCTGTTCTTGCATTTCCAGGCTGCCTTTTATTATTTTTTTATTAAAGATTTGTTCCTTTTTTGTTGTTTCATTGACTGTTTAGATTTCTTAATGTGACTAATGATTTTTTATTTCTTACATTCCTTTTTCCCCCCAGCAGCTTATCACCACTGTGGCAGCAACAGAATCATGCTGCCGTGAGACCCTGGGGTTATCTGATCTGTCTAAATACTGTAGGTTATGAAAGTGCATATATAAACTATGCACGAATGCCGACATAATTTTTAAGTAACGCACCCGGCATGGTCAAGTCCACTTGCTGATGGTGTAAATGCGGTCAGACTGCCTCGAGATGTGATCACCCATTGTGAGGGCAGCAGGGCTAAGAGGTAAACTAAGAGGAATGTTGGCTTGACCAATCGTAGAGCAGCAGCAGCGGGCCCGGTGGGAAGGAGGGGGCTGCCAATGACTGACATGTTATTGAGTCTGGAGGAGAAATGTGGTAAACAAGTTCTCCCTGGCGCGACCAAACGGCCAGATAAGCCGCGTGCGAGGCATCGGATGAAATGTTATTGGTGAAATTCTGGCTGAAGAGCTCAAAGCACAACATCAGCGTGTTTACTAAGAGCTATGTGGCACTAACAATGCACTGTTCTGTTTTTTTTTTTTTTTTTTAAAGAAACCAGCCAGTGTATTGGCAAGGATACTGCTGTACCTTCTTTCGCTTATGACTGAAACACTCGAAGGAAACAAATGACCAATACAAACTACTGTTGATTTATCATCAGAACATGCAGTGCTTAAAACGTCCTGGGTAATATAAAGGTGCCATGAGAAATTATTGCTCAGAGGAATGCAGAAAATAGCATTAAAAAGGGTGTCGGTATCAATTTCTCTCTCCAAAGTCTAATTCCACCAATCATCCAGATTCCTCCCATAAACTATTTGCGACGGCTAATGCTCTGAACTAGGTGAAACCAGCAAATCCTTGCAACCTGCTGCTTATGGTTTACCACAGAACAGCGCAACAAAGTGATATCTACAGTAAATCCTACTGCATCCTGATGGTCCTTGGTGATGGTCATGGTTAACTAGTTGCTGTGATTGACAAGAGAGACTAATCTCATCCCTCCTCCATGGCTTTAGCTAGGCAACGGATGGCTGTGGCATGGTCTCGATTTGAATACACAATCTCCTGCTTAATGCCTTTCTGTCGTGCCAACAGATTTTAAACCAACACACAAAATAAGAGTATGCATGGTGCCCTGCCACGGACTGGCATCCTTATTCGAAATGCATTCCTGTCTTGCACACAGGATTCCCTGGATAAAGCGCTCACTGAACATGATTGAATGAAGAAATCCCCTCCCATCCAACTCCATTAGGTTAGAATAGTTGTTGGTTAGAATAGTTAAATATAGACATAAGTGGATAATTTAAAAGTGTTTTTTTGTTTTTTTTTTGCAACTTCATTCTCCATTGTTCCAAGGTTGACATTTGCATGGAATTGCCCATTCATTTGAAAGAGCACAAGCTTTATTTAAAAAGTTTGACATATGTAACTTTTCTATTTATATGGTAACAGTTTTATGCACTCTCTCATTTCCTTCCAGCTCACATAAAGGACATGTTATGCATCCAAACGACGAGAGACTAAATGTTCTTACTGTTGACCTCAGAAACAGTCATGACCCTATGCAAGGCATGAAACTTAATAATAATAATTCATGGTTCTGGCGTTTCAGCCTAAACTTTCAGCTGGTGTGTAAAAATCTAGAAGTCTTAAATGAAATATAGAATATTTATTTCTTGATGAGTGTACAAGAATAAGTTTTTTTTTTGCACAATTATGCTGTCTATTACTTCATATATTAAGTTATATATGTTTGTATTTGGTGGTACTGTGCCACCAGTGTTTGATTCCCATCTTGGGTCTGTGTGTGTGTGTGTGTGTGTGTGTGTGTGTGTGTGTGCGCGCGCGTGTGTGTGCGTGCGCATGTGTGCGTGTGGAGTTTGCATGTTCTCTCCTTGCTTGGTTGGTTTCCTCCAGGTACTCCAGCGTCCGCCCACAATTCAAAGACATGCAGATTAAGTTAACTGGCATTTCCAACGTGTTCAGTGTGTGTGAATGAGTGTGTGTGCAGGAGTGTGTATCTGCATGCCTCGTCATAGATTCGCACTCCAATCAGGTTGTACCTCAACTCATGCCTAAGGTCTTCTTGGATAGGCTTCAGGCCTCTCGTGTCCCTCTTGAGAATAAGCGTCAAAGCAAATGAATGAAAGAATGAATGTATGCATTTGTGGTGGTAAAATGTTGCAACTCCTCTATTTTCCTGCAGGTGGCTCTAAACCGTTCGCGCAACACAGAAGCCAAATAATTTGCTTAGGTTGTTTACAATTGTAAGAAAATTTGAAAGAGGTTTAATATTGAATTGGGATACTTATTAAATCATGATAGTCGCACATCGCATTGTGTGATTCGCGGTGATTCCCATTCCTACTGACAATACTCTATAAGAAGTTCTTAAGAACTACAGGTTCTAAAAAATTCAGTTAGGATGGTAACATCAACTCCATCAGGGAAAAAAAGTTCAGAAGGTTGAAAAAGTTCAACTAGTCTCACGATCTGCTTGTTCAGTTTAAGTTATAGAGTCGGTCATCCTTATCTACCCATCTCAATTCTGGTACAGATCTGCCACCAAACATGACAAACATGTTACAGCAAATTGCTGGATAAGTAGGAAAGACTGGGAGGTCTGGGCATTACTCTGCCCTATTAATCTGCAGAAAAGGAAATGAACAAAAATCATTCATGATCCAGCCACCACTTGTTTCAAACCCTTTCCTGAAGCAGACATTTCAGTCAAACAATGATCAAAACAAAAGTACATGCCAAATCCCTGTTATATAAAACTGACAGTAAGGTCCGATGTTTTGTGTGTATACTGATCTCCATCTCAGATTACCTTAAACCTTTTTCAAAGAGCGGAGTCAGAAATGATGTGTAGATACATCTGAGCACATCCTCAAATTAAAGCCCAAATCCAAAAGAGCATGAGTTGACCGATCCAGACTCTCAAGAGAAACCAAATCGAGAGAAATGTTTCCTCCACTCCGTTAAATACAGGTTACGGCATGGACGGAACCTGATTAATCCTGGAGGGAAAAAAAGGCATAGTTTTTGTTTAATTGTTTAACTAATCTTGCAGCATAGAATAACCTTTGCACTCGCTCCTCACCAAGATATTAAAAAGCACTGACATCTACACAGACACGCAGGCACACAGATACAGATGTACATATGCATTACTCTGAAACAAACTATGCAGTGGTCTCTACATTTAGGTATGCATGGCATTTCCCATGATCCCATTTAACTCCCACACATGTATATCACTGCTTTCATCCTTTCATGTTTAATATGGTGTGCAATGCAGATCATGGGGCGGCAAAATCTGTGGTGTATTTCCTGCCTCATGCAAAATGTTCCCTCTGGATTGTGAGTATTCCATCCCTCAGGCTCTGGATTCACCGCACCCGACCAGGACGAAGTTGTTACTGAAGATGGGTGAATAGCTGAGCAATGTATTAAAAGGTCCTGTATCCTGTACACTGCACACACATTTTGCACACTTGGGGAAGAAAGGAAGGCTTGTGACCAAATAAATGTGACCACTTCAGCAGGAATTTCTGATTGTCTAAATGTTGTGGTGAGGTTAATTTGGCAGCGTTACAGATGTTGGAACAATGTTTTTGAAAGTTATTGAAATAATCACTTTGATGAAACGATGTTGAAACAACGTTGATTACATGACAGTGGGATAATGTTGAATGAATGCCCCATGCGCAAAATTGCAAAACTTCAAAACAATATTAATGTCAAACTGATGGCTTGAACGGATTGATTCTAATACCTGCGCATACATAACAATGAGCACCACAAAAGGCAAACACCATATTACAGTATATTATACACAGTAGTTATTTTTATTTATTTATTTATTTATTTTCTGGAGAAAGCTAAAGTTTTTACGAACTTGCGCAGAATTATTAGAGTAAAGGTTTTGGGAGTTTTATGCGTAATCATTCCTAGACATCCTCCAAATCGTCCATTAAGGCAGGAAGTTCTCTCTATTCCACCCTCTCTCTCTGTGGTTCATCCAGGTTTTTGATGTCTTGTTCGTGAAAAACAGTTTTGATGGAACTGAACCTTCATCCAAGCTCACAACCATGACTTTAGACATGTCCTTCCACGCACCCATGCTGCCCGCACTGCTTATCCACTCGTGCGGATCTTAATAGCCGAACACGTCTCCCTGCACACATCTCCAACACTAACCGAAACAGACCATCAAAATCAAGTTCCAAGCCCAAATCGACTTCAATTAGCAACCCTGCCGAGAGGTGGAGAAGGCCAGAGCTGCAATCCTGAAAGCATGCCACTGGCAAGCTAATGCAAATAGAGTGATGCTTTTTAAATTTTTTTTTAGCTTTTAAAAAAAATTTTTTTTAGCTTTTGCAGATCCAGCAGCGTTTTCTCTCGGTACACGGTGGTTGCTAAAAATATTCCACTTCTTAGATTTGCTTTATTAGATTCAGGGAGTTTCCTGGCAGCTTGGAGTTGATCCTGCTCCTGTGGGGAAAGCCACAGTTCGCTGCAGGTACATCAGAACAGAAACAGAAACGTGTCGAGCGTGATTATCAGCTGCGGTGAACAGTCATTAGTACATTTCAATAGACGGAACAGAACTGGTACTGATTAGAGACACGGTATTGTTGGAGTGAGGATGTCAGAACACGGCTGTATGTGACAGAAGCAACTTTAACATTTATCTTCATTCCGATTTCATTTTCTCCTCATCATTGAATCAATTAAGCGAACAAACGTGTGTGCATTTACAATTCAATTTACTTGATTTAAAAAAATATATATATATAAAAAAAGTGCTTAATTTGACTGTTTTTCCGTTGTTGCCACTGTTTGAATGTGTGTATGTCTGTGTGTGTGTGTGTGAGAGAGAGATACAACAGACTCCTGTTTGGCTGTGCTACAGCTCAGGTGTTTTCTCCATTTTAGGTGAGACTTCAACAGGTTGTCAATGGCACTCTGTCAGACAAGATGCCTTGTCCTATTTTGAACTCCATCTGCGGTCTCCCTCCCTTTCTCCCGCTCTTCTCTAGCTCTCCTGTTGTTTTGGCTTGTCTCCCTTTTGTTCTTCTTTGAGTGGCCGGTGCACGTCTGCCACATTTTTCCCTGGCGTCCCCTACTACTTAACATTCGGCATCTGGCTCCCCAACACACACACTCATGGCACACTTGTATTCTTTTATACTATTTAATTTGGAAGAAGGGAGGAGAAAAATAAGGCTTATGTGTGTGGCCTTTCTTTTTTGTTCCGAGAGCGGGACAAGCCTCGTGCTGTGGTCTTCTTTAGAAACAGCAGCTGGTTGGAGTGAGCTGAGCAAACCCGGCCACCCCTGCTTCTTTCTCTGCTTTTGTTTCTCCCGGCTTTCATGTGTGTTCGGCTGACAAGGCTCCGGCTGGACCGGTAACTGTGGCGGCATGCCACGCGTAAATAGCCCAAACACCTCTTTTTGGCCCCTGTTTGTCATGACAGGCTTGGTGCATTATGAAATGTATTTCATTATTGTACTTTTCAGGAGGGATTTCATAAAGCAGGGAAGCTCATTTCTTTTTTTTTTTTTTTTTACAGCCAACAGGGGATGAACAGATCCATCTTCCAAACGAGTGGAAGGAAGTGAGTGGTGTTTGAGGACTTCCCTTCAATTACATGCGTTTCCTCAGGCTGGTGGCTCCGCTGGCTGTGTTAACACCCCCCTGACTGCAACATATTGTTTTGGTGGAGGAGGATCAAGTTAAAATATTACACCAAGCAAAAGTCTGGGCGCTTATTCATCGCTGGCCGAATAAGACCGTACGCCATGAACTCGCCTTTCCTTTCACCCTCTCTGAACCGCCTGCTAAAGTTTCCAGCGCATTCAAATGTGACTCAGATATGAATCAGCTCTGTTTTGTAATCTTTAATCACTTCTGTCTTTTGCAATATTAGTTATCTTCAAGTGGCCTTTCAGCTTTGTTCTTGAATGAGAAAATGGGACAGGAGTGACAAATATTTGACTTACATGAACAGACAGTGTCTGACAGTTTTGACCTTGTGAAGATATTTAACTTTTTCCGTAAACAGCAGGTTTTATTGAAAAGCCCAAAGGCGCCTTTCAGTTATGGAGGGTTAGATTAGATACGAGTGTGGGCACAACTCTAATAATTATGCCATTGGAAATTCTGTACAAGTATAGCAAGACTAACGTGTATGTGTGTGTGTGCGCGCATGTATACTGTATGTGTGATGTAGATGGAACAGGACAGCTGACAGTCCTCCCCAGCTTCCACTCCTGATTGGCTGCTGGTGACATCATTATTCTATTCTCCTCATTTCCCCTTCTCTTTCTACGGTCCAAACTTTCTGTCTGTCCCCCTCTCTGATTGCAACCTTTCACTTTTCCTAACACAAACCTATTCATTTTGTTATACAGGCACACACATTTGCATGATTAAAATTTTTATTAAAAAAAAAAAAAAAAAAAAACTTTTTATCTTAAACTTGAAAAAAATGTAAGTTTATTCATGCTCCTTTTTTTGTTAATGCTATCTCTCTCTCTCTCTCTCTCACCCACCGCACACGAGAACTGAGCCATTTAATCAGGATGCATGAAATCAATCGTTATGGTCATTTTCAAAGCACTGCTTGACAGGAGAGCCTCTGATATCTCCCAAGAGTCATATAGCAGATGGCCTTTCATGGACCCGGGAGGCGGAGGGGGTCTAGTACGGTTTCCTGCACTATCTAAGCTGATATACCACCCAGGAGACATACTGTATAGGAAATGTGAAGGTATGAGGAATATGGAATTTGGATATGAATATGGAGAGTTTTTAAGGAGAAAATTCGTATTGTGATACGAATTTGTCCCTTAAGAAATAATGCATGATAAAATGTAGATAATCTGTTCCAGCCATTTTTTTTTACTGATATAAAATAATAATAATTAAAAAAAATTTTTACTCAAATAAACGCAATGTTAGTATAACAAGCTTTTGTTGACCGAGTTTTGAACGACTCCCGGACGTTCAGTACGCGCAACTTTTCAAAAAATTCAATTCTTAAGGCAAAAATTCGTTAAGCTATTCGTTGCGGAGTTTCAACTGTACTGTAAATAAAAAGTCTTTACTAAATTAAAAATATAAATAAATAAATAAATAAACATGTTAGAAATGTTTCCATGGAATATAATAATGAAAAATCTGATTAAAAACAAACAGAAAAGTTGAGAGTGTGAACACCGCCTAACCAATAGCTTGTCAAAGTACCTTTCGTTTCGAACACATCACTCAGGCTTTTCACGTAAGACTCCACTTTCATCTTGATTTGGCAATTTTGTTCCACTTTTCCTTGCAAAAATACTCGAAATCTATCTG